>CM039679.1:291595999-292164950 GCA_022537955.1 Schmidtea mediterranea | reverse complement strand
AAGAGAGAGATGACATTTCTTCAACTTCTGATATGGGAACAATTGTAATTGTGATCGTGATGATTTGCCAAGTTAAATTAAATTAAAATATTCAATTCAATTCGCACATATAAGTTGTTGTTATGTATTTGTTAATATTAGAAAAAATTCTTGAAATGGCAAATAGTGATGTGAATTGTGTGATAATTAAATGTGGAAATCGAAAAAAATATCGCCCGAACAGGGAACTCGAAACCCTGGACCCTCAGATAAAAGCTGATGCTCACCACGAGCTAGTCCGGTGCCTTGTCACACTACTTATTCATGTGCCATTCTTCTTTAGCAAATGGTTCAAAGTGTCCATTTCATCAAATCAATTTGTTTCACAGGTAAATAGCTAATCAATCTGGTCAAAACGAATAACGAAAAGCAAAATGGAATTTAGACAATTCGTCAACTTCTGATGAGACAATTTGAAATGTGATACTGGATTGATTTGCCTGAAATTGAAATGGAAAATTAAAATATCAATTAATTTCGTCACAATATTAGTTGGTTGTATGTAATTTGTGATATTAGAAAAATTCTTGAAAGTCAAAATTGTGAATGTTGTTGATAAATTAAATGTGGAAAAAATCGAAAAAAATCGCCCGAACAGGGACTCGAACTGGACCCCAGATAAAAGTCTGAGGCTCTACCGACTGAGCATCCGGGCCTGTCAACACTACTGTTCATGTGCCTTTTCTCTTAGCAATGTTCAACAAGCCAGTCAATCAAAATAATTGTTTTCACAGTGAAAGCTAATCAATTTCTGTCAAAACGAAACGAAGCAATGTTGAATATAGACATTTCTCACTCTGAGATGACAAAGGAATTGTTACTGTGAAGGATTGCCAAGTTGAAATTGAAATTTAAAATATCAAATAAATTTCCGCGCACAATATTAATTGGTTGTTATGAATTTGTTGATATAGAAAAATCTTCTGAATGGAAATAGTTGAATGGTTATAAATTAAATTGGAAATCGAAAAAATAATCGCCCAACAGGACGCGACCGCGTGACCCTCAGATAAAATCTGAATGCCACCGCTGAGCTATCGCGGGCCTGGTCACACTACTTTCATAGTCCATTTCCCTTACCATGTTCAACAATGTCCATGTCAATCAAAATCAATTGTTTTTTTCACAGGTGAAAGCTAACAATTTCGTAAAACGATAACGAGTAGCAAATTTGAATTTTAGACATTTTCTCAACTTTCTTGATGATGACAATTGTGAATTGTGATACTGTGAATTGATTTGCCAAGTTTGAAAATTGAAATTTAAAATATTCAATTCAATTTCGCACAATATTAGTTTGGTTGTTATTGTAATTTGTTGATATAAGAAAATTCTTGAAAGTCAAATATGAATGGTGAAAAAATGTGGAAAATCGAAAAAAATATCGCCGAGACCGAACCCTGGATCCCTCAGATTAAAAGTCTATGCTCTACCGACTGAGCTATCCGGGCCTTGCACACTACTGCACGTTGCCATTTCTCTAGCAATTTCAACAAGTCCATCAATCAAATCAATTGTTTTCACAGTAAAGCTAACAAGTCGTTCAAAGGACGAACGAGTGCAATGAATTTTAGACATTTTCTTCAACTTTCTTGATGATGACAATTGTGAATTGTGATACTGTGAATTGATTTGCCAAGTTTGAAAATTGAAATAAATACAATCAATCGCACAAATTAGTTGGTTGTAGTAAATTTTGATATAAAAAATTCTTGAAAGGTCAAATAGTGTGAATGTGGATAAATTAAATGTGGAAATCGATAAAAATATCGCCCGAAAAGGGACTCGAACCCTGGACCCTCAGATTAAAAGTCTGATGCTCTACCGACTGACATAACGGCCTTGCACACCTACTTTCATGTGAATTCTTTCTTACAATGTTCAACAATGTCCATCAATCAAAATCAATTGTTTTCACAGGTAAAAGTATCAATTTCTGTCAAAACGAAACGATAGCAAATTTGGAATTAGACATTTCTCACTTCTTGAATGAATACAATTGTGAATTGTGATACTGTGAATTGATTTGCCAAGTTTGAAAATTGAAATTTAAAATATTCAATTCAATTTCGCACAATATTAGTTTGGTTGTTATTGTAATTGTTGATATAGAAAAACGAAATGGCAAAATTGTGAATTTTTGAAAATTAAATGGTGGAAATCGAAAAAAAATCGCCCGAACAGGACTCGAACCCGACCTCAGAACTTAAAAGTCATGCCAGCCGCGAGCTGAGCGCGCCTGTCCACACTTTCCATGGTGCATTTCTTCTTAGCAATGTCACAAGTCCATTCTAATCAAAATAAATTGGTTTTTCACAGGTGAAAGCTAATCAATTTCTGTCAAAACGATAACGAGTAGCAAATTTGAATTTTAGACATTTTCTTCAACTTTCTTGATGATGACAATTGTGAATTGTGATACTGTGAATTACTTCCAATGAAAATAATTAGAAATATGCAATCAATTTCCACAATTAGTAGTTTGGTTGTATGTAGATTGGGATATTAGAGAAAATTTCCTTGAAATGGCAATAATAGTGTGAATTGTGTGATGAAAAATTAATGTGAAATCGACAAAAAATATCGCCCGAACAGGGACCGAACCGGAACCCCTCAATTAAAAGTCTACTCTAGCCGACTGAGCTATCCGGCCTGTCACAACTACTTCATGTGCCCATTTCTTCTTACAAGTTCAACAATGTCCATCAATCAAATCATTGTTTTCACAGGTGAAAGCAATCATTTCTGTCAAAACGATACGAGTACAAAATTGAATTTTAGACTTTTCCTCAACTTTCTTGATGATGACAATTGTGAATTGTGATACTGTGAATTGATTTGCCAAGTTTGAAAATTGAAATTTAAAATATTCAATTCAATTTCGCACAATATTAGTTTGGTTGTTATTGTAATTTGTTGATATTAGAAAAATTTCTTGAAATGGTCCAATAGTTGTATGTGTTGAAAATTAATTGGAAATCGAAAAAATACGCCCGACAGGGACTCGAAACCGGACCTCGATAAAATCTGATGCCTACCGACTGAAGTATCCGGCTTTCACAACTTCATGGTGCCATTTCTAGCAATGTCAACAATGTCCATCAAGGAAAACAATTGTTTTCACAGTGAAAGCAATCAATTTCTGTCAAAACGAAACGAGTGCAAATTGATTTTAGACATTCCTTGCAACTTTCTTGATGAATGACAATTGTGAATTGTGATACTGTGAATTGATTTGCCAAGTTTGAAAATTGAAATTTAAAATATTCTTCAAATTCGCACAATATAGTGTTGTTATGTAATTTGTTATATTAGAATTCTTGAAAAGGTCAAATAGTGTGAATGTTGATATAAATGTGGAAATCGAAAAAAAATTCGCCGACAGGGACGCGAACCGGACCCCAATTAAAAGTCTGATGCTCTACGACTGAGCTACCGGCCTGGTCACACTACTTTCCAGTGGCAATTCTTCTGCAATGTCAACATGTCCATTTCAATCAAAATCAATGTTTTCACAGGTAAAGCTATCAATTCTGTCAAAACGATAAACGAGTAGCAAATGAATTTAGACATTCTTCACTTCTTGATGAACAATGTGAATTGTGAAGACTGTAATGATGCCATTGAAAATGAAATTAAAATATTCCAATTCAATTTCGCACAATAATTTGTTGTTTGTAAATGTTGATTATTAAAAAATTTCTTGAAAGGTCAAATAGTTGTGATTGTGTGATAAATAAATGTGGAAATCGAAAAAAAAATCCCGAAAGGGACGAACCCTGATCCCTCAAGATAAAAGTCCTGATGCCTACCGACTGAGATATCCGGGCCTTGTTCCCAACTTCCATGTTGCCATTTCTCTAGCAAGTTCAACAATGTCCATTCAATCAAATAATTGTTCCACAGGTAAAAGCTAATAATTTTCTGTCAAAGATAACGAGTGCAAATTGAATTTAGACATTTCTCAACTTCTTGAGAACAATTGTGAATGTGATACGTGATGATTGCAAAGTTTGAAAATTGAAATTAAAAATCATTCATTTGCACAATAAATAGTTTTTTGGGTGGTATTGTAATTTGATATTAGAAAAATTCTAAATGGTACAAATAGTTGTGAATTGGTTGATAAATTAATGTGAAATCGAAAAATATCCCGAACAGGGACCGAACCCTGGACCCCTCAATAAAAGTCTGATGCTCTAACCGATGAGCATCCGGCATTGTCACACTAACTTTCATGTTGCCATTTCTCTTAGCAATGTAACAATAGTCCATCAATCAAAATCAATTGTTTTCACAGGAAAGCAATCAATTTCTGTCAAAACGATAACGGAGGTAGCAAATTGGAATTAGACATTTCTCAACTTCTGATGATGCAAATGTGAATTGTATACGTGAATGATTTGCCAAGTTGAAAATTGAAATTAAAATATTCAATTCATTCGCACAATATAGTTGTTGTTATTTGTAATGTTGTTAATGATATTAAGAAAAATTTCTGAATGGTCAAATAGTTTTGTAATTGGTTGAAGTTAAATGTGGAACGAAAAAAAATCGCCCGCAACAGGACCGAACCCTGGACCCAGAATAAAGTCTATGCTCTAAACCGACTGGAGCATCCGGCCTTGTCACAACACTCAATTTGCCATTCTTCTTACAATGTCAACAATTTCCATTCAAATGAAAAATCAATTTTTTCTTTCACAGGTGAAAGCCCTAATCAATTTCTGTAAACGATAACGATACAAATTGAATTTAACATTTCTTCAACTTCATTGATGAGACAATGTGGAATTGGATACTGTGAATATTTCCAAGTTGAAAATTTTTTTATTTGAAATAAAATATCAATTCAATTCGCACATAGAGTTGTTGTTATGGTAATGTGTTGAATAAAAATTCTGTGAAATGGCCAAAGTGGTGATGGTGGATAATTAAATGTGAAACGAAAAAATATCGCCAACAGGGACTCGAAACCCGGACCCTCAGATTAAAAGTCTGATAGCTCCCTAACCGACTGAAGCTATCCGCGGCCTTTGTCACACTACTTTCATGTTGCCCATTTCTTCTTAGCAATGTTCAACAATGTCCATTCAATCAAATCAATGTTTTTCACAGGTGAAAGCTAATCCAATTCCTGTCAAAACGATAACAGTAGCAAAATTGAATTTAGACATTTTGTTTCTAACTTCTGATGATGGACAAGTGAATTGTGAACTGTGAATTGATTTGCCAATGTTGAAAATTGAAATTAAAATATCAATCAATGTCGCACAATAAGTTGGTTTTATTGTAATTTGTTGAATTAGAAAAAATTCTGAAAGTCAAATCAGTGGAATGGTTTGATAAAATTTAAATGGAAATCGAAAAAAATATCGCCCGAACAGGGACTCGAACCCTGGACCCTCAGATTAAAAGTCATCCACCGACTGAGCACCGCCTTGCACATACTTCATTTCCATTTCTTCTTAGCAATGTTCAACAATGTCCATTCAATCAAAATCAATTGTTTTTCACAGGTGAAAGCTAATCAATTTTCTGTCAAAACGATAACGATAGCAATTTAATTTAGATCATTTCTTCAACTTCTGATGAACAATGGAATTGTGAAGGAATTGATTGCCAAGTTTGAAAAGAAATAAAAATCAATTCAATTCGCACAATAATTAGTTGGGTGTTATGTAATGTGATGATAAGAAAAATTTCTGAAATGGTCAAATAGTTGTGAAGTGTGAAATAAATGTGAAATCGAAAAAATACGCCCGAACAGGGACTCGAACCTGGACCCTCAATAAAAGTCTGATGCCTAGCCGACGAGCTATCCGCCTTCACACACTATCATTTGCCATTTCTCTTAGCGAATGTTTCACATGTCCAAATCAAAATATTGTTTTTCACAGGTGAAAGCTAATCAATTTTCTGTCAAAACGATAACGATACAAATTTGAATTTAGACATTTCTTCCAACTTTCTGATATGATCATTTATTGTGATTACTGGAATTGGAATTTGCCAGTTTGAAAATGAAATTTAAAATATCAATCAATTGCACAATATAGTTGGTTGTATGGTATTGTTGATATATAGTTAAATGGTCAAATAGTTGTAATGTGTTGAAAAATAAATGTGGAAATCCCGAAAAATAATCGCCCGAACAGGGACTCGAACCCGGACCCTCAGATTAAAAGGCTATGCTCCCGACTGAGCTATCCGGGCTGGTCACACTACTCATGTTGCCATTTCTCTACAATGTCAACAATGTCCATGTCAATCAAAATCAAATTTTTCACATGAAAGCTAATCAATTTTCCTGTCAAAACGATAACATAGCAAATTGATTTAACATTTTCTTCACTTCTTGATGATGACAATGTGAATGTGATACTGGAATTATGCCAAGTTTGAAAATTGAAGATTTAAAATATAATCAATTCGCACATAAGTTGGTTGTTGATTGTAATTTTTGATATAGAAAGATTCTTGAAATGGTCCAATATTTGAATGTGTTGATAAATAAAATTGGAAATCGAAAAAAATACGCCCGAACAGGGACTCGCACCCTGACCCTCAGATTAAAAGTCTGATGCTCTACCGACGAGCTATCCGGCCTTGTCACACTACTTCATTGCATTTCTTCTAGCATGTCAAAATGTCCCATTCATAAAATCAATTTTTTTCACAGGTGAAAGCTAAGCAATTTCTGTCAAACGATAACGAGTACAAATTGAATTTAGACATTTTCTTCCTCAACTTCCTTGATGATGACAATTGTGAATGTGAACGGTGGAATTGATTGACAAGTTGAAATTGGAAATTTAAAATATCAATTCAAATTTCGCACAAATATTATTGGTTGTTATTGTAATTGTATATAGAAAAATTTCTGAAATGGTTCAATAGTTGGAATTGGTTGAAAATTAAATGGGAAATCGAAAAAAAATCGCCCGAACAGGGACTCGAACCGGACCCTCAAGAAAAGCTGATGCTCTATTCGACTGAAGCTATCCGCTGTCAACAACACACTTTCATGTGCCATTTCTCTTAGCAATGTTCAACAATGTCCATTCAATCAAAATCAATTGTTTTTCACAGGTGAAAGCTAATCAATTTTCTGTCAAAACGATAACGAGTAGAATTGAATTTAGACAGTTCTCAACTCGATGATCGACATGGAATTGTAATAGTGAAGATTTGCCAAGTTTTGAAAATTGAATTTAAAATACAATCAATTTCGCACAATATTAGTTTGGTTGTTTATTGTAATTGTATATAAGAAAAAATCTGAAATGTCCAAATAGTTTGAATTGTGTGATAAATAAAAATTAATCGAAAATTCGCCGCAGACTCGAACCTGGACCCCAGATAAAATCATCTACGACTGAGCTATCGGGCAATTGTCACACACTTCAGTGCCATTTCTTCTTAGCAATGTTCAACAATGTCCATTCAATCAAAATCAATTGTTTTTCACAGGTGAAAGCTAATCATTTCTGTCAAACGTAACGAGTAGCAAATTTGAAATTTAAGACTTTCCTTCAACTTTCCTTGAGAGACAATGTGAATGGATACGGAAGATTTGCCAAGTTTGAAAATTGAAATTTAAAATATTCAATTCAATTTCGCACAATATTAGTTTGGTTGTTATTGTAATTTGTTGATATTAGAAAAATTTCTTGAAATGGCCAAATAGTTGTGATTGTTGTTGAAAAATAAAATGTGGAAAATCGAAAAAAATATCGCCCGAACAGGGACTCGAACCTGGACCCTCAGATAAAAGTCTGAGCTCTACCGACGGCACCGGCTTGTGCACAGCTACTTTCATGTTGCCATTTCTTCTTAGCAATGTTCAAATCATGTCCATTCAACAAAATCAATGTTCACAGGTGAAAGCTAATGCATTTTCTGTCAAAGACGAAACGAGTAGAAAATTTGAATTTAAGACATTTCTTCAACTTTCTTGATGATGACAATTGTGAATTGTGATACTGTGAATTGATTTGCCAAGTTTGAAAATTGAAATTTAAAATATTCAATTCAATTTCGCACAATATTAGTTTGGTTGTTATTGTAATTTGTTGATATTACAAAAAATTCTTGAAATGGTCAAATAGTTGTGAATTGTGTTGATAAATTAAATGTGGAAATCGAAAAAAATATCGCCCGAACAGGGACTCGAACCCTGGGGAACCCCAGATTAAATTCGATGCTCTACCGACTGAGCTACCGGCCTGTCCACTACTTCATTGCCCATCTCTAGAATGTTCACAAGTCATCAATCAAAATCAATTGTTTTTCACAGGTGAAAGCTAATCAATTTTCTGTCAAAACGATAACGAGTAGCAAATTGGAATTTTAGACATTTTCTTCAAACTCTTGATGATGACAATTGTGAATTGTGAATACGTAATTTGCCAAGTTGAAAATTGAAATTAAAATATCAATTTCAATTTCGCACATATAGTTGGTTGTTTGTAGTGATATAGAAAAATTCTGAAATGGTCAAATAGTTGTGAATGTGTTGATAAATTAAATGGAAATCGAAAAAAACTATCGTCCCCAACAGGCTCGAACCCGGACCCTCAGAATTAAAAATCTGATGCCTAACCGACCGAGCTAATCCGGCCTTGTCCACACTAACGTCCATGTGCATTCTCTTAGCAATGTTCAACAATGTCCATTCAATCAAAATCAATTGTTTTTCACAGGTGAAAGCTAATCAATTTTCTGTCAAAACGATAACGAGTAGCAAATTTGAATTTTAGACATTTCTCAAACTTCTGATGATGACAATTGTGAATTGTGATACTGTGAATTGATTTGCCAAGTTTGAAAATTGAAATTTAAAATATTCAATTCAATTTCGCACAATATTAGTTGGTGTTATTGTAATTTGTTGATATTACAAAAATTCTTGAAATGGTCAAATAGTTGTGAATTGTGTGAAAATAATGAAATCGAAAAAAACTATGCCCAAAACCAGACCTCGAACCCTGGACCCTCAGATTAAAAGTCTGATGCTCTACCGACTGAGCTATCCGGGCCTTGTCACACTACTTTCATGTTGCCATTTCTTCTTAGCAATGTTCAACAATGTCCATTCAATCAAAATCAATTGTTTTTCACAGGTGAAAGCTAATCAATTTTCTGTCAAAACGATAACGAGTAGCAAATTTGAATTTTAGACATTTTCTTCAACTTTCTTGATGATGACAATTGTGAATTGTGATACTGTGAATTGATTTGCCAAGTTTGAAAATTGAAATTTAAAATATTCAATTCAATTTCGCACAATATTAGTTTGGTTGTTATTGTAATTTGTTGATATTAGAAAATTTCTTGAAATGGTCAAATAGTTGTGAATTGTGTTGATAAATTAAATGTGGAAATCGAAAAAATATCGCCCGAACAGGACTCGAACCTGGACCCTCAGATTAAAAGTCTGATGCTCTACCGACTGAGCTATCCGGGCCTTGTCACACTACTTTCATGTTGCCATTTCTTCTTAGCAATGTTCAACAATGTCCATTCAATCAAAATCAATTGTTTTTCACAGGTGAAAGCTAATCAATTTTCTGTCAAAACGATAACGAGTAGCAAATTTGAATTTTAGACATTTTCTTCAACTTTCTTGATGATGACAATTGTGAATTGTGATACTGTGAATTGATTTGCCAAGTTTGAAAATTGAAATTTAAAATATTCAATTCAATTTCGCACAATATTAGTTTGGTTGTTATTGTAATTTGTTGATATAGAAAAATTTCTTGAAATGGTCAAATAGTTGTGAATTGTGTTGATAAATTAAATGTGGAAATCGAAAAAAATATCGCCCGAACAGGGACTCGAACCCTGGACCCTCAGATTAAAAGTCTGATGCTCTACCGACTGAGCTATCCGGGCCTTGTCACACTACTTTCATGTTGCCATTTCTTCTTAGCAATGTTCAACAATGTCCATTCAATCAAATCAATTGTTTTTCACAGGTGAAAGCTAATCAATTTTCTGTCAAAACGATAACGAGTAGCAAATTTGAATTTTAGACATTTTCTTCAACTTTCTTGATGATGACAATTGTGAATTGTGATACTGTGAATTGATTTGCCAAGTTTGAAAATTGAAATTTAAAATATTCAATTCAATTTCGCACAATATTAGTTTGGTTGTTATTGTAATTTGTTGATATTAGAAAAATTTCTTGAAATGGTCAAATAGTTGTGAATTGTGTTGATAAATTAAATGTGGAAATCGAAAAAAATATCGCCCGAACAGGGACTCGAACCCTGGACCCTCAGATTAAAAGTCTGATGCTCTACCGACTGAGCTATCGGGCCTTGTCACACTACTTTCATGTTGCCATTTCTTCTTAGCAATGTTCAACAATGTCCATTCAATGAAAATCAATGTTTTTCACAGGTGAAAGCTAATCAATTTTCTGTCAAAACGATAACGAGTAGCAAATTTGAATTTTAGACATTTTCTTCACTTTCTTGATGATGACAATTGTGAATTGTGATACTGTGAATTGATTTGCCAAGTTTGAAAATTGAAATTTAAAATATTCAATTCAATTTCGCACAATATTAGTTTGGTTGTTATTGTAATTTGTTGATATTAGAAAAATTTCTTGAAATGGTCAAATAGTTGTGAATTGTGTTGATAAATTAAATGTGGAAATCGAAAAAAATATCGCCCGAACAGGGACTCGAACCCTGGACCCTCAGATTAAAAGTCTGATGCTCTACCGACTGAGCTATCCGGGCCTTGTCACACTACTTTCATGTTGCCATTTCTTCTTAGCAATGTTCAACAATGTCCATTCAATGAAAATCAATTGTTTTTCACAGGTGAAAGCTAATCAATTTTCTGTCAAAACGATAACGAGTAGCAAATTGAATTTTAGACATTTTCTTCAACTTTCTTGATGATGACAATTGTGAATTGTGATACTGTGAATTGATTTGCCAAGTTTGAAAATTGAAATTTAAAATATTCAATTCAATTTCGCACAATATTAGTTTGGTTGTTATTGTAATTTGTTGATATTAGAAAAATTTCTTGAAATGGTCAAATAGTTGTGAATTGTGTTGATAAATTAAATGTGGAAATCGAAAAAAATATCGCCCGAACAGGGACTCGAACCCTGGACCCTCAGATTAAAAGCCTGATGCTCTACCGACTGAGCTATCCGGGCCTTGTCACACTACTTTCATGTTGCCATTTCTTCTTAGCAATGTTCAACAATGTCCATTCAATCAAAATCAATTGTTTTTCACAGGTGAAAGCTAATCAATTTTCTGTCAAAACGATAACGAGTAGCAAATTTGAATTTTAGACATTTTCTTCAACTTTCTTGATGATGACAATTGTGAATTGTGATACTGTGAATTGATTTGCCAAGTTTGAAAATTGAAATTTAAAATATTCAATTCAATTTCGCACAATATTAGTTTGGTTGTTATTGTAATTTGTTGATATTAGAAAAATTTCTTGAAATGGTCAAATAGTTGTGAATTGTGTTGATAAATTAAATGTGGAAATCGAAAAAAATATCGCCCGAACAGGGACTCGAACCCTGGACCCTCAGATTAAAAGTCTGATGCTCTACCGACTGAGCTATCCGGGCCTTGTCACACTACTTTCATGTTGCCATTTCTTCTTAGCAATGTTCAACAATGTCCATTCAATCAAAATCAATTGTTTTTCACAGGTGAAAGCTAATCAATTTTCTGTCAAAACGATAACGAGTAGCAAATTTGAATTTTAGACATTTTCTTCAACTTTCTTGATGATGACAATTGTGAATTGTGATACTGTGAATTGATTTGCCAAGTTTGAAAATTGAAATTTAAAATATTCAATTCAATTTCGCACAATATTAGTTTGGTTGTTATTGTAATTTGTTGATATTAGAAAAATTTCTTGAAATGGTCAAATAGTTGTGAATTGTGTTGATAAATTAAATGTGGAAATCGAAAAAAATATCGCCCGAACAGGGACTCGAACCCTGGACCCTCAGATTAAAAGCCTGATGCTCTACGACTGAGCTATCCGGGCCTTGTTCACACTACTTTCATGTTGCCATTTCTTCTTAGCAATGTTCAACAATGTCCATTCAATCAAAATCAATTGTTTTTCACAGGTGAAAGCTAATCAATTTTCTGTCAAAACGATAACGAGTAGCAAATTTGAATTTTAGACATTTTCTTCAACTTTCTTGATGATGACAATTGTGAATTGTGATACTGTGAATTGATTTGCCAAGTTTGAAAATTGAAATTTAAAATATTCAATTCAATTTCGCACAATATTAGTTTGGTTGTTATTGTAATTTGTTGATATTAGAAAAATTTCTTGAAATGGTCAAATAGTTGTGAATTGTGTTGATAAATTAAATGTGGAAATCGAAAAAAATATCGCCCGAACAGGGACTCGAACCCTGGACCCTCAGATTAAAAGTCTGATGCTCTACCGACTGAGCTATCCGGGCCTTGTCACACTACTTTCATGTTGCCATTTCTTCTTAGCAATGTTCAACAATGTCCATTCAATCAAATCAATTGTTTTTCACAGGTGAAAGCTAATCAATTTTCTGTCAAAACGATAACGAGTAGCAAATTTGAATTTTAGACATTTTCTTCAACTTTCTTGATGATGACAATTGTGAATTGTGATACTGTGAATTGATTTGCCAAGTTTGAAAATTGAAATTTAAAATATTCAATTCAATTTCGCACAATATTAGTTTGGTTGTTATTGTAATTTGTTGATATTAGAAAAATTTCTTGAAATGGTCAAATAGTTGTGAATTGTGTTGATAAATTAAATGTGGAAATCGAAAAAAATATCGCCCGAACAGGGACTCGAACCCTGGACCCTCAGATTAAAAGTCTGATGCTCTACCGACTGAGCTATCCGGGCCTTGTCACACTACTTTCATGTTGCCATTTCTTCTTAGCAATGTTCAACAATGTCCATTCAATCAAAATCAATTGTTTTTCACAGGTGAAAGCTAATCAATTTTCTGTCAAACGATAACGAGTAGCAAATTTGAATTTTAGACATTTTCTTCAACTTTCTTGATGATGAAATTGTGAATTGTGATACTGTGAATTGATTTGCCAAGTTTGAAATTGAAATTTAAAATATTCAATTCAATTTCGCACAATATTAGTTTGGTTGTTATTGTAATTTGTTGATATTAGAAAAATTTCTTGAAATGGTCAAATAGTTGTGAATTGTGTTGATAAATTAAATGTGGAAATCGAAAAAAATATCGCCCGAACAGGGACTCGAACCCTGGACCCTCAGATTAAAAGTCTGATGCTCTACCGACTGAGCTATCGGGCCTTGTCACACTACTTTCATGTTGCCATTTCTTCTTAGCAATGTTCAACAATGTCCATTCAATCAAAATCAATTGTTTTTCACAGGTGAAAGCTAATCAATTTTCTGTCAAAACGATAACGAGTAGCAAATTTGAATTTTAGACATTTTCTTCAACTTTCTTGATGATGACAATTGTGAATTGTGATACTGTGAATTGATTTGCCAAGTTTGAAAATTGAAATTTAAAATATTCAATTCAATTTCGCACAATATTAGTTTGGTTGTTATTGTAATTTGTTGATATTAGAAAAATTTCTTGAAATGGTCAAATAGTTGTGAATTGTGTTGATAAATTAAATGTGGAATCGAAAAAAATATCGCCCGAACAGGGACTCGAACCCTGGACCCTCAGATTAAAAGTCTGATGCTCTACCGACTGAGCTATCCGGGCCTTGTCACACTACTTTCATGTTGCCATTTCTTCTTAGCAATGTTCAACAATGTCCATTCAATCAAAATCAATTGTTTTTCACAGGTGAAAGCTAATCAATTTTCTGTCAAAACGATAACGAGTAGCAAATTTGAATTTTAGACATTTTCTTCAACTTCTTGATGATGACAATTGTGAATTGTGATACTGTGAATTGATTTGCCAGTTTGAAAATTGAAATTTAAAATATTCAATTCAATTTCGCACAATATTAGTTTGGTTGTTATTGTAATTTGTTGATATTAGAAAAATTTCTTGAAATGGTCAAATAGTTGTGAATTGTGTTGATAAATTAAATGTGGAAATCGAAAAAAATATCGCCCGAACAGGGACTCGAACCCTGGACCCTCAGATTAAAAGTCTGATGCTCTACCGACTGAGCTATCCGGGCCTGTCACACTACTTTCATGTTGCCATTTCTTCTTAGCAATGTTCAACAATGTCCATTCAATCAAAATCAATTGTTTTTTCACAGGTGAAAGCTAATCAATTTTCTGTCAAAACGATAACGAGTAGCAAATTTGAATTTTAGACATTTTCTTCAACTTTCTTGATGATGACAATTGTGAATTGTGATACTGTGAATTGATTTGCCAAGTTTGAAAATTGAAATTTAAAATATTCAATTCAATTTCGCACAATATTAGTTGGTTGTTATTGTAATTTGTTGATATTAGAAAAATTTCTTGAAATGGTCAAATAGTTGTGAATTGTGTTGATAAATTAAATGTGGAAATCGAAAAAAAATATCGCCCGAACAGGGACTCGAACCCTGGACCCTCAGATTAAAAGTCTGATGCTCTACCGACTGAGCTATCCGGGCCTTGTCACACTACTTTCATGTTGCCATTTCTTCTTAGCAATGTTCAACAATGTCCATTCAATCAAAATCAATTGTTTTTCACAGGTGAAAGCTAATCAATTTTCTGTCAAAACGATAACGAGTAGCAAATTTGAATTTTAGACATTTTCTTCAACTTTCTTGATGATGACAATTGTGAATTGTGATACTGTGAATTGATTTGCCAAGTTTGAAAATTGAAATTTAAAATATTCAATTCAATTTCGCACAATATTAGTTGGTTGTTATTGTAATTTGTTGATATTAGAAAAATTTCTGAAATGGTCAATAGTGTGAATTGTGTTGATAAATTAAATGTGGAAATCGAAAAAAATATCGCCCGAACAGGGACTCGAACCCTGGACCCTCAGATTAAAAGTCTGATGCTCTACCGACTGAGCTATCCGGGCCTTGTCACACTACTTTCATGTTGCCATTTCTTCTTAGCAATGTTCAACAATGTCCATTCAATCAAAATCAATTGTTTTTCACAGGTGAAAGCTAATCAATTTTCTGTCAAAACGATAACGAGTAGCAAATTTGAATTTTAGACATTTTCTTCAACTTTCTTGATGATGACAATTGTGAATTGTGATACTGTGAATTGATTTGCCAAGTTTGAAAATTGAAATTTAAAATATTCAATTCAATTTCGCACAATATTAGTTTGGTTGTTATTGTAATTTGTTGATATTAGAAAAATTTCTTGAAATGGTCAAATAGTTGTGAATTGTGTTGATAAATTAAATGTGGAAATCGAAAAAAATATCGCCCGAACAGGGACTCGAACCCTGGACCCTCAGATTAAAAGTCTGATGCTCTACCGACTGAGCTATCCGGGCCTTGTCACACTACTTTCATGTTGCCATTTCTTCTTAGCAATGTTCAACAATGTCCATTCAATCAAAATCAATTGTTTTTCACAGGTGAAAGCTAATCAATTTTCTGTCAAACGATAACGAGTAGCAAATTTGAATTTTAGACATTTTCTTCAACTTTCTTGATGATGACAATTGTGAATTGTGATACTGTGAATTGATTTGCCAGTTTGAAAATTGAAATTTAAATATTCAATTCAATTTCGCACAATATTAGTTTGGTTGTTATTGTAATTTGTTGATATTAGAAAAATTTCTTGAAATGGTCAAATAGTTGTGAATTGTGTTGATAAATTAAATGTGGAAATCGAAAAAAATATCGCCCGAACAGGGACTCGAACCCTGGACCCTCAGATTAAAAGTCTGATGCTCTACCGACTGAGCTATCCGGGCCTTGTCACACTACTTTCATGTTGCCATTTCTTCTTAGCAATGTTCAACAATGTCCATTCAATGAAAATCAATGTTTTTCACAGGTGAAAGCTAATCAATTTTCTGTCAAAACGATAACGAGTTGCAAATTTGAATTTAGACATTTTCTTCAACTTTCTTGATGATGACAATTGTGAATTGTGATACTGTGAATTGATTTGCCAAGTTTGAAAATTGAAATTTAAAATATTCAATTCAATTTCGCACAATATTAGTTTGGTTGTTATTGTAATTTGTTGATATTAGAAAAATTTCTTGAAATGGTCAAATAGTTGTGAATTGTGTTGATAAATTAAATGTGGAAATCGAAAAAAATATCGCCCGAACAGGGACTCGAACCCTGGACCCTCAGATTAAAAGTCTGATGCTCTACCGACTGAGCTATCCGGGCCTTGTCACACTACTTTCATTGTTGCCATTTCTTCTTAGCAATGTTCAACAATGTCCATTCAATCAAAATCAATTGTTTTCACAGTGAAAGCTAATCAATTTTCTGTCAAAACGATAACGAGTAGCAAATTTGAATTTTAGACATTTTCTTCAACTTTCTTGATGATGACAATTGTGAATTGTGATACTGTGAATTGATTTGCCAAGTTTGAAAATTGAAATTTAAAATATTCAATTCAATTTCGCACAATATTAGTTTGGTTGTTATTGTAATTTGTTGATATTAGAAAAATTTCTTGAAATGGTCAAATAGTTGTGAATTGTGTTGATAAATTAAATGTGGAAATCGAAAAAAAATATCGCCCGAACAGGGACTCGAACCCTGGACCCTCAGATTAAAAGTCTGATGCTCTACCGACTGAGCTATCCGGGCCTTGTCACACTACTTTCATGTTGCCATTTCTTCTTAGCAATGTTCAACAATGTCCATTCAATCAAATCAATTGTTTTTCACAGGTGAAAGCTAATCAATTTTCTGTCAAAACGATAACGAGTAGCAAATTTGAATTTTAGACATTTTCTTCAACTTTCTTGATGATGACAATTGTGAATTGTGATACTGTGAATTGATTTGCCAAGTTTGAAAATTGAAATTTAAAATATTCAATTCAATTTCGCACAATATTAGTTTGGTTGTTATTGTAATTTGTTGATATTAGAAAATTTCTTGAAATGGTCAAATAGTTGTGAATTGTGTTGATAAATTAAATGTGGAAATCGAAAAAAATATCGCCCGAACAGGGACTCGAACCCTGGACCCTCAGATTAAAAGTCTGATGCTCTACCGACTGAGCTATCCGGGCCTTGTCACACTACTTTCATGTTGCCATTTCTTCTTAGCAATGTTCAACAATGTCCATTCAATCAAAATCAATTGTTTTTCACAGTGAAAGCTAATCAATTTTCTGTCAAAACGATAACGAGTAGCAAATTTGAATTTTAGACATTTTCTTCAACTTTCTTGATGATGACAATTGTGAATTGTGATACTGTGAATTGATTTGCCAAGTTTGAAAATTGAAATTTAAAATATTCAATTCAATTTCGCACAATATTAGTTTGGTTGTTATTGTAATTTGTTGATATTAGAAAAATTTCTTGAAATGGTCAAATAGTTGTGAATTGTGTTGATAAATTAAATGTGGAAATCGAAAAAAATATCGCCCGAACAGGGACTCGAACCCTGGACCCTCAGATTAAAAGTCTGATGAATACGATAAGATTTATTTTTAACAAATATATAAAAATTCGCTTACACGAATTCTGCTCTTTCAATATTGAAAGAAATAAATACAATGATATATACAATATTTTACATAAAAACAAATTAAGGTTTTTACAATATTGTTTCTAAACTTATAAATAAATTTATAAATGATCAAAGATAAGAAATATTTGTTTTTAAGAATGTCCAGATTTAATGATGAAAAAGGTCGAAGATATCTATATTGAAGCCCAAATTTTACAAGATTGGTTTCTGTATTGGGGTTTGGTAATCATATTTCTTTTCGTTTTCATTTTTTTTTTATTGAAAAACAATTTAAACTTTCTGATCAAATCGCAAATCAATGATTAGTCGACTTTTCATCATTGCCCTGTATTCAGCTTCCTATCTGTAATACAAAATACAACATAGAAGTATGACGACAAGTCGCCATATCTCTATGAGTTAAAAGTTTTTATGTATATAAATTTGAAATAATATATTTAAATATAAATTATTTAGTTCATAATATGTAATTTATACATATTATGTGAAGCTTTTATTGCTTCCCTGCATGAGTCAATCGCAAAGCATTTAATTTTATCCTGACTTAGTCCTAACATTTTGAGTACGTCCTCATTTCTTGGATCCCAAGAACCTAAGGCACCCACTACAATAGTGTCAAGAGTTACATCAAATCCGGTATTTGATCCGAGATCATTTCGAATGGCAGCGTATTTTTCAAGTTATTATTACGTGCTTCATCAAATTCTTCACTAAATCATATGGAGATTTGATGTCAACCAGGTGGATTTTTTTATCTGCATTGCGAGTAATTATGAGATCAGGACGTTTCATTGATTTCTGTTAAAAATGGCTTTGTATCAATGTCTACAACCAAATTATTATCAATTAGAATTTTAGCTAAAAGATTTGAATTCTGTTGTGACGTTTGATGCGCCCATCTTTATTACAATGGCAAAGAATATGAGCTTGACTTTCTCTTTCTGCCTTACACTTTCTACATTTTAGGTCGAGATTCTTTAGTGATCTATAGGCTGAATAGTTTAGTTGCAGAATGTTATTTCTCGCTTTAATAGCAAATAACCAATCCGAGTCATTCATTTTACCATCGATTATTAGTTTGTTTGATAGCTTTGATTGTGATATGCATTGTGCAAGCCTTCCCTGAGACTTGCAGTTGTTCCATTTATGAAAGTGAATTATGCCAATTAGTTCATGCAGGTAGTGACATATATCAAGCTTGTTCTCATAGTTGAAGAAAGCTTTATTATTTTGAAGTGAAGGAGCTTCAATCTGCATCTCAACTTGGTTTTCATTTATTTTAAATTTAATTATTATATTAAGTTTAGATTTAAGATCACGAATGCTTTTGCGAACCTTAGTAAACCATGTAGCAACGTGTCCTTCATTGAAGGAGCCACCGTTTATCCAGTCAAGAGCAACTCTTTCTGTCGGAATAATACCACGGTTTCTAGATTGAACAGTAGATCTCAGTTCTCCAATGGAAATATTTCTAATATTTATGTCTTTACTGGTAAAAAGATGAAAAGCATGGACAACATTTTGGACCATGTAGTCTTCATTTGCACATGTAATTCCGAGGCCTCCAAGAGCAGTGTGTGCGTAAAGAAAGGAGTTATTAAGTAAGGAGCTTGAATATTAAACAGACTTTTAAGACCATGTCTAATTTTTTCATCATATCCTATGTCACGTTCAAGGGTTGTGCCTTGCCGTCCGTGAGGAGAAGAAAGTGTCTGGATGTCTATGACACGATTTCTTAAATGAAAAGAAGTCTCGATTGTAGAATAATTTTAAGCTTTGATTTTTTGAGGGGGATAAAAATACTTTTATTGATTTTATTAAAATAACTCAAGTTAGCGCAATTACTTTTTCAATATTTTGCCTTTTAGACTCGCCAAACGGGACACCAAGATAGTCATATGTGTCATTATTCGCAATGTTTGGGATCGAGTCGTTGCCAATTTTAAGCGCATAATTTTGATTTAATTTGATGAGTAATATCCACATTTGTTTGCTCGAAATTCCAGTCCAACCTTGCTAGCAAGACTGTACACTTCACGCAGTAGGTTTTCGATATTGTCAAAGGAGTTGGCTATGAGAACAATGTCGTCGCATATGCCAGAGAATTTAGATTAATATTTTGTAATGTAAAGTCAGGATTTAGTTTCTCGATCCGTTTGAAAATAAAATCTATTGAAAGACAAAATAGAGTCATTGACAGAGGACAACCTTGTTTTACACCCTTAGTAACTTTGATTGCTTTGAATTCATGTGATCACATATAAAGACGCTTTTGCAGTCAGTGTATAGATTCTTGAACAGAGTTAAAGTTGAAGTATTCAGTCCTAATTTTTCAAAGTAAACCAAAGAAGTTCATGTGGTAATGAGCCAAATGCATCCGCTAAATCTAAATAGCATAAGTGTAATTCAGCTAGCTTGCTTTTCTTTTTATAGTTTTTCCTATTCGTCATTTCTCTGAGACTTGTAATGATGAAGTTATGTTCGCTACATCCATCAGGGTGAATAATACCTTTTGAGATTTGGAGAGCAGGTTACCATTCTTGATCCAACCCAATAACGTCTGTTTAGAACTTTTGTAAAGATACGATAACTTGTATCAAGAATTGCAATTGGACGATAGGAGGAAATGTCATTTGCAAGATGGGCTTTATTAGGTTTGATTATCAGCAGTGTTTTAAACGTTCTCCATTGTTCAGGAATTAGGCAATTTCAATTATATAGTTAAAGAAAAAGGTCAAGAATTCAAATTCGGATCAATTTCTCTCCAATCGAGTATTTTATAGAATCAGATCCAGGAGCTGTGTCAGAGCTAGATTGGAAGGCAAGTAAAATTTCTTCAGCAGACATTTGACTAGACATTGAGTCCTCAGCAAAGTATGAATGGGGAATACAGATGCCAAGTCTATAACTGGAATCAATTTATTTTCGAAGTTTTCTTCAATATTATCCAGTGAAAATGGATAAATGTCGTTATTGTCAACTGTGATTTTATCAAAAGCAGTTTTTGGTTTTTTATCAAATAAATCTCTCAAATTGTGGATATTCTCATTTTTATTTTGATAAAAATTGTTGAGGGGAGTTGTAACTTTAAAATTCTTTCTATTCTTTGAAAGAACTAAATCCCTAATTTTATCTAGAGTTAAGGTTAAGTTTATTTTCAGTTCTTTCAACTGTCTAATAAGTTGAACCAGCAGCGGGTGAATCAAAGGCTTAGCTTTGGTTACCTTTATTTTAAAATTGGATGATCTATTTCTTTTGTATAATTTGGGCCGATTTCCAGATTTTATTTCGTTGATTAGTTCATTTTCATTATTTAATTTTGTCGAGATAATTTGTGAAATAGTATTTCTGATTTTATAAACTTCAGGGATTTTAAAAACTATTGGGGTTGTAGATGTTGCATAGTCAAAAGCAAACTGACAGATGAAGACACCACAGTCATATGAATTATTTGAAGTGGGTGATTATTATTTGTATTATTCACTATATTATCATTATTAATATTAGGTATAAAGTTATTTATTTTATTAACCAAATTGGTAAGTAATGATTGGAACTCTAACTGTTCTTTAGAAAGACAATGAGTAAGTGGATCTAATAGCAAGGAAGATTTATTGATATTGTCAGCAATGTATAGCAGCCAATGATTCCCATTCCAATGAATAGGCCAGAATACGTAGTCCCATCTATCAAAATATTCAAAAGGAAAAGTATTGAAGAACGAAGACATATATGGTGTATCAAAGCAATAGCAGGATGAGGTGAAATATACCTAATGACTCTATCACTACGATCTATTATCTGGGAACGAAAGAAGGTTTCAATGGCGCTGTCCGATAGTCATTGAGAAGGAGCAGTAGATTTTAAATCCTCGTTCTCTAGATTTATAGAAGTAAATTCTTTCAAGTTTTTGAGTTACAATTCTTTTCATGCATATTAGTGTGAACTTTAAGTTGAGATCTATTTATAATTACACCACAGAAACACAGGTATTTAAATTGCTTAATTGAAAATGCCTTTTTATGAACTTTTAGATAGTGTTTCGTGAATGCTTTATTATTAGAAGTAGTATTTTTCAACTTTGTGTAGCATGTATGAGAAGCACATATCAGATCAAATGTATTGTTGTTGAGAATCTTGAAGTGAAAATCGTTATCAGTCGCACTGCCACCTATAAGGTCAGATTGCAAGTCACACTCATTAGAAAATTCACTTGGCTGACAATCCTCTTGTGTGGTCTTACTATTAAGGTCTTCTGATTGTGGTGAGCTACTCTGTTGGTAATAGTCAGCAGTCAGGGCTAATTTTCTTTCATCAATACATAAACATGAATCCGGAATATCTCCTATCAATGGACCAGACAAACACTCATTATCATCCGAGCAACAGTCAAGCGTTTCGGTCTGAGTCTCAATCGATATAGTCGAAACAAGAGATGTATTAGTTGAAATATCTTTTGTGATTTTACTAGTTGCGTTTTTGAATACTCTCTTGAGTGAAAAAGTTTGAGTACTATCATTTTTACGGAATTTTGGGGCTCTTTTTCTTTTCTGTTTTCTATATATATTAGACGGTTTATTAACAGAGCACTTAATTTTATTGAATCAGGAGTAATATCTTCATCTAAGTCTACAAGAACCTTATACCTATTATTATTTAATTTAGACTTAGTCCTGGTCAAATCACTCTGATCCAAACTATTTTTCAACTGATCAGATGAAGGAACTAGGTAAGCACAAATATTACCATTTCTATAAAATAAACTTCCTAAATTTTTGATGTTTAAAATTTTAGTAATAGGTATTTTATCTCTATATAGGGCAAATTTAACAAGTTTAAGCTTTTTTATTGATTCCCTTTCTTTCAAAAGATTAGAAATATAAGGAAACTTGTCATATAAAACACTTCGCTCACTCAATGACAAAATTCGAACCCGGGTATAAATATTTACATTATTAAAATCATTATTTACATTATTACTGAATTTGAAATTATCAAAGCCATTTTTAGAAGAAATGCAATTAGGTTCATTTAAGGTAATATTAATAATTTCATTACAATTACCTTGAGCTTTTGCAGACTGATCATAGGATACGACATTACGATTTAGATGTTCTGATAAATTCCTTTTAGATAAGCCACGAGATATCAAAGTATTTTCATCATATGGATTCAAGTCATAGGATTTACTGCCAGATGGATAGAAATTGTTGTTAATTGTAGATGTTCTTAAGTGTTCATCAAACCCAGCAGCAAATGAAGCAATATATCCACTGGAAGCACGTCGATAATTTGATATACAAGTAGCATCAAATTCCTGAAGAGCATTTTGCAAAATTAAATTGAAATCGTTACTTGAAAAAATGTTTTTCATCAAATTAGTAGCAATAATATTAAATTCGTGTGTTAAAAAATTACTTAATCTATCAATCAGATGATTAAATCTTGCATCATCTAAATTGAAAAGATTAGTATTCTCAACTTGCGTAAAGTCATCAGCAGACATTTTCTTCAACTTTCTTGATGATGACAATTGTGAATTGTGATACTGTGAATTGATTTGCCAAGTTTGAAAATTGAAATTTAAAATATTCAATTCAATTTCGCACAATATTAGTTTGGTTGTTATTGTAATTTGTTGATATTAGAAAAATTTCTTGAAATGTCAAATAGTTGTGAATTGTGTTGATAAATTAAATGTGGAAATCGAAAAAAATATCGCCCGAACAGGGACTCGAACCCTGGACCCTCAGATTAAAAGTCTGATGCTCTACCGACTGAGCTATCCGGGCCTTGTCACACTACTTTCATGTTGCCATTTCTTCTTAGCAATGTTCAACAATGTCCATTCAATCAAAATCAATTGTTTTTCACAGGTGAAAGCTAATCAATTTTCTGTCAAAACGATAACGAGTAGCAAATTTGAATTTTAGACATTTTCTTCAACTTTCTTGATGATGACAATTGTGAATTGTGATACTGTGAATTGATTTGCCAAGTTTGAAAATTGAAATTTAAAATATTCAATTCAATTTCGCACAATATTAGTTTGGTTGTTATTGTAATTTGTTGATATTAGAAAAATTTCTTGAAATGGTCAAATAGTTGTGAATTGTGTTGATAAATTAAATGTGGAAATCGAAAAAAATATCGCCCGAACAGGGACTCGAACCCTGGACCCTCAGATTAAAAGTCTGATGCTCTACCGACTGAGCTATCCGGGCCTTGTCACACTACTTTCATGTTGCCATTTCTTCTTAGCAATGTTCAACAATGTCCATTCAATCAAAATCAATTGTTTTTCACAGGTGAAGCTAATCAATTTTCTGTCAAAACGATAACGAGTAGCAAATTTGAATTTTAGACATTTTCTTCAACTTTCTTGATGATGACAATTGTGAATTGTGATACTGTGAATTGATTTGCCAAGTTTGAAAATTGAAATTTAAAATATTCAATTCAATTTCGCACAATATTAGTTTGGTTGTTATTGTAATTTGTTGATATTAGAAAAATTTCTTGAAATGGTCAAATAGTTGTGAATTGTGTTGATAAATTAAATGTGGAAATCGAAAAAAATATCGCCCGAACAGGGACTCGAACCCTGGACCCTCAGATTAAAAGTCTGATGCTCTACCGACTGAGCTATCCGGGCCTTGTCACACTACTTTCATGTTGCCATTTCTTCTTAGCAATGTTCAACAATGTCCATTCAATCAAAATCAATTGTTTTTCACAGGTGAAAGCTAATCAATTTTCTGTCAAAACGATAACGAGTAGCAAATTTGAATTTTAGACATTTTCTTCAACTTTCTTGATGATGACAATTGTGAATTGTGATACTGTGAATTGATTTGCCAAGTTTGAAAATTGAAATTTAAAATATTCAATTCAATTTCGCACAATATTAGTTTGGTTGTTATTGTAATTTGTTGATATTAGAAAAATTTCTTGAAATGGTCAAATAGTTGTGAATTGTGTTGATAAATTAAATGTGGAAATCGAAAAAAATATCGCCCGAACAGGGACTCGAACCCTGGACCCTCAGATTAAAAGTCTGATGCTCTACCGACTGAGCTATCCGGGCCTTGTCACACTACTTTCATGTTGCCATTTCTTCTTAGCAATGTTCAACAATGTCCATTCAATCAAAATCAATTGTTTTTCACAGGTGAAAGCTAATCAATTTTCTGTCAAAACGATAACGAGTAGCAAATTTGAATTTTAGACATTTTCTTCAACTTTCTTGATGATGACAATTGTGAATTGTGATACTGTGAATTGATTTGCCAAGTTTGAAAATTGAAATTTAAAATATTCAATTCAATTTCGCACAATATTAGTTTGGTTGTTATTGTAATTTGTTGATATTAGAAAAATTTCTTGAAATGGTCAAATAGTTGTGAATTGTGTTGATAAATTAAATGTGGAAATCGAAAAAAATATCGCCCGAACAGGGACTCGAACCCTGGACCCTCAGATTAAAAGTCTGATGCTCTACCGACTGAGCTATCCGGGCCTTGTCACACTACTTTCATGTTGCCATTTCTTCTTAGCAATGTTCAACAATGTCCATTCAATCAAAATCAATTGTTTTTCACAGGTGAAAGCTAATCAATTTTCTGTCAAAACGATAACGAGTAGCAAATTTGAATTTTAGACATTTTCTTCAACTTTCTTGATGATGACAATTGTGAATTGTGATACTGTGAATTGATTTGCCAAGTTTGAAAATTGAAATTTAAAATATTCAATTCAATTTCGCACAATATTAGTTTGGTTGTTATTGTAATTTGTTGATATTAGAAAAATTTCTTGAAATGGTCAAATAGTTGTGAATTGTGTTGATAAATTAAATGTGGAAATCGAAAAAAATATCGCCCGAACAGGGACTCGAACCCTGGACCCTCAGATTAAAAGTCTGATGAATACAATAAATTTTATTTTTAATACAGGTATAATAATTCTCTTAAGAGGATTCTGTTCTTTCTTGACCTGAAAGATAAGGCTTTTTGATTTCATTTCCATATTTAATTCCAACCCGCTGACGTGTGTTCTCTATGCTCTTTTTTTTTTACAATTCGGAACATCTCAATCAAATTTGTTGGGTTCCGAAAAGCTTTCCTCATTTTAGCGATAGAGTAGACCTGTCAATGTGATTGTATCTGAAATAGAAATAAAAACACAGGGTATCAATGACAAGTCATTAATACTCTATGTTGTTAATGAGCATATTTATAATAAATAAATAATTGTTTTTTCTAAATCATAGTATGCAATTTATACATATTATGAGAAGCTTTTATTGCTTCTCTGCATGAATCAATCGCAAAGCATTTAATGCCATCCTGACTCAATCCTAACATTTGTAGAGGTATCTCATTTCTTGGATCCCAAGAACCTAAGGCACCCACTACAATAGTGTCAAGAGTTACATCAAATCCTGTATTTGATCCGAGATCATTTCGAATGGCAGCGTATTTTTTCAAGTTATTATTACGTGCTTCATCAAAATTCTTCACTAAATCATATGGAGATTTGATGTCAACCAGGTGGATTTTTTATCTGCATTGCGAGTAATTATGAGATCAGGACGTTCATTGATTTCTGTTAAAAATGGCTTTGTATCAATGTCAACAACAAGATTATTATTTATTAAAATTTTAGCCAAGAGATTTTGAATTTGTTGTGTCGTTTGATTCGTCCTTCTTTATTACAATGACACAGAACATGAGCCTGACTCTCTCTCTCTGCTTTGCATTTTCTGCATTTTAGGTCGAGATTTTTTATTGATCTATAGGCTGAATAATTAAGTTGGAGAATGTTATTTCTCGCTTTAACAGCAAATAGCCAATCTGAGTCATTCATTTTTCCTTTTGTTAATAATTTGTTCGAGAGTTTTGATTGTGATATGCATTCTGCAAGTCTTCCCTGAGACTTGCAGTTGTTCCATTTATGAAAATGAATTATACCAATCAATTCATGGAGATAGTAACACAAGTCATGTTTATTTCAAAAGTAAAGAAAGCTATATTAGCTTGAAGTGAAGGAGCTTCAATCTGAATTTCAATTTCGTTTACATTGATTTTAAATTTAATTATTATATTAAGTTTAGATTTAAGATCACGAATGCTCTTGCGCACTTTAGTAAACCAAGTAGCAACATGTCCTTCATTGAAGGAGCCACCATTTAAAAAATCAAGAGCACCTCTTTCTGTCGGAATAATACCACGGTTTCTAGATTGAACAGTAGATCTCAGTTCTCCAATGGAAATATTTCTAATATTTATGTCTTTACTGGTTAAAAGATGAAAAGCATGGACAACATTTTGGACCATGTAGTCTTCATTTGCACATGTAATTCCAAGACCTCCAAGAGCAGTATGAGCATAAAGAAAGGAATTGTTGAGTAAAGAACTTGGAATATTAAACAGACTTTTAAGACCATGCCTAATTTTTTCATCATATCCTATATCACGTTCAAGGGTTGTGCCTTGCCGTCCGTGAGGAGAAGAAAGTGTCTGGATGTCTATTATTCTATTTCTAAGATGAAACGGAAGTCTGGATTGTAAAAATAATTTTAAGGCTTTGATTTTTTGAGGGGGGGATAAAATACTTTGATTAAGTTTATTAAAGTAATTTAAGTTTTGCGCAATAATTTGTTCAATATTTTGCCTTTTAGACTCGCCAAACGGGACACCAAGGTAGTTATATGTGTCATTATTCACAATGTTTGGGATCGAGTCGTTGCCAATTTTAAGCGCATAATTTTGATTTAATTTTGATGAGTAATATCCACATTTATTTGGCCGAAATTCCAGTCCAACTTTAGTAGCGAGAGTGTAAACCTCGCGCAATAATATTTCAATATTATCAAAGGAGTTAGCTAATAGAACAATGTCATCTGCATAAGCCAGAGAGTTTAGATTAATATTTTGTATTGTAAAGTCTGGTTAAACTTTTCGATCCGCTTGAAAATAAAATCTATTGAAAGGCAGAACAGAGTCATTGACAGAGGACATCCTTGCTTAACACCTTTTGCTACATTAATTGGTTTGGATGACATGTGATTGCATACATAAACACTTTTGCAGTTCAAATAAAGATTTTTGAAAAGATTTAAAGTCGTAATATTTAATCCCATCTTCTCCAGAGTAAACCAAAGAAGTTCATGCGGTAATGAGCCAAAAGCATCTGCTAAATCTAAATAACACAAGTGTAATTCAGCTAGCTTATTTTTCTTTTTATAATTTTTTCTATTCGTCATTTCTCTAAGACTTGTAATGATAAAGTTATGTTCACTACATCCATCAGGGTGAATAATACCTTTTTGAGCCTTAGAAAGCAGATTACCATTTTTGATCCAACCTAATAAACGATTGTTTAGAACTTTTGTAAAGATACGATAACTTGTGTCAAGAATTGCAATTGGGCGATATGAAGAAATTTCATTTGCAAGATGAGCTTTATTAGGTTTAATAATCAGCAAGGTTTTAAACGTTCTCCATTGTTCAGGAATAAGGCCAGTTTCAATTATGTAGTTAAAGAAAAAGGTCAAGAATTCAAATTCAGGATCAATTTCTCTCCAATCCGAGTATTTTACTGAATCAGATCCAGGAGCTGTGTCAGAGCTAGATTGGAAGGCAAATAAAATTTCTTCAGCAGACATTTGACTAGACAGTAAGGCCTCAGGAAAATTTGGAATGGGGAATACAGAAGCTAATTCAATAACTGGAATTGATTTATTTTCAAAGTTTTCTTCAATATTATCTAACGAGATGGACAAATGTTCAATAGTGTCAATTGTTATTTTATCAAAAGCAGCTTTTGGTTTTTTATCAAATAAATCTCTCAAATTGTGGATATTCTCATTTTTATTTTGATAAAAATTGTTTAGGGAGTTGTAACTTGAAAATTCTTTCTATTCTTTGAAAGAATTAAATCACTAATTTTATTTATACTTTCTGTTAAATTAATTTTTAGTTGTTTTATTTGTCCAATAACTTGAATTAATAACGGGTGAATCAAAGGTTTTTGTTTAATTATATTCATTTTAAAATAAGGGATTTATTTCTTTGGTATAATTATTCACAAAATTTGTTTTATTATCCTTATTTAAATCATCATTACAATTAATATTAAATAATATAGTATCAAAAATCGTTTTTCTAATATAAACAACATCCGGTGTTCTAAATATTATAGGCATTGTTGAGACTGAATAGTCCAAAGCAAATTGACAGATGAAAACTCCGCAGTCAAACGAGTTATTTTGAAGTGGGTGATTATTACATGTATTATTCACAATAATATCATTATTAATATTAGGTATAAAGTTATTTATTTTATTAATTAAATTAGTAAGTAACGTCTGTAGTTCTAGCTGTTCTTTAGAGAGGTTATGACTAAGTGGATCAAGTAACAAGGAAGATTTATTAATGTTATCAGAAAGATAAAGCAGCCAATGATTTCCGTTCCAATGAATAGGCCAGAATACGTAATCCCATCTGTCAAAGCATTCAAAAGGGAAAATGTTGAAAAATGAAGACATATTATGGTGTATCAAAGCAATAGCAGAATGAGGTGAAATGTACCTAATAATTTTATCACTGCGATCTATTATCTGAGAACGAAAGAAAATTTCAATGGCGCTATCCGACAGTCATTGGGAAGGGGCAGCAGAATTTAAATCTTCATTTTCTACATGTAACGAGATTGGATCAACAACGTTTTCAGAACAGCTACTTAAATTGTGCATTTGAATATGAGATTTAAGCTCAGGTCTATTAATAATCATTCCACAAAAACAGAGATAGCTAAATTGTCTTATTGAAAATACCATATTGTGAACTTTTTTATAATGGTTGATAAATGATTTATTGTTAGCCACAGTGTTACTTAATTTTATATAGCAGCTTTCAGAAGCGCAAATCATGTCATATCCTTTATTATTAAGAATTTTAAATTGGAAATTCAGATCAGTTGAACCTCCTCCTATCAAGTCAGTATGTTGCATACAGTCATTAGAAAGTTCGCTTGACTGATAATTACCACGAGTTTTTCTGCTATTAAATTCATCAGATTGTGATACGTTATTTGGACGATAAGGAACCAGAGCTAGAGAATCTCTAATGTCAGATTCCGAAGAACAAATTTGACGAGAAGGCGAAACTAAAGAATCAGATTTGTGATCATCATCACTAATAATATTACAAACAAAATTATCGGTCTGAGTTGCAATTGAAGTAGTTAAGACAGGAGATGTTCCTGTTGAAATATATTTTTTTTAAACATCTAGTGGTTTCTTTAATTACTTTCTTAAGTGAATATGTTTGTGTACTATCATTTTTACGAAATTTCGGAGCTCGTTTTCTTTTGTGTTTTCTATATACATTAGAGGGTTTATTAACAGAGAGCTTAATTTTATTAATATCAGGATTAGTATCTTCATCTAAGTCTACAAGTACCTTATACCTATTATTATTTAATTTAGACTTAATCTTGGTCAAATCACTCTGATCCAAACTATTTTTCAACTGATCAGGTGAAGGAACTAGGTAAGCACAAATATTACCATTTCTATAAAATAAACTTCCTAAATATTGGATGTTTAAAATTTTAGTAATAGGTATTTTATCTCTATATAGGGCAAATTTAACAAGTTTAAGCTTTTTAAATGATTCCCTTTCTTTCAAAAGATTAGAAATATAAGGAAACTTATCACATAAAACACTGCGCTCACTCAATGACAAAATTCGAACCCGGGTATACAAATTTACATTAAATAAATCACAATTTTCTTGTTAGTTATTTTAAAATTATTAAAGTCATTTTTAAAAGAAATCAATTTAGAATTATTTAAAGAAGTATAATTAACAATTTCATGACAATTACCTTGAGCGTTTGAAGATTGTTCATAAAATAAAACATTACGATTTAAATGTTCTGAAAAATTCGATTTAGGTAAGCCACGAGATATCAAAGCACTTTCATCACATGGGTTCAATTCATAGGCTTTACTGTCAGATGGATAGCAATTGTTGTTAGTTGAAAATGATCTTGAAAGTTCATCAGACCCAGCAGCAATTGAAGCATTAAATCCACGAGAAGCAAGTCGATTATTTAAAGTAGAATCGAATTCCTGAAGAGCATTTTGCAAAATTAAATAAAAATCCTTACTTGCAAAAATGTTTTTCATCAAATTCTCAGCAATATTATTAAATTCACGTGTTAGAGAATTACCTAATCTTTCAATCAGATGATTAAATCTTGCATCATCCAAATTAAAGACATTAGATTTCTCAGGTTGCGTGACGTCATCAGTTACTTTCATGTTGCAATTTCTTCTTAGCAATGTTCAACAATGTCCATTCAATCAAAATCAATTGTTTTTCACAGGTGAAAGCTAATCAATTTTCTGTCAAAACGATAACGAGTAGCAAATTTGAATTTTAGACATTTTCTTCAACTTTCTTGATGATGACAATTGTGAATTGTGATACTGTGAATTGATTTGCCAAGTTTGAAAATTGAAATTTAAAATATTCAATTCAATTTCGCACAATATTAGTTTGGTTGTTATTGTAATTTGTTGATATTAGAAAAATTTCTTGAAATGGTCAAATAGTTGTGAATTGTGTTGATAAATTAAATGTGGAAATCGAAAAAAATATCGCCCGAACAGGGACTCGAACCCTGGACCCTCAGATTAAAAGTCTGATGCTCTACCGACTGAGCTATCCGGGCCTTGTCACACTACTTTCATGTTGCCATTTCTTCTTAGCAATGTTCAACAATGTCCATTCAATCAAAATCAATTGTTTTTCACAGGTGAAAGCTAATCAATTTTCTGTCAAAACGATAACGAGTAGCAAATTTGAATTTTAGACATTTTCTTCAACTTTCTTGATGATGACAATTGTGAATTGTGATACTGTGAATTGATTTGCCAAGTTTGAAAATTGAAATTTAAAATATTCAATTCAATTTCGCACAATATTAGTTTGGTTGTTATTGTAATTTGTTGATATTAGAAAAATTTCTTGAAATGGTCAAATAGTTGTGAATTGTGTTGATAAATTAAATGTGGAAATCGAAAAAAATATCGCCCGAACAGGGACTCGAACCCTGGACCCTCAGATTAAAAGTCTGATGAATACAATAAATTTTATTTTTAATACAGGTATAATAATTCTCTTAAGAGGATTCTGTTCTTTCTTGACCTGAAAGATAAGGCTTTTTGATTTCATTTCCATATTTAATTCCAACCCGCTGACGTGTGTTCTCTATGCTCTTTTTTTTTTACAATTCGGAACATCTCAATCAAATTTGTTGGGTTCCGAAAAGCTTTCCTCATTTTAGCGATAGAGTAGACCTGTCAATGTGATTGTATCTGAAATAGAAATAAAAACACAGGGTATCAATGACAAGTCATTAATACTCTATGTTGTTAATGAGCATATTTATAATAAATAAATAATTGTTTTTTCTAAATCATAGTATGCAATTTATACATATTATGAGAAGCTTTTATTGCTTCTCTGCATGAATCAATCGCAAAGCATTTAATGCCATCCTGACTCAATCCTAACATTTGTAGAGGTATCTCATTTCTTGGATCCCAAGAACCTAAGGCACCCACTACAATAGTGTCAAGAGTTACATCAAATCCTGTATTTGATCCGAGATCATTTCGAATGGCAGCGTATTTTTTCAAGTTATTATTACGTGCTTCATCAAAATTCTTCACTAAATCATATGGAGATTTGATGTCAACCAGGTGGATTTTTTTATCTGCATTGCGAGTAATTATGAGATCAGGACGTTCATTGATTTCTGTTAAAAATGGCTTTGTATCAATGTCAACAACAAGATTATTATTTATTAAAATTTTAGCCAAGAGATTTTGAATTTTGTTGTGTCGTTTGATTCGTCCTTCTTTATTACAATGACACAGAACATGAGCCTGACTCTCTCTCTCTGCTTTGCATTTTCTGCATTTTAGGTCGAGATTTTTTATTGATCTATAGGCTGAATAATTAAGTTGGAGAATGTTATTTCTCGCTTTAACAGCAAATAGCCAATCTGAGTCATTCATTTTTCCTTTTGTTAATAATTTGTTCGAGAGTTTTGATTGTGATATGCATTCTGCAAGTCTTCCCTGAGACTTGCAGTTGTTCCATTTATGAAAATGAATTATACCAATCAATTCATGGAGATAGTAACACAAGTCATGTTTATTTTCAAAAGTAAAGAAAGCTATATTAGCTTGAAGTGAAGGAGCTTCAATCTGAATTTCAATTTCGTTTACATTGATTTTAAATTTAATTATTATATTAAGTTTAGATTTAAGATCACGAATGCTCTTGCGCACTTTAGTAAACCAAGTAGCAACATGTCCTTCATTGAAGGAGCCACCATTTAAAAAATCAAGAGCACCTCTTTCTGTCGGAATAATACCACGGTTTCTAGATTGAACAGTAGATCTCAGTTCTCCAATGGAAATATTTCTAATATTTATGTCTTTACTGGTTAAAAGATGAAAAGCATGGACAACATTTTGGACCATGTAGTCTTCATTTGCACATGTAATTCCAAGACCTCCAAGAGCAGTATGAGCATAAAGAAAGGAATTGTTGAGTAAAGAACTTGGAATATTAAACAGACTTTTAAGACCATGCCTAATTTTTTCATCATATCCTATATCACGTTCAAGGGTTGTGCCTTGCCGTCCGTGAGGAGAAGAAAGTGTCTGGATGTCTATTATTCTATTTCTAAGATGAAACGGAAGTCTGGATTGTAAAAATAATTTTAAGGCTTTGATTTTTTGAGGGGGGGATAAAATACTTTGATTAAGTTTATTAAAGTAATTTAAGTTTTGCGCAATAATTTGTTCAATATTTTGCCTTTTAGACTCGCCAAACGGGACACCAAGGTAGTTATATGTGTCATTATTCACAATGTTTGGGATCGAGTCGTTGCCAATTTTAAGCGCATAATTTTGATTTAATTTTGATGAGTAATATCCACATTTATTTGGCCGAAATTCCAGTCCAACTTTAGTAGCGAGAGTGTAAACCTCGCGCAATAATATTTCAATATTATCAAAGGAGTTAGCTAATAGAACAATGTCATCTGCATAAGCCAGAGAGTTTAGATTAATATTTTGTATTGTAAAGTCTGGGTTAAACTTTTCGATCCGCTTGAAAATAAAATCTATTGAAAGGCAGAACAGAGTCATTGACAGAGGACATCCTTGCTTAACACCTTTTGCTACATTAATTGGTTTGGATGACATGTGATTGCATACATAAACACTTTTGCAGTTCAAATAAAGATTTTTGAAAAGATTTAAAGTCGTAATATTTAATCCCATCTTCTCCAGAGTAAACCAAAGAAGTTCATGCGGTAATGAGCCAAAAGCATCTGCTAAATCTAAATAACACAAGTGTAATTCAGCTAGCTTATTTTTCTTTTTATAATTTTTTCTATTCGTCATTTCTCTAAGACTTGTAATGATAAAGTTATGTTCACTACATCCATCAGGGTGAATAATACCTTTTTGAGCCTTAGAAAGCAGATTACCATTTTTGATCCAACCTAATAAACGATTGTTTAGAACTTTTGTAAAGATACGATAACTTGTGTCAAGAATTGCAATTGGGCGATATGAAGAAATTTCATTTGCAAGATGAGCTTTATTAGGTTTAATAATCAGCAAGGTTTTAAACGTTCTCCATTGTTCAGGAATAAGGCCAGTTTCAATTATGTAGTTAAAGAAAAAGGTCAAGAATTCAAATTCAGGATCAATTTCTCTCCAATCCGAGTATTTTACTGAATCAGATCCAGGAGCTGTGTCAGAGCTAGATTGGAAGGCAAATAAAATTTCTTCAGCAGACATTTGACTAGACAGTAAGGCCTCAGGAAAATTTGGAATGGGAATACAGAAGCTAATTCAATAACTGGAATTGATTTATTTTCAAAGTTTTCTTCAATATTATCTAACGAGATGGACAAATGTTCAATAGTGTCAATTGTTATTTTATCAAAAGCAGCTTTTGGTTTTTTATCAAATAAATCTCTCAAATTGTGGATATTCTCATTTTTATTTTGATAAAAATTGTTTAGGGGAGTTGTAACTTGAAAATTCTTTCTATTCTTTGAAAGAATTAAATCACTAATTTTATTTATACTTTCTGTTAAATTAATTTTTAGTTGTTTTATTTGTCCAATAACTTGAATTAATAACGGGTGAATCAAAGGTTTTTGTTTAATTATATTCATTTTAAAATAAGGGATTTTATTTCTTTGGTATAATTTATTCACAAAATTTGTTTTATTATCCTTATTTAAATCATCATTACAATTAATATTAAATAATATAGTATCAAAATCGTTTTTCTAATATAAACAACATCCGGTGTTCTAAATATTATAGGCATTGTTGAGACTGAATAGTCCAAAGCAAATTGACAGATGAAAACTCCGCAGTCAAACGAGTTATTTTGAAGTGGGTGATTATTACATGTATTATTCACAATAATATCATTATTAATATTAGGTATAAAGTTATTTATTTTATTAATTAAATTAGTAAGTAACGTCTGTAGTTCTAGCTGTTCTTTAGAGAGGTTATGACTAAGTGGATCAAGTAACAAGGAAGATTTATTAATGTTATCAGAAAGATAAAGCAGCCAATGATTTCCGTTCCAATGAATAGGCCAGAATACGTAATCCCATCTGTCAAAGCATTCAAAAGGGAAAATGTTGAAAAATGAAGACATATTATGGTGTATCAAAGCAATAGCAGAATGAGGTGAAATGTACCTAATAATTTTATCACTGCGATCTATTATCTGAGAACGAAAGAAAATTTCAATGGCGCTATCCGACAGTCATTGGGAAGGGGCAGCAGAATTTAAATCTTCATTTTCTACATGTAACGAGATTGGATCAACAACGTTTTCAGAGCAGCTACTTAAATTGTGCATTTGAATATGAGATTTAAGCTCAGGTCTATTAATAATCATTCCACAAAACAGAGATAGCTAAATTGTCTTATTGAAAATACCATATTGTGAACTTTTTTATAATGGTTGATAAATGATTTATTGTTAGCCACAGTGTTACTTAATTTTATATAGCAGCTTTCAGAAGCGCAAATCATGTCATATCCTTTATTATTAAGAATTTTAAATTGGAAATTCAGATCAGTTGAACCTCCTCCTATCAAGTCAGTATGTTGCATACAGTCATTAGAAAGTTCGCTTGACTGATAATTACCACGAGTTTTTCTGCTATTAAATTCATCAGATTGTGATACGTTATTGGACGATAAGGAACCAGAGCTAGAGAATCTCTAATGTCAGATTCCGAAGAACAAATTTGACGAGAAGGCGAAACTAAAGAATCAGATTTGTGATCATCATCACTAATAATATTACAAACAAAATTATCGGTCTGAGTTGCAATTGAAGTAGTTAAGACAGGAGATGTTCCTGTTGAAATATATTTTTTTAAACATCTAGTGGTTTCTTTAATTACTTTCTTAAGTGAATATGTTTGTGTACTATCATTTTTACGAAATTTCGGAGCTCGTTTTCTTTGTGTTTTCTATATACATTAGAGGGTTTATTAACAGAGAGCTTAATTTTATTAATATCAGGATTAGTATCTTCATCTAAGTCTACAAGTACCTTATACCTATTATTATTTAATTTAGACTTAATCTTGGTCAAATCACTCTGATCCAAACTATTTTTCAACTGATCAGGTGAAGGAACTAGGTAAGCACAAATATTACCATTTCTATAAAATAAACTTCCTAAATATTGGATGTTTAAAATTTTAGTAATAGGTATTTTATCTCTATATAGGGCAAATTTAACAAGTTTAAGCTTTTTAAATGATTCCCTTTCTTTCAAAAGATTAGAAATATAAGGAAACTTATCACATAAAACACTGCGCTCACTCAATGACAAAATTCGAACCCGGGTATACAAATTTACATTAAATAAATCACAATTTTCTTTGTTAGTTATTTTAAAATTATTAAAGTCATTTTTAAAAGAAATCAATTTAGAATTATTTAAAGAAGTATAATTAACAATTTCATGACAATTACCTTGAGCGTTTGAAGATTGTTCATAAAATAAAACATTACGATTTAAATGTTCTGAAAAATTCGATTTAGGTAAGCCACGAGATATCAAAGCACTTTCATCACATGGGTTCAATTCATAGGCTTTACTGTCAGATGGATAGCAATTGTTGTTAGTTGAAAATGATCTTGAAAGTTCATCAGACCCAGCAGCAATTGAAGCATTAAATCCACGAGAAGCAAGTCGATTATTTAAAGTAGAATCGAATTCCTGAAGAGCATTTTGCAAAATTAAATAAAAATCCTTACTTGCAAAAATGTTTTTCATCAAATTCTCAGCAATATTATTAAATTCACGTGTTAGAGAATTACCTAATCTTTCAATCAGATGATTAAATCTTGCATCATCCAAATTAAAGACATTAGATTTCTCAGGTTGCGTGACGTCATCAGTTACTTTCATGTTGCAATTTCTTCTTAGCAATGTTCAACAATGTCCATTCAATCAAAATCAATTGTTTTTCACAGGTGAAAGCTAATCAATTTTCTGTCAAAACGATAACGAGTAGCAAATTTGAATTTTAGACATTTTCTTCAACTTTCTTGATGATGACAATTGTGAATTGTGATACTGTGAATTGATTTGCCAAGTTTGAAAATTGAAATTTAAAATATTCAATTCAATTTCGCACAATATTAGTTTGGTTGTTATTGTAATTTGTTGATATTAGAAAAATTTCTTGAAATGGTCAAATAGTTGTGAATTGTGTTGATAAATTAAATGTGGAAATCGAAAAAAATATCGCCCGAACAGGGACTCGAACCCTGGACCCTCAGATTAAAAGTCTGATGCTCTACCGACTGAGCTATCCGGGCCTTGTCACACTACTTTCATGTTGCCATTTCTTCTTAGCAATGTTCAACAATGTCCATTCAATCAAAATCAATTGTTTTTCACAGGTGAAAGCTAATCAATTTTCTGTCAAAACGATAACGAGTAGCAAATTTGAATTTTAGACATTTTCTTCAACTTTCTTGATGATGACAATTGTGAATTGTGATACTGTGAATTGATTTGCCAAGTTTGAAAATTGAAATTTAAAATATTCAATTCAATTTCGCACAATATTAGTTTGGTTGTTATTGTAATTTGTTGATATTAGAAAAATTTCTTGAAATGGTCAAATAGTTGTGAATTGTGTTGATAAATTAAATGTGGAAATCGAAAAAAATACCGCCCGAACAGGGACTCGAACCCTGGACCCTCAGATTAAAAGTCTGATGCTCTACCGACTGAGCTATCCGGGCCTTGTCACACTACTTTCATGTTGCCATTTCTTCTTAGCAATGTTCAACAATGTCCATTCAATCAAAATCAATTGTTTTTCACAGGTGAAAGCTAATCAATTTTCTGTCAAAACGATAACGAGTAGCAAATTTGAATTTTAGACATTTTCTTCAACTTTCTTGATGATGACAATTGTGAATTGTGATACTGTGAATTGATTTGCCAAGTTTGAAAATTGAAATTTAAAATATTCAATTCAATTTCGCACAATATTAGTTTGGTTGTTATTGTAATTTGTTGATATTAGAAAAATTTCTTGAAATGGTCAAATAGTTGTGAATTGTGTTGATAAATTAAATGTGGAAATCGAAAAAAATATCGCCCGAACAGGGACTCGAACCCTGGACCCTCAGATTAAAAGTCTGATGCTCTACCGACTGAGCTATCCGGGCCTTGTCACACTACTTTCATGTTGCCATTTCTTCTTAGCAATGTTCAACAATGTCCATTCAATCAAAATCAATTGTTTTTCACAGGTGAAAGCTAATCAATTTTCTGTCAAAACGATAACGAGTAGCAAATTTGAATTTTAGACATTTTCTTCAACTTTCTTGATGATGACAATTGTGAATTGTGATACTGTGAATTGATTTGCCAAGTTTGAAAATTGAAATTTAAAATATTCAATTCAATTTCGCACAATATTAGTTTGGTTGTTATTGTAATTTGTTGATATTAGAAAAATTTCTTGAAATGGTCAAATAGTTGTGAATTGTGTTGATAAATTAAATGTGGAAATCGAAAAAAATATCGCCCGAACAGGGACTCGAACCCTGGACCCTCAGATTAAAAGTCTGATGCTCTACCGACTGAGCTATCCGGGCCTTGTCACACTACTTTCATGTTGCCATTTCTTCTTAGCAATGTTCAACAATGTCCATTCAATGAAAATCAATTGTTTTTCACAGGTGAAAGCTAATCAATTTTCTGTCAAAACGATAACGAGTAGCAAATTTGAATTTTAGACATTTTCTTCAACTTTCTTGATGATGACAATTGTGAATTGTGATACTGTGAATTGATTTGCCAAGTTTGAAAATTGAAATTTAAAATATTCAATTCAATTTCGCACAATATTAGTTTGGTTGTTATTGTAATTTGTTGATATTAGAAAAATTTCTTGAAATGGTCAAATAGTTGTGAATTGTGTTGATAAATTAAATGTGGAAATCGAAAAAAATATCGCCCGAACAGGGACTCGAACCCTGGACCCTCAGATTAAAAGTCTGATGCTCTACCGACTGAGCTATCCGGGCCTTGTCACACTACTTTCATGTTGCCATTTCTTCTTAGCAATGTTCAACAATGTCCATTCAATCAAAATCAATTGTTTTTCACAGGTGAAAGCTAATCAATTTTCTGTCAAAACGATAACGAGTAGCAAATTTGAATTTTAGACATTTTCTTCAACTTTCTTGATGATGACAATTGTGAATTGTGATACTGTGAATTGATTTGCCAAGTTTGAAAATTGAAATTTAAAATATTCAATTCAATTTCGCACAATATTAGTTTGGTTGTTATTGTAATTTGTTGATATTAGAAAAATTTCTTGAAATGGTCAAATAGTTGTGAATTGTGTTGATAAATTAAATGTGGAAATCGAAAAAAATATCGCCCGAACAGGGACTCGAACCCTGGACCCTCAGATTAAAAGTCTGATGCTCTACCGACTGAGCTATCCGGGCCTTGTCACACTACTTTCATGTTGCCATTTCTTCTTAGCAATGTTCAACAATGTCCATTCAATCAAAATCAATTGTTTTTCACAGGTGAAAGCTAATCAATTTTCTGTCAAAACGATAACGAGTAGCAAATTTGAATTTTAGACATTTTCTTCAACTTTCTTGATGATGACAATTGTGAATTGTGATACTGTGAATTGATTTGCCAAGTTTGAAAATTGAAATTTAAAATATTCAATTCAATTTCGCACAATATTAGTTTGGTTGTTATTGTAATTTGTTGATATTAGAAAAATTTCTTGAAATGGTCAAATAGTTGTGAATTGTGTTGATAAATTAAATGTGGAAATCGAAAAAAATATCGCCCGAACAGGGACTCGAACCCTGGACCCTCAGATTAAAAGTCTGATGCTCTACCGACTGAGCTATCCGGGCCTTGTCACACTACTTTCATGTTGCCATTTCTTCTTAGCAATGTTCAACAATGTCCATTCAATCAAAATCAATTGTTTTTCACAGGTGAAAGCTAATCAATTTTCTGTCAAAACGATAACGAGTAGCAAATTTGAATTTTAGACATTTTCTTCAACTTTCTTGATGATGACAATTGTGAATTGTGATACTGTGAATTGATTTGCCAAGTTTGAAAATTGAAATTTAAAATATTCAATTCAATTTCGCACAATATTAGTTTGGTTGTTATTGTAATTTGTTGATATTAGAAAAATTTCTTGAAATGGTCAAATAGTTGTGAATTGTGTTGATAAATTAAATGTGGAAATCGAAAAAAATATCGCCCGAACAGGGACTCGAACCCTGGACCCTCAGATTAAAAGTCTGATGCTCTACCGACTGAGATATCCGGGCCTTGTCACACTACTTTCATGTTGCCATTTCTTCTTAGCAATGTTCAACAATGTCCATTCAATGAAAATCAATTGTTTTTCACAGGTGAAAGCTAATCAATTTTCTGTCAAAACGATAACGAGTTGCAAATTTGAATTTTAGACATTTTCTTCAACTTTCTTGATGATGACAATTGTGAATTGTGATACTGTGAATTGATTTGCCAAGTTTGAAAATTGAAATTTAAAATATTCAATTCAATTTCGCACAATATTAGTTTGGTTGTTATTGTAATTTGTTGATATTAGAAAAATTTCTTGAAATGGTCAAATAGTTGTGAATTGTGTTGATAAATTAAATGTGGAAATCGAAAAAAATATCGCCCGAACAGGGACTCGAACCCTGGACCCTCAGATTAAAAGTCTGATGCTCTACCGACTGAGCTATCCGGGCCTTGTCACACTACTTTCATGTTGCCATTTCTTCTTAGCAATGTTCAACAATGTCCATTCAATCAAAATCAATTGTTTTTCACAGGTGAAAGCTAATCAATTTTCTGTCAAAACGATAACGAGTAGCAAATTTGAATTTTAGACATTTTCTTCAACTTTCTTGATGATGACAATTGTGAATTGTGATACTGTGAATTGATTTGCCAAGTTTGAAAATTGAAATTTAAAATATTCAATTCAATTTCGCACAATATTAGTTTGGTTGTTATTGTAATTTGTTGATATTAGAAAAATTTCTTGAAATGGAAAAATTAAATGTGGAAATCGAAAAAAATATCGCCCGAACAGGGACTCGAACCCTGGACCCTCAGATTAAAAGTCTGATGAATACGATAAGATTTATTTTTAACAAATATATAAAAATTCGCTTACACGAATTCTGCTCTTTCAATATTGAAAGAAATAAATACAATGATATATACAATATTTTACATAAAAACAAATTAAGGTTTTTACAATATTGTTTCTAAACTTATAAATAAATTTATAAATGATCAAAGATAAGAAATATTTGTTTTTAAGAATGTCCAGATTTAATGATGAAAAAGGTCGAAGATATCTATATTGAAGCCCAAATTTTACAAGATTGGTTTCTGTATTGGGGGTTTGGTAATCATATTTCTTTTCGTTTTCATTTTTTTTTTATTGAAAAACAATTTAAACTTTCTGATCAAATCGCAAATCAATGATTAGTCGACTTTTCATCATTGCCCTGTATTCAGCTTCCTATCTGTAATACAAAATACAACATAGAAGTATGACGACAAGTCGCCATATCTCTATGAGTTAAAAGTTTTTATGTATATAAATTTGAAATAATATATTTAAATATAAATTATTTAGTTCATAATATGTAATTTATACATATTATGTGAAGCTTTTATTGCTTCCCTGCATGAGTCAATCGCAAAGCATTTAATTTTATCCTGACTTAGTCCTAACATTTTGAGTACGTCCTCATTTCTTGGATCCCAAGAACCTAAGGCACCCACTACAATAGTGTCAAGAGTTACATCAAATCCGGTATTTGATCCGAGATCATTTCGAATGGCAGCGTATTTTTTCAAGTTATTATTACGTGCTTCATCAAAATTCTTCACTAAATCATATGGAGATTTGATGTCAACCAGGTGGATTTTTTTATCTGCATTGCGAGTAATTATGAGATCAGGACGTTCATTGATTTCTGTTAAAAATGGCTTTGTATCAATGTCTACAACCAAATTATTATCAATTAGAATTTTAGCTAAAAGATTTTGAATTCTGTTGTGACGTTTGATGCGCCCATCTTTATTACAATGGCAAAGAATATGAGCTTGACTTTCTCTTTCTGCCTTACACTTTCTACATTTTAGGTCGAGATTCTTTAGTGATCTATAGGCTGAATAGTTTAGTTGCAGAATGTTATTTCTCGCTTTAATAGCAAATAACCAATCCGAGTCATTCATTTTACCATCGATTATTAGTTTGTTTGATAGCTTTGATTGTGATATGCATTGTGCAAGCCTTCCCTGAGACTTGCAGTTGTTCCATTTATGAAAGTGAATTATGCCAATTAGTTCATGCAGGTAGTGACATATATCAAGCTTGTTCTCATAGTTGAAGAAAGCTTTATTATTTTGAAGTGAAGGAGCTTCAATCTGCATCTCAACTTGGTTTTCATTTATTTTAAATTTAATTATTATATTAAGTTTAGATTTAAGATCACGAATGCTTTTGCGAACCTTAGTAAACCATGTAGCAACGTGTCCTTCATTGAAGGAGCCACCGTTTATCCAGTCAAGAGCAACTCTTTCTGTCGGATTAATGCCACCATTTCTAGATTTGACAGTCGATTTTAGTTCTTCGATGGAAATATGTTTAATATTTGTGTCTTTACTGGTAAAAAGATGAAAAGCATGGACAACATTTTGAACCATGTAATCCTCATTAGCACATGTAATTCCGAGGCCTCCAAGAGCAGTGTGTGCGTAAAGAAAGGAGTTATTAAGTAAGGAGCTTGGAATATTAAACAGACTTTTAAGACCATGTCTAATTTTTTCATCATATCCTATGTCACGTTCAAGGTTTGTGCCTTGCCGTCCGTGAGGAGAGGAGAGTGTTTGGATGTCTATGACACGATTTCTTAAATGAAAAGGAAGTCTCGATTGTAGGAATAATTTTAAGGCTTTGATTTTTTGAGGGGGGGATAAAATACTTTTATTGATTTTATTAAAATAACTCAAGTTAAGCGCAATTACTTTTTCAATATTTTGCCTTTTAGACTCGCCAAACGGGACACCAAGATAGTCATATGTGTCATTATTCGCAATGTTTGGGATCGAGTCGTTGCCAATTTTAAGCGCATAATTTTGATTTAATTTTGATGAGTAATATCCACATTTGTTTGCTCGAAATTCCAGTCCAACCTTGCTAGCAAGACTGTACACTTCACGCAGTAGGTTTTCGATATTGTCAAAGGAGTTGGCTATGAGAACAATGTCGTCGGCATATGCCAGAGAATTTAGATTAATATTTTGTAATGTAAAGTCAGGATTTAGTTTCTCGATCCGTTTGAAAATAAAATCTATTGAAAGACAAAATAGAGTCATTGACAGAGGACAACCTTGTTTTACACCCTTAGTAACTTTGATTGGCTTTGAATTCATGTGATCACATATAAAGACGCTTTTGCAGTCAGTGTATAGATTCTTGAACAGAGTTAAAGTTGAAGTATTCAGTCCTAATTTTTTCAAAGTAAACCAAAGAAGTTCATGTGGTAATGAGCCAAATGCATCCGCTAAATCTAAATAGCATAAGTGTAATTCAGCTAGCTTGCTTTTCTTTTTATAGTTTTTCCTATTCGTCATTTCTCTGAGACTTGTAATGATGAAGTTATGTTCGCTACATCCATCAGGGTGAATAATACCTTTTTGAGATTTGGAGAGCAGGTTACCATTCTTGATCCAACCCAATAAACGTCTGTTTAGAACTTTTGTAAAGATACGATAACTTGTATCAAGAATTGCAATTGGACGATAGGAGGAAATGTCATTTGCAAGATGGGCTTTATTAGGTTTGATTATCAGCAGTGTTTTAAACGTTCTCCATTGTTCAGGAATTAGGCCAATTTCAATTATATAGTTAAAGAAAAAGGTCAAGAATTCAAATTCGGGATCAATTTCTCTCCAATCCGAGTATTTTATAGAATCAGATCCAGGAGCTGTGTCAGAGCTAGATTGGAAGGCAAGTAAAATTTCTTCAGCAGACATTTGACTAGACATTGAGTCCTCAGCAAAGTATGGAATGGGGAATACAGATGCCAAGTCTATAACTGGAATCAATTTATTTTCGAAGTTTTCTTCAATATTATCCAGTGAAATGGATAAATGGTCGTTATTGTCAACTGTGATTTTATCAAAAGCAGTTTTTGGTTTTTTGTCAAATAAATCTCTCAAAATGTGAATATTCTCATTTTTATTTTGATAAAAATTGTTGAGGGGAGTTGTAACTTTAAAATTCTTTCTATTCTTTGAAAGAACTAGATCCCTAATTTTATCTAGAGTTAAGGTTAAGTTTATTTTCAGTTCTTTCAACTGTCTAATAAGTTGAACCAGCAGCGGGTGAATCAAAGGCTTAGCTTTGGTTACCTTTATTTTAAAATTGGATGATCTATTTCTTTTGTATAATTTGGGCCGATTTCCAGATTTTATTTCGTTGATTAGTTCATTTTCATTATTTAATTTTGTCGAGATAATTTGTGAAATAGTATTTCTGATTTTATAAACTTCAGGGATTTTAAAAACTATTGGGGTTGTAGATGTTGCATAGTCAAAAGCAAACTGACAGATGAAGACACCACAGTCATATGAATTATTTTGAAGTGGGTGATTATTATTTGTATTATTCACTATATTATCATTATTAATATTAGGTATAAAGTTATTTATTTTATTAACCAAATTGGTAAGTAATGATTGGAACTCTAACTGTTCTTTAGAAAGACAATGAGTAAGTGGATCTAATAGCAAGGAAGATTTATTGATATTGTCAGCAATGTATAGCAGCCAATGATTCCCATTCCAATGAATAGGCCAGAATACGTAGTCCCATCTATCAAAATATTCAAAAGGAAAAGTATTGAAGAACGAAGACATATTATGGTGTATCAAAGCAATAGCAGGATGAGGTGAAATATACCTAATGACTCTATCACTACGATCTATTATCTGGGAACGAAAGAAGGTTTCAATGGCGCTGTCCGATAGTCATTGAGAAGGAGCAGTAGATTTTAAATCCTCGTTCTCTAGATTTATAGAAGTAAATTCTTTCAAGTTTTTGGAGTTACAATTCTTTTCATGCATATTAGTGTGAACTTTAAGTTGAGATCTATTTATAATTACACCACAGAAACACAGGTATTTAAATTGCTTAATTGAAAATGCCTTTTTATGAACTTTTAGATAGTGTTTCGTGAATGCTTTATTATTAGAAGTAGTATTTTTCAACTTTGTGTAGCATGTATGAGAAGCACATATCAGATCAAATGTATTGTTGTTGAGAATCTTGAAGTGAAAATCGTTATCAGTCGCACTGCCACCTATAAGGTCAGATTGCAAGTCACACTCATTAGAAAATTCACTTGGCTGACAATCCTCTTGTGTGGTCTTACTATTAAGGTCTTCTGATTGTGGTGAGCTACTCTGTTGGTAATAGTCAGCAGTCAGGGCTAATTTTCTTTCATCAATACATAAACATGAATCCGGAATATCTCCTATCAATGGACCAGACAAACACTCATTATCATCCGAGCAACAGTCAAGCGTTTCGGTCTGAGTCTCAATCGATATAGTCGAAACAAGAGATGTATTAGTTGAAATATCTTTTGTGATTTTACTAGTTGCGTTTTTGAATACTCTCTTGAGTGAAAAAGTTTGAGTACTATCATTTTTACGGAATTTTGGGGCTCTTTTTCTTTTCTGTTTTCTATATATATTAGACGGTTTATTAACAGAGCACTTAATTTTATTGAAATCAGGAGTAATATCTTCATCTAAGTCTACAAGAACCTTATACCTATTATTATTTAATTTAGACTTAGTCCTGGTCAAATCACTCTGATCCAAACTATTTTTCAACTGATCAGATGAAGGAACTAGGTAAGCACAAATATTACCATTTCTATAAAATAAACTTCCTAAATTTTTGATGTTTAAAATTTTAGTAATAGGTATTTTATCTCTATATAGGGCAAATTTAACAAGTTTAAGCTTTTTTATTGATTCCCTTTCTTTCAAAAGATTAGAAATATAAGGAAACTTGTCATATAAAACACTTCGCTCACTCAATGACAAAATTCGAACCCGGGTATAAATATTTACATTATTAAAATCATTATTTACATTATTACTGAATTTGAAATTATCAAAGCCATTTTTAGAAGAAATGCAATTAGGTTCATTTAAGGTAATATTAATAATTTCATTACAATTACCTTGAGCTTTTGCAGACTGATCATAGGATACGACATTACGATTTAGATGTTCTGATAAATTCCTTTTAGATAAGCCACGAGATATCAAAGTATTTTCATCATATGGATTCAAGTCATAGGATTTACTGCCAGATGGATAGAAATTGTTGTTAATTGTAGATGTTCTTAAGTGTTCATCAAACCCAGCAGCAAATGAAGCAATATATCCACTGGAAGCACGTCGATAATTTGATATACAAGTAGCATCAAATTCCTGAAGAGCATTTTGCAAAATTAAATTGAAATCGTTACTTGAAAAAATGTTTTTCATCAAATTAGTAGCAATAATATTAAATTCGTGTGTTAAAAAATTACTTAATCTATCAATCAGATGATTAAATCTTGCATCATCTAAATTGAAAAGATTAGTATTCTCAACTTGCGTAAAGTCATCAGCAGACATTTTCTTCAACTTTCTTGATGATGACAATTGTGAATTGTGATACTGTGAATTGATTTGCCAAGTTTGAAAATTGAAATTTAAAATATTCAATTCAATTTCGCACAATATTAGTTTGGTTGTTATTGTAATTTGTTGATATTAGAAAAATTTCTTGAAATGGTCAAATAGTTGTGAATTGTGTTGATAAATTAAATGTGGAAATCGAAAAAAATATCGCCCGAACAGGGACTCGAACCCTGGACCCTCAGATTAAAAGTCTGATGCTCTACCGACTGAGCTATCCGGGCCTTGTCACACTACTTTCATGTTGCCATTTCTTCTTAGCAATGTTCAACAATGTCCATTCAATGAAAATCAATTGTTTTTCACAGGTGAAAGCTAATCAATTTTCTGTCAAAACGATAACGAGTAGCAAATTTGAATTTTAGACATTTTCTTCAACTTTTTTGATGATGACAATTGTGAATTGTGATACTGTGAATTGATTTGCCAAGTTTGAATACGATAAGATTTATTTTTAACACATAAAAATTCGCTTACACGAATTCTGCTCTTTCAATATTGAAAGAAATAAATACAATGATATATACAATATTTTACATAAAAACAAATTAAGGTTTTTACAATATTTTTACAAAACTTATAAATAAATATATAAATGATCAAAGATAAGAAATATTTGTTTTTGAGAATGTCCAGATTTAATGATGAAAAAAGTCGAAGATATCTATATTGAAGCCCAAAATTGCAAGATTTCTTTCTGTATTGGGTGTTTGGTAATCATATTTCTTTTCGTTTTCATTTTTTCTTTAATTGAAAAACAATTTAAACTTTCTGATCAAATCGCAAATCAATGATTAGTCGACTTTTCATCCTTGCCCTGTATTCAGCTTCCTATCTGTAATATAAAATACAACATAGAAGTATGACGAACATTCGCATTATTATCGGTTGTAATATTTTATTTTTCAAATTTTAGGGCCTGAAAATATTCCTAAAAATTCAATTAAATTTAATTAATTTACTCCGGATGATCAACTGATATACTCAGGATGGTCTAATAAAAACTTAAACATCTGGAAAATTATAAAAAAATTTGAGAATTGATAGTACAGTGTACCATGTTCAAATTTTTCAAAGTAAGAACATTATTTTACAACAAAATGGGATTTAGCATAGTTGATATAGTATTATCAGTAGTTTTTAGAATATTCTTATAATTAATCACTGTTAAATAATAATAATAATGGTTAGAAAACTTTCAATTACTAGAAATTTATGCGAAAATTCGATATTGTAAATTGAATCTAAATATATACTTTTGTCTAAAAGTAATTTTTTTTTATATTACTTTTTTCAAAAACAATGGCTTCTCATCGATATTGGAATTTATTTGAAAAGTTTTTAATATTTTTCGAAACTGAGAAGAAATCTCAAATACTCTTTGGTTTTTGACTTCGTACATTACCAATTTAAAAGTCGAGAAACTTGTTTGCACACGTAGAACGGTGGAACACAAAAATCTAATTGGCTCCTAGGGATGAGTTGTAATGACAACCATAAATAAAGTTACCTTGAAGAGCTAACAATTATAATATAAACATAAATAGAAGAAAAACTTATAATCTCATTATCGAGAACCGGAGTCAGCGGATCACGATAGCCGATCAGAGTACCGCACTCCGCCAAATTTCCACGTAGAAGGAACTCCAAGCTTGACTGCCGAGTAGGAATATGGCGTAACGCCTAGATATTATTCCGGCTCATCATTTGCTGATAAATCTGGAGGGCTTGAGAGCAAATGATAACGCCAATATGCTCGTCAAACTGGCAACGCAGCCGAATGTGAACCGTTGGCATAAGCCGAATAGAAATGACGTCGGCGACAGAAGTGCAGGGCCGAAAATGCGCTACACCAAGCTAACCTAGGTGGCAGTGATGACACGTAGCTAATGAAACTCACAGAAATAATGACGGCCGAACCAACAGTCTTGAGGAATGATGAAGATTTAAATATTATTTATGCACTTTGGCAACCAGATGTTTCTCAACCAGTTCCGACTCCGGCACAAACTCTATTACTACGTGCAGCCACTCTGCCGAAATACCAATCAATATTCAAATTTTCACATCATCTCGAACAACTCCCGACAGAGATACACATTCCAGCGGGCGATATTCGCCACAGATCATCTCCGTCGTCGAACCGACGGAATCTCGAAATCTTTAAGTTCATCAACCAAGTCACCCAAGTGCCGAGATCTTCCAGTGGATATCGATGGAGAAGACTGAGGGGAGAACTCTACTATCTCGACAAGACTACATCACGCTATAATGGACTTGTTAATAATTGTTTTTTTGTTGTTGCTTATTGTGACTGTTTTGTTTTATATTATTAAAATATAATTTTTAGCTTGGAAGTTTTGACTTCATTTCACAAATTTTTTTTATCCATTTGTTTCTGTTATCTATTTCGATCCAAATTAGATCGCGTGTTAGAAATATGATTTTTGTTAAGGGGTAAAATAAATGCTGAGTGTAAAGTTACAAATCAAAATGAAAACTTGTAAAACCAATGGGGAGTTAATTTAATCATTTACGTAAAAAATAACTGGAATTTAGTTCGTAACTTGGATGTATAATATGAGTTTTTGATATGTTCATAATCTCTTGCTGGAAATCTGGGGAACTTGATACACCTTATGATATTAAATTATGGGATAATGCTTAAGACCTTCTAACGACCACTTCAAATCCGAAATCGGAGGTTATTCAAAGAGTAGTGTTGGTAACGACGCTTACCTGTTTGAATAGCATTCGGCTGTCGTACACATTACCAACATGAATTAATCCATGGGTGTATGATAGTAATTTGTAAATTATGTGGTGTGCGAGAGAAAGGAGATCCTAGAAATGAAAGGGGTTCAATTTTTAGTAAGCTTTATTAATCAGTTGTTTAAAATGTTTCCCCGTACACCAGCACTTGTAACATTCACAAGGAGCATCAGTTGGAACTTTTGATTTATGCCAATAAGATATTTACTTCGATTGCCGTATTGTTAATAAAATAAGGGTTAATTTTCCTGTAAATGGTTGAGTGAATCAAAGTTTTTTGAAAAAATTGTTTTCAGTTAAATGTCGCATAATCACAAACATGAAATTATTAGAAAATTTTAAATTTCAAGTAAAGAACAGCTGAAAATTTTCATCTGGATAATAGTTTATAAATATCAATAAAAACAACTTGCTATTTCAGTCAGAGCTTATGGCACCAAGCGTTGTGAATTCTAAACAGTAACACATTGTTATATTATTATATCTATATTTTATACTCGAAAATAAATTTAATTTTTAAGAATTTTATTATGTCAATTTTTTTGATTCCAAAATTACCGTTCATTTATTTAAAAATTTGATCCGGACTAGAATAAACATTTCAATTGGTGAATTTTTTAAATAATATTTTAAGAAAATATATACAATATTTCGTTTTTAATTTTTTCTTAAATAAAATTTGTTTTGAAAATAATTTATAAATGAAATATAAAGCAAAATTTCTTCTAATGATTTCACTATCTTTTCAGCTTCACATGATATTTTGTATTTTAGTTATAATTATTGTCTTGTTTATTATATCAGGAAGTGGAATTTTAGATATTATAAATAATTCTGAAATATTTTCAAATCAATCGATGTTGCGTTAAATATCAATTATGAATATCACAAGTTCTTTAAGCTTTTGGACGCGTAAAATGAAATATAATATTGGTTCTGGACGACTAAGTCCACTTACGAGTTCAAAAGGTTAAAGCAAAAGTCTAGTGCAATTTATAGCCATTCTTAAAATTAAAATATTTTAAAAACAAATTGCAAATAGAATGCTTGGCAAGGTCATGTAATGATATGTTGATACTAGGGTTGCCAACCGTCCTTTTTCAAAAGACTGTCCTTTTTTCAATACTTGAAATTACATATTAAAAAGACGTCCTTTGGAATTAAGTTTTGACAATTTTTTGGAACAATTAAATATTACAAATATTATTGCATAAAGAAAATCAATATTTAATTCTAAAAAAGAAAATATAAAAATATATTGTTTTATTTTTTTGTTGCATAAGTAATTAAATTTAAGTAATCAGAAAGCATTCTAAAAGACAAAAATTACCGGAAAAATGCTAAATCATCTTTGAAATATTTAAAAAAATTTTAAAATATAACGTTTTTTATCTTTTATAGTATCGATGATGTAAAATATTGGTAACGGAAATGTCCTTTTGAAAAACAGGATTTATGGACAAAAGTTGGCAACCCTAGATGATACTAAACATTAGATGATATTTTTATGTAATAAGTCTTTTTCTATTTAATAAAACTGAAGTTTGACGAAGACTTGATACAAATTTCTTGGCAACTTTTGATCTGTTTTTATTTTTTTGTATTTCATTTATTTTCATTTTGACAAACTATCAAAATTTCTGATTTTTCAGTTTTTTGAATTCGTTTTCGAAACCCTGACGTTTTGAAATTAATAATTTTCGTATAAGTGTTCGATATGCTGTGAAGGTAGAGTTAGTTTGTTGGAACAAGATATTAATTTACGGTTTCGGACAGTCGATTTTGGTTGGAATTTCGGAAATAAATGTGACGTGTTGTTATGTTTGTTTACTCTCATTGCAAGGGTTTTGAATCTGCAATAGACTAAGTAAATAAAATTGTCAAATCTCACATAATTGTTGGTGAATTCAACGGTAGACAAAATCTTGTAAATATCTTAACCCAACTATTATAAATATATTTTACTGAATTTTTATTCGGAATTTATATTTGATTTTTCATAAAGTCACCTACTCAGATAATTAATCAAATGTAAGATAATTAATTTTCTAATAATAATAACTCGTATAACTATAACTTCGAGAAAAATAATGTGATTATTTAGTGAAGTCAGCAGAACAAATTTTGATAAGTTTTGTCGGCATATGGCTAGATATAATAACGAAACAATCACAACGCGCAAAATAGCTGGTGCGGCTTGCCGACCCTTATAAAAAATTTTGATCCGGCCAGAAGCGGCCTGAAGTTACATCAGCAGATCGAACTGCTCAAAAATTAATTTAATAAGAAATTCGACACATCTGCTGTGAATTTCATTTATTTAAATTTAGTTTTTAAATTTGAAAAACGTTTTAGATATTATTTTCTTTATATTTACTATGAATTGTTGTTTAGATGTATTAAAATTAGTTAACCATGGGACCTAAGGTTAATTAGGACTTGAAATCTTCCACGGTAGCCCATGAAGCAATATAATTGTTAGGGTATTAGCCTTCTTGACAGAAAGGCTCAACACATTACCCGCTAGAGCAGAGGTTCCCAAGCTTTTTCCAGTTGCGACTCACTATTTGTTCAATAATTACAAAACTAAAATCATTATTTGGTGTTATTTCATTTTCAATGATAAAAAGTTTGTAATGATAACTTTTAATATTATATTTCCACAACAATGGTTTTTTTGAAGAAACTTTATTTTATTATGAACCAAAAATATATCAATTCCATTTATTACTTGTAATTGCAAATTTAATTCGTTTTTTTCAAAATATATATCAGCTAAGTAATTAGTAATTGTAGATAATTCTAATCACGCAAAACAGTTGTAAACTCATCTTTTTAGTTTTCATTTAAATATATAGTTCAACAAATCTAGTCAGAACTTTGCCCCTACTCGATAGCCAACGAACTTGTGTGTGTGCAGAAGTATAGATTTATACAGACTTCTCATATATTCACATAGATTTTTAAACCAACGTAACTTTAATGTTGATAAAATTTTCATAGTAGTAGTGAAAACTGTGTACACCAAGCGAAGTTGAGATAAATCACCTATAATATAAAAAGAAAATCAATAAATTTATAGCATATAAACACACCAACTCACCTTGAGGTTGCTTGTAAAATAGTCAATGAGGCAAACCCTACACTATAGAAACAGAAAAAGTGACAGAGAAATAAAATAATGCACATTAACACAACCCATAATAAAACATGCATGCAAACTTTTAACATGTAGCCATCCGAAGTTGAAAAAACCCCTATAATAAATAATTTTATAGATATTTTTGAGATAATTTTAGAACGAAAAATGGCGGAAAAAATTTTTAATTTAAATTTTGATAATTTTGCAAGGAAATTTCGAGTAAATGAGGATGTATCTTCATAAGATTTATCCTTAAAACTAAAATTAATTTAATATTTCAAATATTTCTGTCGAAAAAAAGCAAAACCTGAAATCCGAAAAAAAGCATAAATTTTTAAATTATATTGGTAAGTTTTAAAAAATAATCATAAACCAAATTATTTTGTGTACATAATCGAAGATTTTTTTCAAAATATGTATAAAAAATATAATTATTTAATGCAATTAATAATTTTTATAACTTCAAAAATAATTTAACTCACTTTTTTTGAATAATATCCGAAAAAAAATACATATTTTTGGAGATTAGTTATTGTTACTTACTTGATTTCCTAAATATTATTTATAGTAATATATATATGAAATAGTTGATCAAAGTTATATTTTAGAGCTTGAATTATGATCATATTTCCTTATGAAATCATAATTCAACTCTTAAAATTGTTTAACTTTAAGTTTTATAGCTATAAAAAATAACTTACTTAGCAGCCATTTAAAAAATGGCTGAAATGCATTTATTCTTTCACAAAATAAATTCCGCCAAGTTGATTTATGTATCAACTTGAATTATAGCGGAATTTATCTCAATGGGGCTTGGTGTATAGATTTTTTGGTATGTTTTTTTGACATTAGCGCTTCTCTATGAATAGTGAAATGAGCCCATGTTGCATTTGGACATTTTTGAAAACAGTGAGTAATAGCACCACTGTTTTGACATACATTGCTCCGTCACTATCACTGCATATTCCGACACAGTTTTCTCAATTCAGATTTTTTTCAATGTAAGCGTATTGAAAGGTTTTCGACCAGTTTCTCAAATCATTGGTTCACAAAATAATATATCTTCAAAAACCTTATTATTCCATATAAAACGAATGATAACTATGAGTTGGGATAACCCTTGTGCATCTGTTGATTTATCCAGTTGTAACGCAAAAGGTCCACTATCCTGAATTATACTGATTAGGTGATTTTCTTCCCATTCAGACATTTCATCAACTCTACGAGCAACAGTATTATTGGAAAGCGAAATTGATTAAATTTCCTTTAAACTCTTCTCTTCAATTATAACTCCAAACCATATTTTATCGCTGGAAGTACTAATGACTCTCGAATTATGCAATACACAAATTAATGAAATATGAGGCGAACATGTTTTCTTTAATTCTAAGTTAGAAAGTAGATTTTTGAATTATTTAGTTCCTGTAATGTCGTTTTTTTCTTGGCAAATAACATACAATGGAAGTGGATCATCTTCTTTCATATTCCATATAAATTCAAAATTGAAATAAGCACAATCATATTTCCTTTTAACTCGTTTTGAACATTGAGTATTTGTAGAAGCATTCTCATCAATTTTTCTCTTATTACCGTTTTTTTCTTGCTATATAACTTTCTTTTTCTTTTTGAACGGGAGTTTTTTGCAACCACTTATCATTCGTAGTAATGTTTCTTTTAAAATTTAATTATTAGATTATGAAGAATTTTATTTATTTGAACTAAATTTCAATAATTACCAAATTTAAAAGTACTGACACATAATTTTATTTAGGTTACATTTTTAAGCAACAGAACATATATTTTTATAAATGAAACACTTATTAACAATATAAAATAAACTTTTTCTTTTTAAAAAAACAAAACACCATACTTATTACAGACGAAACTTAATTTTCTTGAATGTTGTTCTTTGACTATTTAAAGTGTTTATTTAAAATAATTATTATCATTTATTATTTAAAATAAGTTGTTAATAAGAATAACCTTTTTAATATAGAAATTTTCTACGAAAAATACTTTACAAACTTATGCCTGCCTACATATAAAAATATTTCATCAATTTAATTCAAAATAAATTAATACGAACAACTAAATAATAAAAGTTTGTGATGAACCCACACTTTGTGAACTTCTGCGCTAGAGTCTTTCGACAAGTATTTAGTGGTAATGTATTGTTTTGCGTGTACTTGATAGGAATTCGGCAGGAAATACTTGCTTGAGTTATAATTTGTTCCCAATCAGTTACCAGCATTCATTACAAACTTTTGGATTACAATTTCAATTTTACTTAAGTGACGTACGTAAACATTTTTTGATGATGACTCATGTTTCTTTGTTTAACTAGAAGGTTATGTCTTTGTTCTCTAAAAAGAATGACTCATAATGTCTTTGTTTTGACGGACTTACATTTCACTTCTAATATTTCTAATAATAGATAATTTTTTTTGAATTTGCTATATATCCAATATTCATATTTTACAAACGAACATTTAACCTCATCAGACCTTTAGCACACTACGATGTGAAATATTTTCTTTTATTTTTAAAGCCTCTTTCAATCTTTTTTACATCGAAATGCGCATGCTGTATTCTCTAAAATTAAAGTCTTAAAATTACAAAAAAAATTATAATCCTTATGAAGTATTTTCAAAAAAATATTCAGTATTGAGATAAACCTTAAGAATTTAAAGTACTAATTTGATTTACGAATTTTTAGTAGTTTAATATTAATATAAATTATTTTTTTTGAATAATGATTTTAGTTAGAAAAATATTTTAGGGTTATTATGCTGCATCTAATAGGGTTATAAGTACCTTTTTTTAGGAATTCATAGATACAGTTCTACACAAATATTTTAATTTTCAAATACCTGTGTTTCAATATTCCAATAAACATGAATTCAAATTGATTTTCAATATCCATTCAAAACTCTCACTTGAATTATAAGCAAATAGAATTTACTTGATCAATTTTACGAATATCATTAAATATCGAGTTTTCTATATTTTCAATATTGTTTTCTAACTCAAATATGAAGTTTAATTTTCACTAGTTTTGTTTAAGCGTGTTTGATAATATTTTAACATGGAAAGTAGAGATTCAAATGATTTTATTCAGCGTAATTCAATCTTTGACACTATAAATGATGAAAAATCATTTAAAGAAGACTTTTTACCGAATGCAACATTTAAAACTGTGCCTTTATCAAATCAGGATTATTGGGTTGACAATGAAGAATTGGATTTGAAAAGAAAATATGCCTATGGAGTTGGTGGAATACCGATGCAATTAACAACAAGCGCAATTTCGTTTTATCTGTCAATATTTCTATTAGAAGTTACTTATATGGTGCCATACAATTTATTCTATGTAATTGCTGCTGGGAGAATATGGGACGCAATCACTGATCCCATTGCTGGGTATATAGTGTCTAAAACTAATACGAGATGGGGTAAATTTAAACCATTTATGCTAGTTTCAACACTGCCATTATGTTTATCGTTTTTCGGGTTATTTTATAATCCCGGTTTCGAAGGTGAAACATGGAAATTGGTTTATTATTTAATTGTTATGTTGTTTTTTCAAACTAGTATAACATTTTATTTTATCCCGTATGGATCTATGTGCATGGTGCTAACGGTTGACATGCACCAGAGAGATGAATTAACAGCTTACAGTTTATTTATTATAATTATTATCTTTAATATTTTTCGCATTAAACTAGGAATGATTTTTGAAATTATTGGCTTGTTGATTGGATCGGTGTATTTTGGAGGGGTCGTTTCTATGTATAAAAATACAGATATTTGCGTGGATAACTTTACCGTTTCAACAAAACTTGTCGATGAACAAGTATAATATTTAGATATAGATTTTTAAATAATATATTTTGAAAACATTTAAGGAAATGGGATACATGATTGCCAGTTCAACCAGTTGTTGCATATTAATTATTTGTGTTTGCATTACGGTTTTTGGATCTGTCGAACAAGATATTTTCATTGAGCATGAGCCTTTCAGCCTGAAGTTTTATAAACTTATTTTAACATTTCGTCCATATTTGCTTTTGATGCTTACTTTTGCATGTACAGCCATTGGAATTATGGTGAGTTTTTCATAACATTTGTCCTTCTTTAACTATGTAATTTTCAAATTTAGTTAAACCTTTGTCGTGCATTTCATATTTCATACTTTTCTATGAATATTTTATCGCCATCTAATTATATAAACGCATTTTTTATAATTTTAATAAAACACACCAACCGTGTTTTCCATAATATAAGTCTTACTCATTAAACGAATTATAGTTAATAAATCAATATTAATTGACTTTAAAAGTATTAAAATAAACATTCAAAATGTGTTCTAGGAAAATTTATAAGCTCGAAAAATAAACAAATCCGTTGTAGAAGATTTGCATAGGAAAAACTTACAAGAATTTAACAAATGTTTCAATTTGTTCTGTGTGGATTAATTATATGGAATTCTGCTAGTACTTATCATGCAAAAATAGAAATGAAGTTGTTGTTAGTACGTTGATCAGGTTATATGATTCCCACAAGAACGACTTTGTATATCCAATCTTTTTATATATATATATATATATATTCATTAATGATTACAATATGGAAAACGTGGTATATACCAAGGGACTTTTAATTAACCTTCTGTGGACACTTAATAACAACTAAACAATAATGTACATAATATATTAATTTATTGATTAGTTTTAAATATATAATTTAATATTAGAAGAACATTTTTTGTTTTTCACCTCTGATTTCTTTTATAAATATAATATAATTTAATTACTTATGATATTTATTATGATTTTCTTTTAAATAAATGGAAAATGTAATACATCTGTTGGCACTTGGTTATTGAGATGGATTATTCACGGTGTTGTTGCTAAGGAGGCGTTGTTGCTCAGGTTATTGTTGTTCATTACCATGCTCGTCGATATAAGTCGCTTGATGCCCACCATTGGTAATGCATAATGTGAACGGAAGCAAATATAGAAGTGATCACACCCAGCTGATACTTCATGGTGCCCTTCTTTCGGATGATATTCGAGCGTATTTGTTTAGCCTCAATCTTCATAACTTTCGCTTGCATCTATTTTTTCTGGCTGAAGCTTGTGTCAGAGAATTCTCAATCTATGACTTGAAGTTATATCTATCTGGCTTCGATTAGGGATTACATCCTCTATCTATTGTAGCTTGTTGTTTTGAAGGTAGAGTCAGCGAAATCGAGCTCGTGTCCAGGCTCATGAATAATTTTAGAAGGGAATCGTCCCTTTCTGTCAGAATTGAAGGCATATTCGGTGTTTCTTGCATAGTTTATAGGTTCAAATATTGCAAAATGTTGATCAGACAAACTTAGCAATGCATTCTGAGCTCCACCCGGCTTAGCTTTGGTTTAGATACGTTTCATAAAAGTGATTATCTGAGGCTTTGAAGACGGCAGGTGATGGTCTGGAATTAAATTGATACTTTGCGCTAAATCTCACTTCGGAATGAGTTCCCGCGGCTTAATTTCAGTGCAGACCCGCTTCAGAACTTTAGTTTGATCCAAAATTAACATTTGTTGAGGTTAATTCTCTATACTGAGGTCATCTAGACATCGTGTAAGTATGAATTTTTTGGTCCCTCTTCGTGACACGTCTCTTATTTGTCTATATATAATCATTTGCGAATTTAAACAAAAATGTGATAATTTTATTCCTGTTCACTACCAGATTTTCTGCTTTAGTGATAGACATTACAACTTCGCAATTCGGTTTAGCTATAAATGCATTTCGAGTATAAAAATGACATGCTCGTTATTTACTCAATTATCATTTAACTTCGTAATTATTATCTACTTAAGATCACTATTCGCTCATCTGATATTAGTAAAACTTTATTCGTTAACTAATACAAAATATACTACTAATATGAGTTGCTAGTAATAATTCGTAGAGTCATCATACAAACTTAAGGTGTTAACTTAATTTTTTAAAATTAATTTTTTGGATTCTATATATATTACACCTGTTTCAGTTCATTAAAAACTCCTATAATAAAATGAAAAAATCAATAATGTTATAATATAGGGACATACATACTTACCGTGTCTGCATGTAATTTGTTCAACTGAATAAAAACTTATATTATAGGAAGGAAGGAAATTGAAGAAAATTTTTTTAAACATAAACATATAATACATAGTAAATAATGCATGCAAACTTTCAAAATGTAGAAATCTTCAGTTCATTAAAAAATCTATATAAAACTATTTTTAGTAACTTTTTAGACAATTTTTTATAAATGGCGACTAAAATTTTCTATGAAAACTCGGATGATTCTACATTGAGTTTCCGAGAAAATGATGAAATAAATTGGTAAGATATTTCATTTAAATTCAATCAATTTATTATTTTTACAGCTTTTCAGATATTTCAGAAATATCTGTTGAAACTTTACCTTTTTGCGGGAAGAAGAATTAAAAAGGCAAGACTTATCTTAAAGTTAAAATAAACTAATTTTTTACAGCATTTCCAATTTATCTGGATCTATCGAACCAGGACCCTCAAATGTGGAATTGAGAAAAAAAGGAAATGGTACGTTTTAATAACTTAAGTCTAAAAATAATATTTTTATAGAATTTCAGAAGTAGACGAAATTAGGATTATCAATGCCATGGAAAATGCCGAAGATTTTTATAAATTTGGACAATTATTAGGATTTTCAAAGTCATCTATAAAAACCATAATTTACAAATATAAAAATTTTGCCATTTTGTCAAAAGGAAGAAGAGGAGGTCGTGAAAAACTAATTTCAAAAGAAAATGGAAATAAATTATTACATTATGTTGAAAATAATTCTTATCCAAGCCTCGAGGAAATGCGAAATTTCTTGATGCAAAGAAATTGTAGAGTATCCAAGGCCACAATTTGTTCATATTTAATAAATCAACTAATATCATATAAAAAAGTGAAGCAAGTATCGGCGCACGAAACTCGGATTGCGTACTGGAAATCCGAATGCAGTATGTAACGCGATTCCAAGACGAAGCTTGGCACGACAAAAAACTTATATGCCGACGAATGTGGCTTCAACACTTGGACAAGCCAAGCATTTGGAAGGAAAAAAAGGTGAAAGAATATATTCGACAGTTCCCAGTAATCGTGGACCAAACATGTCACTGGCTTTGGCAATTGTTGTAAAAGAGCCAATTCACAACAAATTAATTGTAGGATCTTTCAAAAAGGAAAAATTTCATATTTTCTTGTACGAACTTACGTCCAAATCGAATGGAAATGGATATCACATTATTAACGATAATGCATCCATTCACGGAGGAGCATTATCAACAAACAAATTTATAGAATATTTACCACTGTCAGTCCGTTCTTGAATCCAATCGAAAGTGTCTTCAGCAAAATTAAGTTAAGCATACGGAATACTAAGATAAAATGGATTCAGATGAATGTCCTTCCCTAGTAGATTCGATGTAACCAATGAGGCTCTGGAAATCGAACTACGAAAAAAGAATATAAAAATCTTAAAAAATATTTCTTTCACATTCGCCGATTTTTTGGAAATTGCTGCAAGAAGAATGAAATATTTGGAGATTGAATTGTATTTTAATAAAATTTATTTTTCAATTAATCTGACTTACATTTATAGTATAATAATTCCAATAATTTACATAAATTGGCATTAATTCCTAAAAAACCTAAAAAAATTAATTAAAACTGAATTAAAAATAAATGATGATTAAAAGTATTATTTAAGAGCTTGAATAATAATCTCATAACTTTACGAGATCAAAATCCAAGCCTTAAAATATACTTTATTAAAAATTTACCTGTTAGCTATTTTAAAAATGGCTAATTCATAAACTTAATAATAATCGTATTTGGATGTTCATTAAAACTTCTATTATAGAAGGTTTTAATGAACTGAATCAGGTGTAATTTTTTTAATGAAATTCGATTGGCTCGGTTGTGTAAGATTTCTGTTTGCATGCGTTTGTTTTCTATACCTTATCAACTTCTACACCAAGAGTCTTTAAATCGGACCGTTGAGGACATTCGGTACGACCCTGAATTTTTTTAATGTATCTTTTAATGTTTTTTTAAAATTTTCTTTGTTTATCTCAGTTAAATTTTTAATTTAATCACAATTTATACATGAATTTTGTGATTTTTTATATGAATTTTGGAAATATTCTAAAAAGGTAAGTCATTTATTTATTCATTTATAGACCAAAATTTTTCATTTTACTCTAAACCTCTTCGTTTTTAGACATTTTTGGGGAAAATCTATTGATGCTATGATGTATAATTTGGATTTTATTCATAAAAATCAGTCCATCTTTCATAACTTCTATAATTCTTTTTATTGCCATTTGATATTCTTTGATGATTCTTATAATTTAATTATATTTTTAATATATACACACATATCTCGATGAATTTCTACTTGCTAGATAGTTAATGTCGTGGAAGTATCAGTAGATATTATGTAATAAATTTTATAAAAATAATAAAATTTAATAGATATAATTACATATTTTGGTTCTGTTGCTTGAACGCAATTGTTGATGCCGTTGAAGCATTGGAAATAAAGTATAAAAATAGCGACAATTTAATGTCTCAGCTCCTATTTATTGGCGAATTTACTAGTATTTTTACTAGGTATTTTTTTCTCTCATGAAATTTCTCTGCCTTTCTACGATATAAGCTCATACCTAATATTCTATTTTGGATATGACACACATGAATTTGTTATTGGTTAGATTTTTGATTGATTACATAAAATGTATTATGCTGTCTATTTAGCCCTATTTAATGACTCTTGGTGTACAACCATTCTTTCATTCACTGTATACGTCCACGCGTTGACTCATCTTTTTTGTATTTATATATTTTCCAATATTTTAGTTATTATTGTAGATTTTATATTAATTACATTTCCTTTTAAACAAACTTAATTTCTGTTTAATTAAATTTATTTATGTTTCTGCTGTATTTTCATATGAAAATCAATATTATTTTTATCATTTAGTTGATATTTATTTTTATCCAACATGGAGGATTTTATTTTTATTCTGTTGAATGTTAATATAAGCCAAAATTAATTCAATTGCTGTCTAATTATGTTTTTTTCAGCTAATACAATAATAATTATTTTTTCTTTTTTCTCTATTTTATCATTTTGCCGTCACGATGAATTTTTTCAATTCTAAATGATATATTTTAATAATTGTAACGTCTTTTAATCCTATTTATTTTACATTAAATTTTTCAACTTACGTTTATAATTTAATTTAAGTGTGTTTTATTTATTTCACATGCGCGTTTTATGAATCATTTAAATAAATTCTAAATTGTTCGAGTTCTAGATAAAGGCTCATAGCACATTAAAATTCAACGACATTTAGTTAATTCTACTGTTACTTCTTAGTCAACGGAAATCTTCGTCAATCGTTTACAGACAACCAAAGATCGAATAATTTAGTTGATTCTCTGAAAAGTTAAAATATGAGCTTGGGGAATTTATCAGATATCTTGTCATTTCACTTATTAACTACAAATGCTTTTAAATTACAGTTAAAAGTATATTCCGTTACAACTTTGCAACCTCGGTGGAGGTATTACATTCAATAACTGGTTTACCGCTAATTTAGTCAGTTAGTTTGTCATAGTAACACTTGCCAACCATGATAATTAAAAATAATTAACTAATAAAATAATTAACAAAATATTTTTATATTTATTTTTTTCAGTTAGTTCAAGCAAATATGGCTTTATATATAACATACGTTTTGAAAATACCAAATCACATGTCTAAAAGTATTTTAGTTATGATAATACTTTCAGTAATTTTCATTCCTGTTGGTCAAATCCTTAATAAAAAATTAGGGAAAAAACTTACTTATTTTTCTGGAATGTTAGTAAGTATAATATTTTATTTTATATATAAAATACTTGATATATATATAATAAATTTTATAAAAACTAAATTTGAGAAATATGTAAATATACATAAAATTAAAAATAGTATAATAAATAAGCAAAATACAATATAAATCTTTACAATTATAAAAAAATGCAACTCTTATGCACCCTTTTCTTCTTTATTAACACCAGAATTTGAGGCTATTACTTCAACTATAGACAAGCTATTATTTCTGTTGTCAGGGGATTTACACCTGTGACTCTTGCATTTATAATTCAGCATGGTTTCATTCACCTGAACAACAAAACTTAGATCGCCTAATTTGTTCAATAAAAAATCTGGATAGGGCATTTTCTTTAGTAATTCATTTAAAATATGAGCAATGCAGGTTTTTGAAACGTTGGGTGCTAAATTAAAGTAAACCTGGATTGACATACTCCATATTTTATAACCACGCGCAGAATATCTCGTATAGGTAATTTAAAAGAGATTTAGTCATATACACGAAAAACTATCCATAGGTTTTTTTTATGATACAAATTTCATTGTGTAGCTACACCTATAACATACAACCTCCTTTAGAATTTCCAGTTCAAAAATTGCTATTTAATTTGCTGTTTTTATCTTGCAGTGTTTTTAGCAGTGTATCTATGTGAATTTTTCTTTTTATTTACTGTTTTCCAGAATGTTAATACAATATTGAAATATAATCCAAATAGACAACTGGTTCTTTACCGTACGTTTTCACTTAGTACCTTATTCGATAGTGTTTATAAATACAAAATTTGGAACTTTTTTTGCCTAGAAATATTATCGTAGTTTACTTTGAACTTTATTTTTGAACTGTTTACTTTAGAATTTTATTTTCTTTCATTTTTATCTCGATTATATATCAATGTTTTCCTATTTAATATTAATTTTTTGTATTGCATTTTTCAAGTGTATTAAATTAATAATTTAATATTATATAATTAAATAAAAATAGTTACAACAGTAAAATTTTGTTTTGTTAACTGTTTAAAAAATAAGCTTCCAGATGTAATTTAACATATTAAAATTGCTTAGAGCAAAGACCTTATGTAAAAAGAAAATTTTACTCAATGCAGTTTTATTCTAAATATATTTTGTCATTTCGAAATATGTTGTTTATTATATACTTATAAGTTGAAAGCCTAAGCTCGTTTTACAATGGAAAACTATAGGTAATTATGATTTAAATTTGGGGGATGATTATATAATGTTTTTTACCTCTTTAGACTTTTGGCTGAATACAGGATAAAAATATGAAATTTCAACTAAATTTAATATTTAATTTTTGTGAAAAATAAATGAAAAAATATATTACTTTTAGATTTATGTTTAGACAATATTTCCGGTTTTAATATCACTAATTTTTTTACCAAGTCATCCAAATATAATACTTTTTTACGGTATAATGATATGGTCCAGTTATCCCATAATGGTGGCTTTCTTTTTACCATGGTACGTATGCTTTAATTTTAGTTATTTTGCTACTACGGGGGTGATCGGTTACCGAACACAACGTTGTTATATATCGCTATTAAACTTCACGACTTTTCTTAAAATATACATACAACTGTATTTTTAATATTCACTACTTTTCCCATTATTTGATTTTTGAGAAAAAATATTTAGTCTGTTTTAACTGCCAATATCGCTCAAATAATTGTACTTTGACAATTTACAAGGCTCAACCAAATAAAAAAATATTGATCCTTAGTTCAATGCATAAATCCGTGGAAATTAAAAAAATGATGCCTGTATACAGGAGACAATTAGATTATATTAATATCACCAAATTCGTTGTATATATGTTACTGACTAAATGGCCAGAAAATACACTGTAAATTCTAAATCCAAGAAATGGTCATTACAAATATTTTCCAACTTCACAGACTTAGCCGGATAAATGCATGGTATTTGTTTAAAGAAACAACCGGAAACGTAATATCAAAGGAAATGTTTGTATTTCAATTAGAAGAACTTGATACTGAATATCAGAAAGAGCAACAGCCAGGAAAGAAAAAGTCACTAAAATCAGTCAGAAATATTAGTATACGAACAAGTGATCGGAAAACATGCCAGATAAGATATTGCAAAGATAATAAGACTAACAAATTCTGTACAAAATGTAAAAAGTATGTAAGCGGGAAATGTGCAATTAAGAAGCCTATAATTTGTAAAAAATGCTTTAATAAGAAATAAAATATACATGATTTATTTTTTTAAAAAAACTATATTTTTTCTTAATTAGAAATATAAATAATTTCAAATACTGGTTATAGTAGATAGATTTAGCGTTAACCACCTGTTAAGTTTTGTTCCGAGCATACTGTTTTCCAAAAATTGTAACAAAAATGTTTCTTTAATGTCAAATTTTGAGGCTGAATATTAAAAATTGTTAGTGAAATCGGTAACTCTAAATTGTTTGGTATCTGTTATTCGTATAACCCAAATTTTCCTCTATAAAACTCTTTCTAAAATGAAAAAAATAATAATTACAAATTTATCATAAATTAAAGTTTTGCTGTTGAGAAGATTTTAAAATCAAATTTTCAAGTGTGAACTTTTATTGACGTGATCACAATTGTCTGGATTTAATATTATTTGGTTCTTCTCTTTTTCTTTTTCATCGAAGTAAAATTGATCAAAATCTTCGACGGTGTTGATTGGTCTAATGAGATTTGAGCTTGATTGTTTCTGTGATCCTGTCTGTATGTCAAATCTCCGAAAATTATAACATCGTAATATGGAATATCATTGTCAATTAATAAATAAGCAAACCTTACGATTCATTTGGTTTTATTTTTGCAATAACTTAGATCATTATTCGTAGGATTTTTCATCTCCACTATTTTTGAAAAATGATGCGTTTTATATATTTTCAAAAGTCTGTAGACCAGATAGTAAGTAATCAGCTTTAATTAATTATAAGTTATAATTTATAACCGCGATGTTAATATTAGATTGGTGCATAATTATATATAACTTTATAAATCTAATTTATAATGTAAAAATATTATTCTTTAGGTCAATGCTTCCAGATTGTATAGATTATTTTTCCGTCACTCATGACATTCGAAACCAAGCAACAATCTTTTCATTATTTGTGTTTTTTCAGAAGTTTGCTTTGGGATTTGCAGTTGGAATGACGGGCATAGTTTTAGGGTATAATTTATTGTGCATAATTCATTAAATATTTTTTTGAATTATTAATTATTAATTTTTATAATTAATTTCACGACTTTAAAAAATATATTGATAACTACGCCTGCTGTGAACTGATAAAATAAAAAATAGACAAATAATCAAAAAAAATTAAATAAAGACAGTGACAAATTTTCACCCATGATTTCAATTTTTAAACAGAAGTAGAGAATATTTAACCTTCGAGCAGGCCCGCAGCCGGAAAATTTACGGTGAACTTATGTTTGTTTATAATTAGTTTTGGAAATAATTTTTTAAACTCAAATACATTTTTTTACATAATATTTTCTACAAAATTTGACTATGAATCAGATTTAGTTAAGCTATTCATAGTCAAATTTTGTAGAAAATATTATGACACTTATAAAGAAATCAGGGGTGAAAAACAAAAAAAAGTCCTTATAACATTTTTTTAATTATTAATAATTATCAAGCTCTATGTTATCATCAAATAGTGAATATTTGTTGCAAACTGTATGACGAAAGTTTACGGCATGCACTCGCTGATGTGAGAATAAAATGCACACCCGCTTAAATGTTGACCTTTAAATATTAGTAATATATAAACGAATGAGTAGAATTTTGAGATAATTTTTCAAAAATTGATTGGTATTATTTTTAACACATTGTTGACCGGCAATTTTACGCTGAAGCTATCTCATTTCACTGCTACTATTTCGTAATTAAATGTGGAACTGAAACAATATAAATAACCTTCAATAAATTTTATTTATACATAATTAATTAAAATAAAATTTTAGATAACTTTTAATATTTTTTTTAGTATGATATGGTGTAATCATTTTGACAGATACACCCAAAACATTTGAATAATCCTTCAAAATTGGTGTAATATCACTTTCAATCCATTCATCTTCAAAATCACTCTCACTATCAGATTCTAGTACATTTATTTTTTTGCCGTTTTGGTGGTTTAATCTCAGATTCATAACTGTCTTCCGATAAACTATTACTTTCCGAATCACTACAATTTATTTCCAAATCACTCGGACAATCAGAGAATTCATCCGCGTATAATTCATTGAAAAATTCTTCGTTATCACGATCTGCCATGTTCGCAATTTTTACAGAACTAAAATTGTTATAAAAATCTGAATATCTAGAATATCTAGGGTTTCATCATTTGAAATTGTTGATGCAAGTGCAGACACTAGTTATCTCGTGATCGGCCAACAATGTGTTAAGAGTTGCAATATTTTATTAAAATAATCAATCAAAAATGAATAAAATATATCTTTAAACAAAAAATATAACGTCTAGAATTGATTTTCCATTCCAAATCATCTAGCTCCATATAGATAAAAAAAAAATTTTGGCCACCAAAGTTTGGTCAGTTTCCTAAAATCTTTAAAGTTAAGATGTTCGGAGTGAAATTAATTTATAAATATGTAAATTAATAACCGTTTAGAGTTTGTAAATGCATTTGTTGTTGTAATAGATGTTGGGCTAGAAGCAACATTAAATTAAATTGATTTATAATTTAATTAATTAATAAAATATTTTTAATAACTTTGAACAGAATTGTTAATATGGTTGCCGCGCACAAGCACGCACCACCAACAGAAGTTTTAAATGAATAGAAACAACAACTAAAACATACTAAAAACTAAATTTAATAAAATCAGAAAACGCAAGCAAAACCTTAAGTTTAAACATAAACCACCGAAACCTCGCAAAAAGAGGTACACACTTCCACCTCAAAAGGATTAGTAAAAAGCTTGAATTCATCTTCGTGTAAGCGAAAATCAGTAAAACGAGATGAGAACTCATTCTTCAGATCTTTGATTATATTCACAAATATTTCTGGATTTTGTGGTTTGTATTCTTGAATGGATGGAAAATGTGCATAATTTTCATGTTGAAGCTGTTATTCCAACATGTGTAATTTTCTTTCAAATGCAATAATACGACCAAAATTTCATTATTAAGCTGAGCTTTACCTTGCAAGTGTAAATTCAAGTTATTTAAATGATTCGTAATGCCCACAAGAAACGACAAAGATAATCAGGATCGCCAAAATGTGATTCATCCACAGATTTGCTTTGAAGGAAAATTACAATTTTATTATGTAATTTTATTATTGTTTTGGGCATTGAACCTCTGCTTAACCAGCGAACATTGGAAAAATATTGAGCTTCTATATTGAGCCTCTGAATTCACCTAAAATTGCCAAAATTGGCGATGATTTAATCCATGAGATAGGATAAGATTAATAACTTTCACAAGTGCCCATTACGTTCTTCAGTTTCAAAGATTTAGCACATAAGGCTTCTTGATTAATAATACAATGAATTTTCACCATCTTGCGTGGAATTCCAAGATTTTCCATGTGTTTCTGTAGTAGTACAACAAAGCCTTTTTTTATTTTCCGCCATTGCCGATGCTCCATCAGTTGTGATGCCAATTAGTTTTAAAATATCTAAGTTCATTTTACACATCATATTAATCATTACTTCAACGATATCTGCTCCAGTAACTGTATCCTTCAAATGAATTAACTGAATAAATTCTTCAAAAAAATAGAAACTCGAAGTCGCTCCTTGCGCAAATACTGCAAGCTGAGCGGTGTCATTAAAGTATGTACTCTCATCAACTGCAATTAAAAAATATTGCAATTCGCTACAGGCGTTCATTAAACAACTTTTGACATCTGATGAAATCTCTTCAATGTGTTTTGTGACAGTCCTACCAGATAGACTTATGGAAGAAAATGCTGACTTTTTCTGGGCAAACAATATCCACCACTGTCATTAAACATTGTTTAACAAATTCACCATCCGTAAGCGGTTTCATCTTTTCAGCGATAAGTCTTGATACTACTTCATGGCTTGCACGGGTATTAGCTTCTAATTCACTTCTTTTCTTCGTAAAAAATGATGTCTGCTTTTCAAACTTTGATTTAAGCTGCTTAACCTTATCTCTCCTTGATTCAACAGTAATTTTTTAAAAAATTTCAAAATGGTGGGTCATGTAATGGCGCCTGATATTTGCCACTTTATTCACAGCAACCTTTTCAAGGCAAAAAGACATGTTGGCTTTTCAGTTTGCTTTATCAAACGTCCAAGTATCTTGAAAAATTCGACACTAACCATCTACTTTCCTGTTCTTTGAATTCATGGTTTAATTTTAATTCAATATTAAAAAAATTTTTGTTTATTAACTTTATTTAATATGCGGTCACGGGCCAGTCAAATAATTGCATAATCTTGTCAAAATCCTTTCGCGGGACGTAGGTCACTGACCCCTAAGTTAAGTGAAAGATTAAGTCTAGTTGGAACGATTTTTAAATCCTTTACATGTTAAAGTCGACAAGGGCAGAAAGGATAGGTTGTGAGAAAGTAATAAATTTTGTTTAAAGTTGAATCTCGAAATGGTAATAACTGTAGTAAACGCATATGACGGATTAGGGCACATTATGATGATCGCATGTTTTCGAATTATTTCTTCTCGAACTCAAATTTGAGGCAGAGGTTCCCAAAGTATGGTAGTGAGTTGACTTATGGTGGGTCGCCAAAAATTGTATTATTTAGTTGTTTATTAATATACTTTTAATTAAATTGATGCAATAGTTTTATATTTAAGCAGGCATATGTTTAAAGCACATTTTTAGTTGCTTGTAAAATTTTCTTAGAAAATTTCTGTATTAAAAAGGTTTTTCTTATTAATAACTTTTTTTAAATAATTACATAGGAACCATTGTAAACTCTGATTTGAATTGTAACTATGCAAAAAACCACGAGTAATGGTCATAAAAATTGAAAATAGTCAAGAAAACAACTTCATAAAAAATTAAGCTTCACCTGTAATAAGTACGCCGTACTTAGTACAGTGTTGTGTTGTGTGAAACAAAAAGTTTTTGTATATTATTTAATAATAGTTGTTTCATTTATAAAAAAATATATGTTCTGTTATTAAAATATATTCTAAATAAAATTAAATGTAATCACTTTTTAAATTTAGTAAAAATAAATTAAATTCTTCATATTCAAATTATTGGTTTTTAAAAGAAACATTGCCACGATGGATAAGTGGTTGCAAAAGACTCCTGTGCAAAAGCAAAAAAAAGAAAAAGAAAGTTATGTAACAACAAAAAACGTTAATAAGAGAAAAATTGATAAGAACACCTTTACAAACATCCAATCTTCAAAACGAGGGATAAAAAAATATGATTGTGATTATTTAAAATTTGGATTTATAAGGAATAGGAAAGAATATGATCCAGGTCCACTGTGTTTTATTTGCCAAGATATGCTAGCTAATTATAGTATGCGACCTAGGAAATTATTGCGATATTTTGAAACGAAACATCCTGATTTCAAAAATAAACCAGTGGATTATTTTAAAACGATATTGCAGGAATTAAATGATTCAAAAAATCAGCTTTTCCACTTTATCAGAATTAGCGAAAAAGCTATGTTCGTCTCATACCTCATTAGTTTGCGTATTGCACAATCTGGTAAATCACATACCACTGGAGATTCATTAGTACTTACAGCGATAAAAGATGCTGTTGAAGTTATGTTTGGAGATAATAGCTTATAGGAAATTGAATTAATTTCATTTTCCAATAATTCTGTTGCCTTTATAATTGATGAAATGTCTGAATGGGTAGAAAATAGGCTAATCAGTACAATTTAAGATAGTGACTTTGCGTTACAACTGGATAAATAAACAGATGTACAAGGGTTATTAACAAATAGTTTTCATTCGTTTTATATGGAATAAATAGGTTTTTGAATACATATTATTTTGTGAACCAATAATTCGAGGAACTGGTGAAAAAATTTTCAATACGCTTGACATTGAAAAAACTTAATAGGAAAAACTGTGTCGGAATATACAGTGATAGTGATGGAGCAATGTGTGTCAAAACAGTGATGCTATTACACGCTGTCTTCAAAAATGTCCAAATGCAAATTGGAATCATTGCACTATCCATAGAGAAGTGCTTGTGTCTAAAAATATACTCCTATAAAAATTGTAAATTTTATCAATGCGAAGATATAGGAAGTCTACATAAATCTTTACATCTACACACAGATGTCCGTTGGCTATCGAGGGGTAAAGTCCTGACTAGACTTATTAATCTTTGCTTATTAATCTCTGGATCCAATGATTTATCATTAATGTTTGACATATAACACGTTCCCAATAACAAAGGTTTGTAAATCAGACATTCCTATTTTACTCTTACAGCCTCTATTGTGCTTACTAATATTCGTCAAACCCTTCAATCGACAATGCTCTAGATTCTAGGTTCTATAGTCTAGAACTCGAGTACAGAGATGACGTGAAGTCTCCAATGTATGCGACATTACACCTACTACATGTAAATTGATAAACGAAATCTTAACACAATCCAGCCGTAATTTTTGATTTATTAATAAACATATTGCGTACCTTACACGAATTAGAAAAAATCTTATAATCTGAATGTTTCATCTATTTTTCCTCTTATAATTTGTAAAACCTTCTGAGTTCGGCAATACTAACATAAATTTAGACTCATTCTTTTTATATTCATTTTTACTATTATTTAAATCAACTATCATTTGTCAAATTACACTCATACCTTATCGAATATGGATCCTTAAGATTTTTAATCAATTTTTCAACAGTCTCTTCTATTTATCATCAATAATAAAAATGATTTAGAATACCCATTCTTTATCAGCAGCTCAACCAATTAGCAAAAGTAGAAGATAAATCATTCCCTTCACCATATTTCACTTATATTCATAAAAGCTTTCTGGAGAAGTATAAAGACCAGTATCAGTTGGTTGTTCATAAATCTTCGTCTCATAGTGTTTATCCTAGCGTTGCATTAATAAATCAAAGAACGCAATTGATAACTTTCTCTGCGTTTTATTATTATTATTATTATTATTATTATTATTATTATTATTATTATTATTATTATTATTATTATTATTATTATTATTATTATTATTATTATTATTATTATTATTATTATTATTATTATTATTATTATTATTATTATTATTATTATTATTATGTTTCTGGTTTTCAAATACAAGAAAAATATCATCCACTTACCTTTTATAAACAACGAAGCCATTTTCTTTTTCAAACTAGTGTAAAATATTGATGCCATCGTTGGTGCTAAAAGGGAACCCATAGCGACTCAATCTATTTGTTGATACCATTTATTATTTAAAAGAAAATTGACATTTGAAGTAGTAAATTCAAGAAGTTTACGAAATGCCCTTTTATCCAAAATGTGATGTTCAGAATCATTTTTATCCCACAACGCACAGCATAAGTCAATTGTATCAACCAGTGGTACATTTGTAAACAAACTGCAAACATCAAACGAAACCATAACATCATTCATACTTCGTTTTTGTAACTTTGCAATACAAGCCACAAACTCAAAACTATCCTTACATTCAAACTTTGATCGCATTAACGGTTTTAATAATCCATTTAATTATTTTTATCCATCATTTATTTTTATGATCGATTTTAGTTGTATTTAGTAATGTATTGAACCAACTATTTATACTATTTCGATTGTAAACAAGATAATAGGTAACTAGGCGTAATTGCATGTTAAATTTTCCATTATCACGCTAATTATCCAAATACAAAATTATTTATTGACAGAAATTTTCATGGGTTTCCATGACAACTTTAAGTTAGCTATAGTTACGTTACACTGTTTTTTGTGACCTAATCACTTAGGTCACTTAGGTTTTTTGTTCACTTACCTTTTCTAGGAGAAGTGGCCGGAATGGAACATAACCTTCTACTTTAAAGCATTAAATAAAGAAGAAATCGTTCCTATACCTTCCACCTGTAGTCCATGGACGCAGAGGTGCTCCAAAGCATTAGAAGGTCTCTCGCAATAACTCACCTTTTGCTGACAACCGCTCATTTGATGCCTTTCTAACATTGCTAGGATATGGGTATCAAATGGTTATATATTTGTGATGGTAGCAACTGGTATATCAATAACCCAATGACTACCACAACCTTTTAACTAAAAGTGCATGACATTCTGAGATTCACAATTTTTTTAGTTGATTACAGCATCGATTTTTAAATTTCACAGTCCTGCATATGCTTTGAAAAGATAGTTGCGAACGCACGACAAGTGTTGTTTGTTCAAGACACTGCCTTAAAACGTCATCGAAGTTATTCTTTACCAGAAATGCTGCTTTGTTCGTTTATCTTACTTTTTTCAATATTATATAATTAAAAATTTCTTCGTAAATTAACAACTAACGAGGACTTCACAAATCGGTACCACTAATGTTTAAACTGCACTGTTGTTACATATTCATTATTTTCTATTTCAGTTTCAACCAAGATTTGCATGCATTGAGACTGTTACTTTGTGATTTATATTCGGTAGGGAGCCACATAAAAAAATTCGATCACAAGTTTTAAAGAATGATTATTAATGAACTTGCGCAAATCCACAACAGCTCATGTCCGCATCTTATATCTGATGAAACTGTAACAATAACACAACACTATGAAATGGTTGTTTCAACAAATTATTCTAAATTATTGTTTGATTTTATAATTTTACTTAAAATGTGAAATATATAAAACATTATTTTTATTAATTAATTTTCAGGTTAGCAGATTACAACAGTAGACTCTGTGTTCAACCTGAATTAGTTTCTCTATCACTTCGTTACTTTGTTGGATTTGGAAGCAGTTTTTTTTATCTTGCATCAATGTTATTTTTGTATTTCTATCCTATCAATGAAGCTAAAAGAGTCGAAATACAAGTACAAATGAAAGAAGTACATAACTCAAAGTAAATATTCATATAAAATTTATGACTAATATCATTTATTATATTTCAAACCAAATAATAATAACTCAAAATATAAAGAAAAACTTTTTAAAAATAAAATTTATTCTACTTTTTAAAATTCTAAATTTTTTTATAGATTATAGGAATAGTTAATACAGAATAAAAATTTAAATCATTTTTATTAACCCTCAGTCAGCCACAACTGATCCAACAGGTACAGCCAATGTTTCAGTGTTATAAACGTGTATTATGTATGGAACATGGTACTTATTGTAATAAATTCTCAGAAATTGCTTTCATAAATAATGTAGAGCAGTGTTTCTCAAGCTTTTTTTAACCATAGCCCTCTTAAGACTCAGTTTGATTTGCCACCGCCCCTTAAGATTATTTAATTGTATAATATACAAAATGTTTTACATGTAAATAAATTTTAATGGTACAGAACAATTGCTACCGGATTGCTCCAATAGCGTTATTTAACAGAAACTTGTTACAACTTGATTGCGTATGGCGTGCGGGCTATCCTACGAAATATATGTTAAGTATTTTAAATTTTTATACCACCATACAGGGTAGAAATCTAAACTAATTATTCGTTATTGTGTAGTAGGTAAGTTTTAATTTTAGTGAAATTTAAAATATAAAGTAAATGAAATTACAAATCTACCATCGCCCTCTTAACCCACGTCAACGCCCCCAATTTTTTTCTGGGCCCTTTAACGCCTCTCTCTAAGTCTCAAACGCACATAAAGGGGCGTTATCACCCACTTTGAGAAAGACTGTTGTAGAGCAAATGTTTTTATTTGAGTAAAAAGTTTCTTTTTGTAAAAGCGGTTTATTCCGCACAATGCGCTCGATCCTGTTATAACTCACGTTGCGACTGACCGAAGATTATAAAAGAGACTGTTTGCAAATTGATAAAAAAACCCCTAAAAGTCTAATTGGACTAGTGAGTATTTATGTAAATTTTTCAATAATGTATCTAAGAATTATGAGTCTAAATTTGTGTTGGTGATGAAAGAGAATTTGTCGAAATATATCGTAAATAGTTTTTTTTAAATAGTAATAATTATGATTATAATAATTGTTATTATAAAATAATACTCATGTGGATTCGTTTAAATTAACGATAAAGAAAAACGATAATTTAGTGTTTCTAAAATAATATTCAGTCAAGTCAAAAAATTTAAATATTCGCATGAAAGAGTTTATTAGAATTGAAAGGGTGTTGATGCGAGGAACTATCTTTTCACTACTAAGAAAACTTAAAGATACGAATAAATAACAAATTATTAATAATTTTATATATTATAAACAAATTTCCAAGATGAAAAGACCACTGAAAAATTATTAAATAATAGAATATTAAAATTTGGAGCACCACGTGCAATTCACTCTGAAAGAGCATTGACAAAAAAAGTTTTAATGATTATTTTAAAAGCCTATTTCATCAATCTTCGGACAAATAAAGATATCTTTACACTAATTAATATTTTTTATAAAGATAAAAGTACTTTATTGTATTAATTTATAACATTATTTTAGAATTAGAACAGCCAATAATTTGAAAAGAACTTGAAAAGAATTTGAAAAGTCATGCTTCTGTTATGACTACAGTGAAAAATGCTTATCTGCTTTAAAGTCTTTTTTATTGAAGCACTGTACATCTAACTCTGAAATGATGTTTTAGAAATAAAATGTTTTTCATTTATTTTTACGTATATTTATTTTAAACATTTTAATCATATTATGTATAAATTTTTTTGCAAGAATTTACTCTATGTATACAGAGGAGACCTGATTTGTACAAATATAAAAGCCATTTAGGTTTGCCGTTTTTCATTAATTAATATTAAAAAAATGTGTCCTGGCGGATATTTGATTTGAATATTTTGTGACTCGACATTAAGTTTTTTGGGTAATGAAATGAAATTTTATTTATATTTTAAAAAATACGTTTTGGGCTCGCACTATAGTGTGGGGTTTATGGTATTTGACCTTGACCCCGTGTATAGAACTTTTCTTGCCCCCAATGGTGAGTCAAACTTTGCGAAGTCGAGAATCTACCGTTTAGGAGCCTTCACACCCTCCATGATTAGTTTATCAAGAAAAGTTTATCATTATCTTAAAAAAAATTAATTGCAAAGAAAAATTAACAAACAAATAAAATCCCTAATGTATTTTCTTCAAATCGACATTACATAACCTGGTTGGGCATTTAATTGTACCCTCACTATGGAAATTTCACTACGTACGTACGTTTTTAATATATGTATAATTTAATAGGGGTTTTTAAGTAATGGGGGATTAAATTAAGTTCTGTTCTATTGTTGTTTGAAATTGTTTCTAAAAACATCTTACTACAAAATCTGATGGGTACTTTACAATAAACATAAAATATTCAATAAAAGTTTGGTTTATAGTTTTAATTCTACTTTACAAATTAGTTAACTTATAATCAAATATATTTAATCATAAATTTTTTTTTATAAAATAATATTAAAATACAAAACAAATGGTAATTTTGATTTAATTAAATAAGATTTGCAGGTACAATGTACCCCAGGATCTGATTTAATGTCTGCTTTGGCCAAGACATACTCATATATGTATTATAGGTTAGTCTATTGATCAATTATTTGGGGCCTTACCTGCTATCTCTTTAGATAGTATTTTAGGCATTATGGTGTCGCATAAATCAGACTCATTGTCACCTCTTCAAGTTTAGTTATTCGAAATTTCCTAATGGAATCTATAATATTTCAGGTAAGTGAGTTATAACCGATCAAAATAAGTGAGTTCATGTGTGGGAGGTCAAAAAAAAGATAAATGAGGCCACGGTTCCAAATTTGCATGTTTTAGATTTATAATTTAATTCAACTTTCCTTGTCTCCCAAAATCATATATTTAAAATATCGAAATCTAATATTGAAATTTAAAAACTTTGAAACAGATTCTTACAAAACATTTATTAGGAGTTTTTGTGTGGTTATCAAAATGTCGGACTTCTCGAAGGTTAAAACTTACTCCAAAACTTATTGGTCACTATATTCCTATTTCCAAGCGCAGTAATAAAATAAAACTAGAAGATTTACCTATTTCTGGGGAAGATGAGATTTCGATGTATGCCCCCGTTTCTGTGGGAGATGAGATTTCGTATAAAAAATGTAGGATTTTTATTATTTTTTAATATTTTTATGAGTATAATTTATCATTAATTTATAAGAATATTTTTAATGAGTATAAGTTAATAATATGTAAAGTATTATAATATAATACTTTAAATATTATTAATTTATAATAGAAATATCTGATTTGAAATAGAAATATGATTTGAAATATGTGATTTGTAATAAGAATAAAAATATTTTTTAATGAGTATAAGTAAATATTATGTAAAGTATTATAATATATTACTTTAAATATTATTAATTTATAATAGAAATATCTGATTTGAAATAGAAATATTAATTTTTATAAATTATTTTACGAAATGTTATTCAAACATGTGATTTATTTTTATAATAGGAATATGTGATTTATTTTTATAATAGGAATATGTGATTTATTTTTATAATAGAAATATATGATTTATAATACGAAAATGAATATATGATTATAATAAGAATATTAATTTTTATAAATTATTTTACGAAATGTTATTCAAACATGTGATTTATTTTTATAATAGAAATATATGATTTATAATACGAAAATGAATATATGATTATAATAAGAATATTAATTTTTATAAATTATTTTACGAAATGTTATTCAAACATGTGATTTATAATAGAAATAACGGATTTATAATACGAATTGAAATATTAATTTTTTAAAATATTTACATAATTATCATCATTTATATATTATTATTTGATTCATATATGATTTAAATAATAATAAACATTTGATAATAATTACATATTTATCAGGTCGATTGTATAAAAACTATTGCCAATCTGGAATTGGTCATAACTCGAAATGCCATACGACTATGGAAAGTTACTATGGTCATAGATTCTATGGCATCGACTTTTTTATTTCCCTAAATGCGATACCGCCCATGACATTGAATATTTAGAGTTTTATAAGAAACACTCTAGCCATTTAAATCAATTTAAAATTAATAAAAAGACATTATTTCAAAATATTAATGCGAAAAATGTTAATAGTAATAATAATAATAATAATAATAATAATAATAATAATAATAATAATAATAATAATAATAATAATAATAATAATAATAATAATAATAATAATAACACAAATAATACAAAGATTACTAAAAACAAACAATAATACAAATGTTACTAAAAATAATAAAAAATCAAAAAGACTTGCTGATAAAATCGTGTCGTGTATCCCTGCTAAAATTAAAAAAATAGAAATCATCATTAGTGATGACGAAACTGAATATAATCAAATAAGGGGTTCGGTAAATAATGAAATAAATGTAAACTATGAACCTGAAATAGAGGTTGACTTAAGGGGTTCCCGTAAAAATATTCTATTTGATTTAGAAAATCAAAACCTTGTTCAAACCGCCCTAACGGATAAACTGGTAAATAAATTAAAAAATGAAATAAAGAAAATGGGATCTGTAAAAGTCCAGTTTACAGCTCTCATTCAATTTGAAAAAGATGGGGAAATAAAAGATAATTTCTTTTCAAATAGCGCGAGTGTCTTTTCCGATAGTTTTCTTGCTGATGGAGTGAGTCGGTTAAATGAGAAAATCGAAAAATTTACATATTTAGGAAGTGGGTGGCGCGTAGTTAAGATTCGCTAAATTGATTTTATTTTAACCGCATATTATCCTGTAAGTTGATTAGCTGGACATAGTTTTATCCCTACACCGGAATCTCTAGTAGGTAAAAAGGCTATTGTAAATGTTAAAAACACAGATCATTCGTGTTTTATATATAGTGTTTTATCGATTTTAAAGCGTGATATAGTTTTAAAGAATAGGGAGCGTGTTTCTTCTTACACTACTTTTATGGATGAATTGAATTACGATCCAATTACTGATTGTCCAATGAGACTCTGTAGCATCCCAAAATTTGAGAGAAACAATAGCGATTTAAATTTGGCAATCAATGTCTTTGAATATAACAACACCCCTTCTAAACAATTGAATGATATTGATTACGTGCCTCACCATCCTCACCTCGTCTTAATTCATCGAACAAAGGTTATTGGCGGTAACCCGATTAATCTTTTATTATTACAAGACGGTGATAATTATCATTATACCACCATTTTTAATTTAAATAGACAGCTGAATTGTCATTCTAGTAGTTAATGTAACACCAGAATTCGCGTAAAATGGTGTCCCCATTGTTTAAACGGTTTTTATTATGATAAAACCTTTAAGGCACATGTTGATTTGTGCGCTAAAAATCAAATAGGAACAACCCTATACACGCTCCTTGAAAATAAAAATTTGATATTTAAAAATGATTCGTAATTTATGCGGATTTTGAGGCTGTTTAGATATAAAACATCACCAAATACACATGCCGATATCAGCAGGCTTATTATTAATAAATAATTACACAAATACTACACAATATTTCAGTTTTATAGGCTTGGAATGTGTTTTGGAATTTTTTAAAGAAAGTAGAGGAAATTGCTGTCACAATTGTCCTACCGTATTATGAAAATCATGGTAAAAAACCTATGAATAATCTTACATCTAATGAGGAACAGCAGTTCATCGCATGTAGAACTTGCTATCTTTGTAAAAAACTTATTATAAATAAGGTTAAGGACCATGATAATTTTACAGGTCAGTAGGAATAAGTAAATAAAATATATAATTAAAAAATAAGTAAACAGTTACCTATTGTCTTTCATAATTTGAGAGGGGTATGACCTTCATCATATTTTAAAGTATGGATTGAATGAATTTCCATCTTGGAAATTAAATATCATTCCTACAACAACTGAGAAATTCATATCTTTGATTGTAAATATTAAGAAATTGGCTGTTAGATTTATAGATAGTATGCAATTTGTAAATTGCTCTTTAGCCAAGGCAGTGAAAACTCTTACTGATCTACCTCTAACTTGTTCTGCTTTTGATGGTCTTATAGTTAAGGCAATGGGTATCTTTCCTTATGATTTTGCAGTATCACTAGAGGTCCTTGAATCGACTTATGAACTACCTCCAAAATGGAATTCTGTATCTGATGATGAATATGCTACCGCTCAACTAATTTGGACACAGCAAAGTTGCACTACAATGTTAAACTATATGTTAACTTACCTAAAATTAGACGTATTCCTACTTGCAGACTATTTTCAGCAATTTCGCGCAAAGGCTATTGCTTACAATGGTTTAGAACAGTGGTTCTTAACCTTTTTAGCTACCGGCACCCCTAAAATTTTCAAACAATATTCTCGCACCCCTTACTAGAAATTATTGAGTTATATAAATTAAAAAACAAACATTATGCAAAACATATTTTTTATTTATTTTATGTGCGTAACAAATTTTTTATAAATTTTAATTGTTAGCTGAAATAATCAATTATAAATTATCAAAGTTTTTTATTAATGGCTTTTTTTGTTGTTGCTTTTCCTCAATTATTTTTGAAAACCGGGGAATCTTTTTTGAAATAGCTACACGCATATCATTACTAGCATTAAGTCTATTTCTAGCTTTTGTTTTTATATGTACAAGTGACGAGAATCCCATCTCACACAAATATGTTGTGGCAAATGGAACAAGATGCTGAAGCGCTATTTTAGCTAATCGTGGATATGACATTACTTGAGCACACCAGAAACTTTCCAAATTCTCTGCTTCAAATTCCATTTGATTATGTCCATTTGTCCGTAGTTCAACAAGGTCATCTTTCAATAAATTACTGTCATCCATTGAGTCCAGATTATAAATAAATGGATCTAATATCCATTTTTCTGATATATCTATATCTCCAGTAGCAAAATATCCCTCAAAAGATTCGCTCAACTTTTGCAAATGATCTTTAATTTCGGTGGTAATATTGTTTCTTTCATCATCTGAAACAAGAACTTCTTCAAGCAAAGGAAAGTTAGCATAATTTATCTTGTCAACACGGTTAATCCAAATTGAAAGTTTTCGACTAAACGCAGTCAACTTCTCTTTCGCTGTTATAGTGTTCACTCCAAATCCTTGGATTGAAATATTTAATTCATTAAGGTGCGTGAATATGTCTGCCAAATACGCTAGCTGAATTATAGCATCTCTATTGCTGAATTCATCAGCTAAACTACTGCCTTGATTATTAAGAAACTGCATTATTTCACTTCGCAAGTCGTATACACGATTTAGCATACGTCCACGCAATAGCCACCTTACTTCTGTGTGAAATAAAAGAACAGTATGCTCGGCACCAAGTTCTTCGCATAAAGCACGGAAGAGACGATGATTTAAAGCTCGAGCTCTGATAAAATTTACAACTTTGACTGAAGTGATTAATGTTTTCTTTAATTTTTCAGGCAACGTCTTTGTAGCTAGCGCATGTCGATGTAAAATACAATGGGTAGTTGTAACGTGAGGCACTTCCTTTTTTACATACGCTACAAATCCAGAATTTTTGCCTAACATGGAAGGAGCTCCATCAGTACAAATTGATCCTATTTTGTTCATCGGTATCTCATATTGTAATAAAAAGTCTTTGACTTTATTAAATATATCAATTCCTTTGTAGTCAATTCTAATGGTTCACAAAACAAAAATTCTTCAACAATTTCTTTTTCTTTTACATATCGTACAAACACCATCAGCTGAGAACAATTTTCAACATCTGTAGATTCATCCAATTGAATACCCACTGGGACATTACTAGCTTTAATATCTTCAATTACTTGTTGTAAGATGTCTTTACTTATATCAGAAATTCTAGTACGTATTACGTCATTTGACAAAGGAATTTGTTGAAGCTTTTGTTGTGCTTCAGTACCCAACACTATTTTAGCCATTTCTAATGCACAAGGCTTTACAAGTTCTTCAGCTATTGTATGTGGTTTCTTCTTCTTGGCACAGATATATGCAACTTGATAAGACGCTTGCAACAGCGGCTTTTCGTGTGATATAAATCCAAAAGTTGTGATAGTTCCACTTTTATCAAATCGAACTCGTTTAGATTTCAAACTTTCAAAATCATAGCCAGCATCTACACCACCATGCTGTTTGGTAAAATGCTCATTTAGTTTCGACGGCTTGAGATTGGCGTTTGAAAATTTATTGCAGCACAGAATACATTGTGGTCGCTGCGTTCCATCCTTCTCCGTTGTAAATGTAAAACCATAACGAACATAATCGTCATTCCAACATCGTTTCTTTGACATGGCGTAAACTAAATTAAATTTTTTAATAAAACACTAAAAAAAATATTAAACTTCTATCTATTATTGCTATATTTAGCTTACCTTTTGAATTGACTTTAATGTACCAAATTATATTCTAATAATTAGATTCGAATTTTAGTGTTGACTATTACAAGTTTGAATTTTTGTGTTGAATATTAAAAGTTAAATATTAATAATAAAATAATTAATACAAGTTAATTTTACAAGTTTAGTTGAATATTTATATTCTAACTAGAAACGCATTTGAATTTTTGTAATTGTAGAAAAAATACAAAAATTAATTTGTCTCGATGGTTTATAATTTACAAACATATTTAAAAAATGTTTAGGGAATAAAAAATTTACTAACCAAAATGAATTTTTAAGATTAGTTTTTTATTTTGCTAGCTACACGTGAATTTGTATAATTACAATTTCGCACCCCAAAATATTCAAGCTCGCACCCCTAAGGGGTGCGTGCACCACCGGTTAAGAACCACTGGTTTAGAACCTCTGAATTTTTATGGAATTCCTGGAATGTCATGAGCGTCCGCTCTCATGACATTAAAGGAACCCATAGAACTTCTGCAGAACATGGAAATGTTTAATTTCTATGAGGGTGGAATACGGGGTGGGTTAACATATGTTAACAAACATTATGTTGCAAGTTCTGAAGATACAGAACTCTTGTATATAGACATTAATAAATTATATGGTTGGGCACTTAGCCAAAACCTTCCATACGGTGATTTTGTTTGGGTGCATGATAATCTGAATGATGTGCTGAGTAAATGTGTGAATGCGAATATTGAATTCCTTCCGTGTGGTTATACAATGGAAGTTGACATCAATATCCCTGAGCGTGTGCATCAGTATTTGAATGACTTTCCGATTGCTCCGGAAAAGATGTGTCCGCCCAATTCAAAAGTTGAGAAGTTAATGCTCACACATTACAGTAAGAAGAACCATGTTCTTCACTGGAGACTTCTCAAGCTGATATAGAATTGGGTGCGGAAGTTGAGTGTATTCATAGGGCAATTAAATTTAAACAAGCACCTATTTTTAAAGAATATATACAGAGAAATACAGATTTAGGCTCAAACTCAAAGTGCGAGCTTCATAGAGATTTGTATAAATTATTTAATAATAGTCTATATGGGAAGTCCGTTGAGAATTTGAAAAAACGGATGAATTTGAGGCTATGCAATTCAGCTGAAAAGATGATTGTATATGCTTCAAAATCGACTTTCAAAAAGTCCATTGAAATAGTGGATGATTTGATTGCTGCTCATCTGAACAAAGATTCTATATGCTTAGACAGGCCTAGCTACATTGGCCAATCAGTACTAGACCTGTCTAAACTGCGGATGTACCAATTACAATATAATGAATTGGCAAAATATAGATCCGAATTTGACTGTGATATTAATATCGTTGCCGGCGACACTGATTCGTTTTTTCCTTGAGGTTAAGCACTGTAAGCTTGACATTCTTTTGCCGGCAATGAAAAGAGACAGCCTTTTAGATACATCAAATTACGACCCGGCACATCCCTTATACTCGAGGAAATTAGATTCCGTGATCGGAAAATTTAAAGATGAAAGTAAAGGTCTCGGGTATAAGGGAGTGGGTTTTCTTAAGACCCAAGTGCTATAGTTTATTAGGCAAATCTGATACAATGAGGGCTAAAGGGGTGAAGTTGTTGGGGACTGACATCAAACATCAGTCTTATTTGGATTGCTACAATAAAAACGTAGTTTTCACAGTACCTCAAAGTAGGATAGGGACGCGGAACCATCAGCTGTACACATTTAAAAACAGTAAAATCGCTTTGAGTAATAACGATGATAAGCGATTATGGGTGGGGAAAAATACCATTATCGCATTTGGGCATTATTTTGGGGTTGATGCAATAGATAGTGACCAAGTTAATTTCTTGGATGAGCCGCTTTTCGGTGGTACGAGCCCCAGTTTTGAGGACTCTACCGAAATCAGCGATAATGGACAGCTTTTCGATGGTTTTAACGAAGATAACATTGATATTGATGACGTGTTGTTATCAGAATAATAAATGTTTTTAAAAACTGTTTTTGTTAATTTGGAAACTTATTTATTTAGAAAACTTGTAATAGTTTCATTTTATTATGAAATTTAGATATAATTTTTTAAAATTTTAATTTTTTATAATTACATTTTTATAATATTATTATTATTTCATGCAAAAGCCACAGCGTGACGAAACGCGAAATATTACTTTATAGATGTTTTAAATGTAAAAACACTATATATATATATATATATATATATATATTTTAATGTATTTATAATTAATTCTTTGTTTTTATGTAGTTGTTTTTGTTTTATGTAATTGTTTTTGTTATTATTTAGTGGTTTTTATATATTTGTTTATTATATTAATATTATTATTATTATTATTATTAATAAAATTAATAATAATATTAATAATAAAAGTTTTTATAAGTATTTATAAGTATTAATATTAATAAAAGTTTTTAAAAGTAATAATAATAATAAAGTTTTTATAAGTAATAAGTATATTAATAATAATAATTAAAGTTTTATAAGTATTAATAATTTTTATAAGTAATAAGCATATTAATAATAATATTAATAATAATAATTTAAGTTTTTATAAGTATTAATAAAATTTTTATAAGTAATAAATATATTAATAATAATAATAATAATAATAATATTAATAATAATATTAATAATAATAAAAAATTAATAATAATAATAATAATAAAATAAATTTACAAAATATATACTACTTTTAAAAATAAGTAGTAAATTAAAATTTAAAAATGTTTAAAAATAATATGACCTTGAGAAATTTTGAATGACCTTGACCTAATTTTGAATGACCTTGAAAATATTGATGAGTCATCCAATAACCTTGACAATAATAATAAAAATAATAATAATATTAATAATAATAATAATAATAAAATAATTTACAAAATATATACTACTTATTTTATAAGTAGTAAATTAAAATTTAAAAATGTTTAAAAATAATATGACCTTGAGAAATCTTGAATGACCTTGACCTACTTTTGAATGACCTTGAAAATTTTGATGAGTCATCAAATAATCTTGACAATAATAATAAAAATAATAATAATAATAATATTAATAATAATAAAAATATTAATAATAATAATAATAATAAAATAATTTACAAAATATATACTACTTATTTTATAAGTAGTAAATTAAAATTTAAAAATGTTTAAAAATAATATGACCTTGAGAAATCTTGAATGACCTTGACCTACTTTTGAATGACCTTGAAAATTTTGATGAGTCATCAAATAATCTTGACAATAATAATAAAAATAATAATAATAATAATAATATTAATAATAATAATATTAATAATAATAAAAATATTAATAATAATAATAATAATAAAATAATTTACAAAATATATACTAATTATTTTTATAAGTAGTAAATTAAAATTTTAAAATGTTTAAAAATAATATGACCTTGACCTACTATTGAATGACCTTGAAAATTGTTGATGAGTCATCCAATGACCTTGAATGAGTCATGGCCTTTGTTTGAATGACCTTGGAAATTTTTGATGACTCATCCAATGACCTTGACCTACTTTTCAATGACCTTGAAAGTTTTTGATGAGTCATCCAATGACCTTGAATGAGTCATGGTCTTTGTTTCAATGACCTTGAAAAATAGGATGAGTCATCCAATGACCTTGAATGGGTCATGGTCTTTGTTTAAATGACCTTGAAAAATAGGATGAGTCATCCAATGACCTTGAATGAGTCATGGTCTTTGTTTAAATGACCTTGAAGATTTTTTGATGAGTCATGGTCTTTGTTTAAATGACTTTGAATGAGTCATTGTCTTAGTTCTAAAAAAATTTGTACTTTTAAACTTAGAAAAAAAAATTTTGCCGGGAGAGGGTATGTGAGCTAGATGGCTTCTGAGCTAGAGGGCCGGTATCCCACTATTTAAAGGGGTTAAATTACCTGAATTACGGACTCCCGAACTTAGATACGCGTCTTCGTCGAGTGACCCGGACGACGGAGTCCCATTATCATGATTCGACGGTATTACATTTTGAGTAATTGTCACAACAAAAAAATACTATTCCTTCTGTCCTGATGCTCCCTTATGTAATCTGGCATTGGTCGGGAAAATCGCGTGTGTGTAATTTTCTCAGTGTGGTCGACCACTACAGTAGATAGGTTGCCGGTATGTCACCACAACATGCAGGTGTCGTGTTGATTTCGGTTCCTGATTCACGGATTCGTTATGTCGGTGTGTGTGACATTTAACTTTGTGCATATCGGTGGAATTTAGTGACGCCTTATTTAACATATGAGACGACACGTATTGATTTATTGTGTGGTAAGTTTTCAATTTTATTTTCGCTGATTTTATTTAGCAACTTATTCCTTGTAGATTCAGTCTTACTCACGGTTTGGAAATGATCGAGTTAATTACAGGTATTGATTGGGCTTTTAAATCCTATTAATTATAAATTCGATTCTTACACCAGTTAATTACCCGAAGCTAGGAAAGGGCTATTTAATTCCACTTGGAATCATCCGTCATATTTTAGTATGGGGAAGGTAATTTGAACTTATGTGCAATAGTTATTTCATTAATTTCTAGATCTACGCTTGCTTGGTCAGGGTTGATGAACAAATCCGGTGGGACGCGATGTGAATACAGGTATTAGTGAACGGCTGGTAGTTTTAATGATTTGTCCGTTCAGGATTGATAGTGGAGGTATTGGTTAGATGGGAGAGATCCGTAGTTAGAACTATTCCGTCATTTGTGGATTTTCCTATTAATAGTTGGTTCGCTAACCGTTTTGATAATGAGGCTAATCAAAAAAAAATGTTTATTTTAGTTTTATCAGCTAAGCTAGCAATTTTCTACTGTGCGGGTTTTGGGTAAATGTTTTTTAATTTGTTTTATGATCACCGTATTAAACAATGTTTAGGTTTAGTTATACTTTTGGTTAGGGAATTAGAACATTTGCGTTATCACTGTGAGATCTTGCCACATGGGGAAATGGGGATCGTGATCTCTCATTAGTTTTTTCTCATAAATTTGGTACCACAATGGTTTCCAGGTTGGGTCAGTTAAATGGGACTCAGATTATCGGACATTCTCTCCCTATTGAGTTGGAAATTTTATTAGCTGCAGATCTTGGCGGTTCGAGTGTGATTTAGGAGTTTCTTATCGTGATGGGATTTGGCTTTATTGCTAAATATTTTGATTGTGGTAATCTATTTTAGTTACGTTCTCGTGATAGTACCGTAGTAGTTGTCGTCATTTTTTTTTCGTTTTTTGTTTTTATGCGTAATTTATTAATTGTGTGTCAAGTCTTTTGGGCTAACAGTTTTGATAATGTAAGTTTTTTTTTTAGCCCGAAGCCCTCGAAATCGAATGTTCTATCGGATGAGTAAGTGAGTTTCTATGAACTTGATGCAAATTAATTATCTTATTTTACTTCGTCTTGTCTCCTTTTAACTGAATCAGGATAAATATTCAAATCTTTTCCTTTTTGAAATTTTTATGTACTATATATTTTTAAAGCTAGTATAATTGCATCAGCTGATTAATTATACTCAAGACTTAATTATGTTTAAATATCTAAACTTCGCAAAAGCAATTATAGGATCTCAAGCAAACGGTTTGATTTGTTAATTGTGATTATACGGAAGGACGAAGTGCTAAATTTTTGCTATTTGGACTAAGAGTTGCCTCCCCTATTTGACCTGTCAGTTGGGGTTAAGCGATCACGGATCTTCTGGGTTTAAGTGGGGTTATTATTTAATCTGTTTGCTCTAAGTGTAATTAAATTTGGAGGGTGATTGAAAACTTAAATATGGTAGCCAGTTATTTTTTATTTAGATTTCTCGATTTTTCTCGATGAATTGGAAATCGAATTTAGTACTCGTTAAAAAAAATTGGATCATTAAAATGTGCCTTGGGTACTCGTTATGTAGGGATATATAATTTACTGAATTCTCAATTTTAACGATATAGATTCATGATTATCACATTAGAAATTTCCTACGTCGATTTATTGAACTTTATGTATGAATGATTTTAAGCTATTTTATCGGATGAAAGCTTTATAACAACGATTTCATTTTTATTCCCGTCACCTTCCCCTTGGTTGACCTTAGCGTATTTTATGTTCATATTATATTTAATGAGTGCCCACTGGACTACTCGGTGTGGTGATTTTGAGCCGTATGTAGAATAATTTAGGTCAAATTTAAAGAAATCGAGAAACGAGGAAGTAGCCAAAAGACCACTTCCTTATCTCTCCTTTCTTCTATACGGAATAATATTGACGTTCCGATCCCTGCGTTCCGCACGCCGTGTCTTCACGGGCACAGATCATCGGCGGTATTCCACGCACTTACACGAATCTGAATAATATGTTGATTTTACTGACTTGTGATGTGTTTTGGCTGTGGGCCGGAAAAATTTCGACAATTAGCAAATAATTAATGAAAACAATATGATTTTATGCATTATAAATACTTTATTAATATTAAAAACAATATAACAATTACTTGTCCATAACAAAAATCATACAAAATACCACTCTCCTCACGCCGACATCCAAGCAGAGCTCTACCGAGATTACGAGGACGCGACGTGGAGAGAGTTTCCAAATAAAACTCTCACTCACCTAGTAAAATAGATTTTTAAGAAACTGTTTTGTTAGTAAAAACGATATATATTGTGTAAAAATGAATCGGTATATATACCTATTTTTTGTCCCTAACCTTGCGTGTTCTTTTTTCTAGTGTATTCTAATCTTAATTTTTTATTATTTTTTAATTTACTTTGATAATTTTTTATTTGAAAGTTTTATTGAATTATTTCTAATTCAAATTCTTTGATTTTAATTTCATTTTCATGAAACTTTTCATTTTTGTTAAATTATCAAATTTCGGTCGAATTTGTTGGGTTTTCGTGTTATGTTTATATTTATATCGTGCGGATCTTGTTGCTTTTTGTTATTATTTTAATTAATATTTTTGTTTATTATTTTATATGTAATTGCTTTTCTCTCATATTTTGATAAGTTTAATTGATGTTTTCATAGGTTTTGAATTTAAAACTTCATGTTATATTTGCATGTGTGTTACCGATTCATTTAAACATTCACAAGGCCGTTTGTGTTCTGGCCCAACAGTATTTTAAAGTGGTTAAATGATGTTTTAAGGGTCTGATTTTAAATCTGCGTGTTATGTTTGCGTGCTATTACCGATTCATTTAAACAAAACTCTGTTCTAGCCCAACAATAGTCAAGGGGCATTTTTAGCTTCTGATGAAAAAGTCATAAATAAAAATTCACCTAAATCGCCTTGCAACTGTTAAAAAGCATAAAATGGTCTGACAGGTGTTGGGCCAGCACACAAATAGCCTTGAGAATTGTTTAAATGCATCAGTAATACAGTACGAAAACCCAGCACCAAGATAACTTAAAATACAATATACAACACCAACTAAACACTTTAAAATCTGAGAGAATATAAATAAATATAAAATCAAAAACATAAAAGTAAAAGGAAATAAATACAAAATGCATCAAGAACCGCACGAAATTTACATAAAAAATAACATAATAACAAGAAAATTCGACCGTAAAATGACCATTTATATAAAATTAAAAATTAACGAATTAAATGAATAAAAATAAAATATTTTTGGATGAATAAATTTAATTAAAAATGTTAAAAATAAATTACGAATTTAAATTAAGAAATAAATAAAAATTTAATGTAGATAACATAAATAATTTCAAAAGTCGAATTTTGTTTAATCGCAGTAAAACTAACACGCAAGGTTAAGGCCAAATTATAGGTATAAATACCGATGTGTTTTCACAAATTTTCAGTCTTATTTTTCGGAGAAAAAATTTCATTACAGAACTGTATAACTGGTTGTATAACTGGTTGAGAGCCGTGCATTTAGGCAATTAACACGGGTAAGTGTTTTGCACTTTCAACTGGTGCAATATTATTAATTGATTTTTTCGAAGGGAATTGATGGGTAATTTTTCAATTGAATTTATGGATGACTTTTCAGATCGAATTTATGGATGATTTTTGTTTTTCAAATTGAATTTATGGATGATTTTTCGAATCGAATTTGTGGGTAATTTTCCAATTGAATTTATGGATGATTTTTCAAATCGAATTTGTGGGTAATTTTTCAATTGAATTTATGGATGATTTTTCAGATCAAATTTATGGATAATTTTGTTTTTCCAATTGAATTTACGGATGATTTTTCAAATCAAATTTATGGATGATTTATCGAATTAAATTTATGGGAATTTCGAAGTAAATTTTATGGAATGGATACAATGAATTTCAAATGTATGTGGCCGATGTAATATGCTGAATAAATATTTTCTATCTATAGCCTTAGTGCATCAACACTTTTATTCCAAATGCTATGGTAAAATATTATTTGTTATTCCTTTTCCGGCCCACAGCCAAAGACACATCACAAGTTAATAAAATCATATACAGTACTCGAACTGTGTAAGTGCGTGTAAAATCGCCAAGTGTTCGTGCCCGTGAAGGCTCCGGCGTGCGGAACGCAGGAGCTGGAACGTCAATATTATCCGTACATAGGGGAAATTGGAGGGTAAATGAGTAGTCCATTGGCTGCTCCTTCATCATCCGTTTCTTGTAAAATTGACATAAATTTTTAACAACAATCGGCTCAAAATCTCCAACACCGAGTAGTCCAGTGGGCACTCATTAACTATGAAATGAACATACATAGATCTTAAGGACAAAAAGAGGGAATGGGTAGCGGGGAAAATTGCGAAATCGTTGCAACAGTTAAAATGAATAGCCATCGGAAAAAGATTAATCCGAACGACCAAAATCATGAAAAATAATGTTTTTAAATAAGAATTAAATAAATTAATTTGAGTTGAGGCGGAAAATATGGGCGGGACGCTGCTCAAATTTTCCGAGTCAATGAAAATACTTTGTCGAAAACTGTAGAATAGGGATGAACCGTAAAATAAGGGCGGAACGCTGCTAAAATTTTCGAATTTACAAAAATACTTTATCAAAAACCGAAAAATATAGATGGACTACGGCTAATGTTGTATATCAATAAAAACATTTTAACGCTGAGGAATAAGGACGGATCCCTACAAAATCTTAATAATAATAACGATAATGATAAGGGTAATGGTGATTATAATAATAATAATAATAATAATAATAATAATAATAATAATAATAATAATAATAATATTAATAATAATAATAATAATCATAATGATAATCATAATGATAATCATAATGATAATAATAATAATAATCATGGTATTTGTAGTAATGATGATAATAATTATGATAATAATAATAGTAGTAATAATCATAGTGGTAATAACAATAAATATAATGGTAGTTATAGTAATAAAAATAATAATAAAGGTAATAGTAGTAACAATTAATAAAGGTAATATATATAATAGTAACAATGATGATGCTAGTAATGATAATAGGGAACATTGTAGTTATGATAGGGATAAGAGTAAGAGAACTAGTGTGAGAATATTTAACTTAACAAAGGGTTTGCAGACCATAAAAAAATCATCAACATGGGCAATAATAAGAAGGACCAAGCGAATGGACATAAAGATAGATGATATGAGAGTATAGGTTAACATTTGAAAGAGATAGGAGAGTAATGGGACCTAAGAATCAAAAGCGAGCACAGGTCTTCTATCGACAGCTCGTTGGACCCAGAGATCGTTCGGTCAATTATAGCATTAGCAATAACGCTCACTTTTTGCGGACGATCTACCCGCTCGAACACAGTTCCAACGTTGCTTAGCAACGGGTGCCGAGTGGTAAGCGAAAGAATATTTGTATGGGGTTGTCTGGGTAACAACTATATAGTTTCAAAATATCAAATCCCAGAAACCCACCACAGGAAAAATAATAATATCTATAACTTCAACTACAAAATTTATTTTAAAAATTTTTTTTATCGTCTTCTTCAATTTCTTTCTGTGATACATCATTGATGTCTCTAAATTGGTTGGATAGTCACTCAGTTGATTGGTAACTGTTAGTAAATTATTCAATGTAGAAAGTAACATTCATATTACAGTTTTAGGAATAAAACTTTATTGCTTTTTTTGTAATTTTTAGGTCTTTAATTGTGTCTTTGAATTATTTTTGCAAAAGTAAGTCATTTTTCTTTAAAATTTTAAAGATTTTATTCTTTTCCCTTGTTTTATGATCTTACTTTTAAATGTTATAAACGAATGTTATAACCAAATTTAAATAATTATTTTTATTATGTTGCAGTATTTTAAATTGTTCATTTATGTAATTGTCAATTTCATGAATATTTGAATCTAATGTAGTAAATTTAAAGAGAAAAAATTAAGTTTTATGTTTAATTAAGCGACTTTTAAAGAATTTCTAAGACAAAATAATTTTAATTTTATGACAATTTGTGTTTGTATTTTAGTGTTTATCAAGAATACCCTTTATTTTTAGTATGACTACTTTTAAGTGATCCTTTCTCCTTTTATGATCAATATAGGGTTTGGTAAACGAATAGATAGCATGTGAACTTTAAATTAGTCTTTATTATTAGTTATAGTTTGAAATTTATATTTTTTATCATTGTACTTACATACAATCAAGGCGACATGATCTTTGAATACGTGCAAATAGCCAATATAACAGTTAAGTCCCTGAACTTTATATTTATTTGATTTTCGTTTTAACATGTTTAACGCTGTAAATATCTTTATCTATTGGAGTCATAAATTATCTTTTTATGGTTAATTATCTAATTAATAAACCTTGAAAAGATAAAGTTTTGAATTAAAGCAGTTAATATTTGAATTTTCATTTAATAACTTTGGTCGTTCAAACTATTCTTTTTGACGACTATTTAAATTGTTGCAACAATTTCGCAAATTTCCTCACTGTCCTTTTCTTTGACTTTAGCATCTATTTGTCGATGTTATAAATTGCTGGTGCTCACTGAGCTATCCGAAGTCAAAAACTTTAAGCCAATTATGTGATTAATTTTCACTCAAATTTTCGTTGAGAAGGAAGATAAGCAGCCAGCCACAAAACCTCCCAGTAAAGTTTCCCTCTATCGCGATAACATTATTTTTTGTTCCGAGACTGATATTTAGCATCACACCAGCTTCTTAACAAGGTCACAACAGCGTTTACACAGACTAATCGGTTTACGCATTGTTACCGGCATGTAAATTTTAATTACTTGCGGTGTGTGGTAGCTTTGACCGGAAAGTTAGCATTATAATAAACATTCAAATTGACATAGAAGGCGTACACAATCATAGAAGAAATAGTCGACCCGAGTAAAAATAACTTACTCGTGCTGATTTAACTGGAATTCTATTATCTTATCAATTTCCGATCTAAGAAGTAAAAATTTCTTTGTGGAAATCTTATTAGAAAATTCTAAAAATTCTAAAAAAACCTGACCAGGTTATATATATAATTTGACCCTAATCTGGCGTGCTTTAGTTATTGTAGTAAAACAAAATTTGACCTTGATATTATTTAATGTTTAATAAATCTTATTTCACTTTATTTTTTCTCTGTTAATTTATATTTTAATTTTCAATTGAAATTTTTCAAATTGAAGATAATTTATTTTGGCTTAATTTTTTGACTTTTACAAATTGCCGATTTTGGTGAAATTTTTTGCTATGTTATTTTTATGTAAGTTTCTTGCTGAACTTGTAATTTATGTATTTATTTTATTGTTGGGTTTGTTTCATTTTTATTTATTTTTTGGTTTACTTAAGTTTTATCATGTTTAATTGGTGTGATTATTAGATTTGAGTTTAGTGGTGCTGAATTTTCAGGTTATATGATTTACTTATTCAAACAAATTCTGAAAGCTCTTTTGGCCCAACAATATACAACATAAAATAATTTTTAAAAATATTTTATAATAATTTTATTTGAAAGCTTTTAAATTTTTATGATTTATAGTGTTAATTTCAACAAGTAATGCGTAAAAAATTTTTAAATAAAATTACAATTTGTTTTAGCTAATAATTCAATAGAAACAAAAACACAATACGAATCACAATTCATCAAATGAAATTATTTGAAAATATTCAAAACTCAAGTGTTCACAACATTTTACTCATTTGTTTCCTTATTCAACAACGGTTCAAATAACTTTCTTAATAATTATTTTTAAAATTTTTAAATTAGGCATGTCTATTTTACTCAAACAGTCCTCAGTCCTTCAGTACGAATACAGACCGTAAAGGCGCGGCCTATCGATATTTTTGATTTTTAAAGAGTTTGTAGGAGAAGGTGTCAGAAAAAAACTAATATACTTTACTACTGGTGTTCTTTCGACTCAGTTTCTAAACCTCCGTGGATGTTTATAGTGATTGGTTAACTATCAGGTGCCTTACTGTTTCCATCAGCAACCATGATAGTTAGGCTCCATTGGTTTCCATGTGATCATTTTTTAGACGAGTCCACAATTCATCTTAGTGTAACTTGGTTGATAACTGGGATACCACAGGGAAAACTGGCTTGTGGCGGCGAAGCGTTCATAGTGACGCCGCTTTTTGATCCTTCGATGTCAGCTCTTCCTATCATTGCAAAACAGAATTCGCAAAGCGTTGGATTGTTCACCCACTAATAGGGAGCGTGAGCTGGGTTTAGACCATCGTGAGACAGGTTAATTTTACCCTACTATATAATTAGTCATGATAATAGTAATTCTGCTCAGTACGAGAGGAACCGCAGATTCGCATCACTGGCAAATGTGCTTGATCGAAAAGTCGGTGGTACGAAGCTACCATCATAGAGATTAAGACTAAACGCCTCTAAGTCTGAATCTCGTCTAAAAATCATGATATTTTGTGCCATCCTCGTAATGAGGCAATATTATTATTCATTAACGCAAGTTAATGGATGTGGCTTAGCCATATATTTAAACTCTAACCAGCCTATGAAAATAGTTTGGATGTTTGAATTATTTTTAATGATTTACGTGTTGGCATTAAATTGTTTGTAGACGACTTACTTTACGGTCGGGGAAGCGTAAGAATTCGAGCAGTTTATACTGCGAGGTTTTGAACTTTATCCCTATATGACACCGTTTTAATTTTAATTAAAATAATTAATTATTTGTTAGGTTAATTAAGACTGAGGATGATGGTATTAAAATCACAACAGTGATGACAATTATTTTGTATATATAGTTGAATGGGTCTGATTTTACTCTTTTATTTAAATATTTATTTATAAGCTGATAGTTGTGGTGTTTTGCTATAATCGAGCTAGTCGGAGGCCTCTGGAAATATTTTTATATGAAATTATTTTGATCATAATGCCAATAATACTTGTCCTGACAGTGCGTCTATTATGAAGGTTGCATAATGTACCGGTAATATACTACATTTCAACAAGTTAGTCTTAATTTGTGCTATGATACCCAAGTACTTTTTGACACCACTCAGAGGAGGCACAGGCAAGACGTATGAACACTAACGAATACTCAGTGTGTATTTCAGACACAGGTATTTTTTCACCGAACAATAGCCCTAACAATATTAAAAGTAATCTATTATTCTCAATTCTCTTAAATTTTTATTGTTATTATATTTTAGTGTTTGTGTTTGTGTTTGTTTTTATTAATATAATAATAATAATAATAATAATAATAATAATAATAATAATAAAATTAATCTAAAAATAGTATTATTTGATCGAAATTTGACCTTGACACCTTTCAACGTCAAAACAGGCCAAAATACAATTAAATTATGACTTTTGACCCAAAACCGTTTTTTCGTCAAGAATTAGCATAAGTGATTTGACCGAAATCGAAGCATTTAAACAAAAGTTCAAAATGGACACTTCGTTAAAATAAAAAGTCAAAATGGAGGAAACTCAAATTGGCAACTTCATTAAAACAAAATTTTGTATTTATGATTACATAGTATGGCATTGACTTGTTATATAATATGATTGTTTTATTATATCACATGACTTTGACCTATTTCTTCATATTTGACCAACAGCTAAGAATGCCTAAACACCCTTTCTCTACAGCTTTTTACTGCGATTAGTCCTCATGGGTGGACTATCAGATAAAAATAGAGGGCACTTTGAGTGTAGAGGGCCAATAACTAGCTATCAAGTCTTTTATTGGTAATATTTTATATTTATTTATAAATAAATTTATTATTAGGACTTACGAAATAAATAATAGATTTAAACTTGGGATGACAAAATTTAATAAATATTTTAAAGAACTTTTGAAAAACAAATTAAAGTTTGCATGTTTTCAAAAGAAAATAATGTACATTAAAAATAAATTAAAAATATTTTATTTCTGAAAGCATCTCTTTAGTTTTCTAATCTATGAACTTCCACTAGAAAAACTGTATTTTCGCGAAGGCCTTCTTATTGTGGACATTATAGAAGCACGAATAGTCCTTTTCAAGTCAAATAATGCTCTCATTCTAAATGAATTGAATATCAATTAAATATCAGTGCCATATAGTTTCGATTAAAAATATAATCAAATAACTCGCTAGATAAACCATTTCCGCCATGTTTATTCATAAAATAACAAATTTCAGCTTAAAATAGGTTTTCTTCACTGTAAAACAACTTTTTAAAGTCAATATTTTTCATTTTATGGATAAACACAGCGGGAATGGTTTACCTAGTCATTTATTTGATTTACGTTTTTAATATATAAAATTATTTATAAGTTTAGAGCAGTGCTTCACATCTGGGGCCCTAGGGCCTCAGTTGGGGCAATTTGGCTTTTCCTTGGGGCAATTTCGAAATTAATGGATTTTTAAAATTTGATAAATCACAATTTTTCTCAAGTATATACGACGTATTTTAGGTATATTGTGATAGAAACAATTTCTTAACACTGAAGATATATTTCTAACCAAGATCTATGTATTATACTTATATCTCAATGCAATATTTACCTTATAATTTTGATTTTTTCCAAACATTTTTACAAACTGTGACAATTTGACTTTTAAACTCTATTATTGGGGACATAGAGCATAACAAATTGTCAAATAAATGCGATGTCTCGCATTAAAATAAAATTCATTTATTATTATCTCTTTTTATGACAACAATGATAGCTACAAATAAAATAAACCTATATGGTTTTTATGATTTTTAAGTCTTTCCCCAATAAGTTACAGAGCTCTATTTGGACCTTGATTTTACCATTTCTTTTCCGGGTTGGTTTTCAATTTTAGATAAATTTAGTTAATTTCAGCCTGATATGACTATTACGTTCACTCCGTTGCTTGTTTTTGGATGATATTCCAGTTGTCTAAATCAAGCATTTGTAAATGTTTAAAATATTTTCAATCTTTAATACTCTTGTGGATGACAACATCCTTTCCCTGAAGCGCTAATTCGTTACTATAATTTAATTTTAAGAGTGGAACACAACATTGTTAATTTTGTCTAAATTCATTGACATTTCGATGTTCTTTTGAAATATCTTCATAGAAAACTGTTTTCCCTAAACAAAATTTTCCTTCATCTATTGATTGATGAATTCAGTACTTCTCGTTTTATGAAACTCTTATTTATCTACTTTTATAGTTAAAATTACTAGCGTTCACTAATATTAAATGTGGAGCTTTGTTAAAGTTCGTACAATTTACCGAATTCATTACTTTTATGCAGCTTATGAATGCCATTACAATAGACTCAACATTTGAAGATACAATGACAAGAACACAGACACACACACATATATATATATATATATATATATAGTGGCGGCCGCTTATTGTAATCGCGATGGGCCAACATGAAACTGATAACATTATCCGAATAATAACAATACCCGAAATTTTTTTCAAATTTTTAATTAAACATTTATAAATACATTTATCAACATGCTTAAAAAGCTTAGGAAAAATCATGTAAAGACGATTGCTTAGTATTTTTCTCAGTAAACTGTTAGTAAAAGACTCATATTCATACTGTTTGTGAAATTATGAAGATCTGTGCTGAACACCCAGTTTTAAAATTTGAAGAGCATTTCTGATTTCACAAGCAGTCGGCAGTTTGTTATTTGTTTGGCTTTCATATCCATCTTCTTCTTCATCCTCAATTGATGCTGGGCTGGTCTGAGTTACTGTATCACAGATTTCTGAATCTGTCAGTTTTTCTGCAATTGATATGTTTGGATCAATTAACATCCATTTCTCAAAAGCTTCATCAGTCAGATCAGTTGGGTTTTCAACAATTTCCTCTGATTCAAAGTCTTCTGTTGTGAACCCGCCATGACTGAACCAATTTTTGATTGCCGTTTCAGAGATATCTTTCCATGACATTGCTAAAAGATAAAGAGCATCAAGAATGTTTGTTTTTTTGGCTAACTCATTTGTAGTCAGTTTTAGACTATCCTCCATATTTTCCAAGACTCTTAATCGCATTTCCCTTCGATAATATGCTTTCAGTGTTCGAATGATTTCTTGATCACAGGGCTGAATCAAATCTGTCGTATTTGCTGGTAAGAAGATCACCTTGATCTGTTTTAAATTGACTTTAACAATATGTGCGGTGCAGTTGTCATCCAACAAAACAATTTTCTGGTTCAGTTTGTTATCCCATTTTAGAAGCCATTCATTAAAAATTAGAGTTGTCATTCAAGCATTTTTGTTAGCATAATAATCAACTGGAAGTTGTTTTACAACTTTAATGCATCTTGGGTTTGCGGATTATCCAATAACCAAGAGTTTTTCTTTGCTGCCTGACATGTTTGCTCAACAAAGTACTGTCAAACGTTCTTTGGAACTCTCACTTTTGAGCATAAAGGTGTGCTCAGGCAAGGCCCGATAGTACAGTCCAGTTTTATCTGCATTGTAAACATTTCCCGGTGAATTCCCACTCATCAATGAGTCATGTTTCAGAAGCTGAAAAATCAGAATCGTTTTGCTCACCATGAGCCCGTTTGTAAACAATGTTTTCCCTTTTTTCCCATCGATTAAACCACCCACCTATAGCAACAAAATCATCTTTTCCCATGCTAGTGGCAAGCTCGTCAGCTTTCTGTCACATCAGAGTCCCATCAACACGTGCATCATTTTCTCGAACATGAGTAAATTAAAGTTTTAAAGCAGATTCAACCTGAACATCCTTTCCAACTCGTTTTCGCAAACAACTTAAATTTTCTTTTAGTTTTGCTCCCCTCAAAATTTCATCTCGATTTTTTAGAATTTTACAAAGTAAAGGCTGAGAAATCTGTAATTGAACAGATGCATTGCGTTGATCGATATTTGGTAACTTGTCATAGTTCTCAATAATTTGAACTTTTTCCTTCAGTGTTAAGTCTTTTGTTTTTTTCTGTTTCTCGGACATTTTTGTTTAAGCTTCACATCAGACAAGGATTTGATTTGTTAATTAATTTTTTTAATGAAACATTGAATTTAACGATTTTAATTAGATTTTAATTGATATTTTAAATTTAAAAAGTGATAACAATATGCGAATTTTTTAATAGATTCTGATAACAATAAGCATATTATTTTCAGTATAAAAAGGGAATATGCGTCCGGGACTTAGTTAAAGTGATAACATTAGCCAAATGATAACATTAACCGTGATTATAATAAGCGGTGTCCACTGTATATATATAACGCTGCATTCGAATTAATCAGAATTCATCCAAGTTTCATCATTTCCGTTTTTAAAAATCCCAACTCAACAAATCTACAACGTTTTCATTATAAATGTAATTGCCGCCTCTCTTACAGATGCTTTTGCTTTTCAAAAAATATATATTTATACTTATTTTCCTAAAATCACTTAAAAACAAAACCAACAAAATTCCTTTCAAGTATTAACCCTATAAACTGCTTTCATTAAAAAACATAACAATTTCATCAAAAGTTGGGTGGAATAGAATTACAAAGTCACTTATTTCATCTCTTCATTTACCCGTTTCTTTTTTAATCAACTATCTATTTCTTAAAACAAATTTCAAAAATAAAATAATAATTTTTGTTTCAATTTTGTTAACAGATTTGAGGCAGTTAGTCAAAAGCTAGATTTAAGTATAAATTATATTAAATGAAATTTTCCTGGCTTTATTTGTACATTATAAATTTCCCAGCCATTGTATCAAGTATTAAAGTCATGTTTTTTGAAAGTTGGAGCAGTGTAAATCTCGATTTATTCTTGTTTAAGACCCTATTTTGATTATATATTTTTATTTGTGATTAAATACTATTTTACAAAAATTTTATTTCATACTTTTATCCTAGTTTGCCGCTTTATTTGATTTTTGTCAATTGAAAATTATTTGTTGCCAAATGCAAGTTTATTTCCATTCATTCTCTGCATTTGATCTATCAAAAATAGAAATTTAATCTCACCTCAAATATTCTTCCCAGAGATCGTCGAATTCTCTTAAAATTGTAATACAGAAAATCGTTTTCAAAATGGCAATTTGAAAATATATATTTATATGCGTTTAACTCATTTTTTTGGGCATTTGTAAATTATAACTCATTTTAATGATCATCGTGTATTTATAACAAATGATGAAAAATCAAATTCATATATGTGTGTTGCAACTGACCTGCGTTAAAACATAGTGACACAAAAAACTGGAACTTTTTAACAATCCAATAAAACCAAGATTGATGGAAGAAAAATATTTTATAAATATGCCAACATTTGAAAAATTATTTATAAAAATCACAAACAGAACTTTTCATAAATTTGTTGAACAAGTTCTTTTAAAATGTAGAAAATGACGAGGTTACCAAAACCTTCATTTCCTCGTCTATTGACCAAGTGCAAATTATGGAGAAATCTGACAAAAATCGCATTCTCAACCCAATATTTCTGAAACTTTGATTGTTTTTAATTTTTATATTTCCTCTAATTTATATATTAAAAAGTTCAATAAATATTCTAAACGAAAAATAAATAGATAATTATATATTCACTTTTTACGATATGATTAATTTGTAAATGCCATTCATTTATTATTATTATTATTGTTATTACTATTGTTATTGTAAGTATTATTATCATTATCATCCATGGCGTACGTAGAAAAAACTTTGAGGGGATTTTCAAGATAAATTTTCATTAAACGGTTTTATTGATTTTGTATATATATTTATTGTACATGTAAATTATAAACACCAAAAATCTTATAAGGCTCATTTCTAAACAAAAATTGTTAAGGGTACTTGATAAATTTCAGTAATACCAGAAATACTTCATTGTTTTATAATATAATACCTTAGGTAATAAATTATTTTATAAAGAATGCCAATTAAAACTCAGAAAACATAAGAAAAATTAACATTTTATTTTAAACTTTTAACACGGAATTGAATTGGATATATTAAATTTTATTTAGATCTAAAATTTAATACTACAAAATTATCCCATTTATTATTATTTATCAGAAATAAAGTGTCATACATTTATAGAGTAAAAAGATGACGCCTCCGAATCGTCACCTCGCTAAAATACTTCTTTACTGCAAATTATGTCATTTAGTCACTTCATTGATGGCTTCTATAGACAAGAGGATTTTGTCATCTTCTGCTTGTTTATTCTTTTGAGGAAGTAAAATTTCTATGTTCTGAAAGCTTTTTCTGTGCTGCAAGAATATATCTTTAATTTGAGATGTGAATAAATTGAGAAACGACAGAAAAAGTGATATCCTGTAATACTCTTCTGGAATTTCGGTTTGCATATTTGACCTTTGAGTCTGTTTTGCAGTTCTTCACAGAATTTCAAACTCGCAGGAACCTGATGAGCGTGATTTCCATAGCATTTTTAAAAATATCCGTGAATTTTGAACGTAATTGTTAAATTTTACTTTTGATAAATTTGCACACAAATGACCGCAGGTGTTAAGTCAATTTTTACTGCAGAAGTACAGCTAATCCACCGGAAAGTGAGAATACGCAATTAGCAATGCGTATTGTAATTATAAAGACAGGTGTTTTTATAACTGATCTAAATGTGAAAGTTTTGCTTGACGCTTCGCTGTTAGTAAATTCTTCAATTTTCGACAAGGGAGTCATTAATAATGTTGTATAGCTCAACAAATAGTGAAATTGCATTTAACTGTTCAACCCATCTCTTGCCACAAAATTTGATCAGGCTCTTCCTTTTTAATTCTGAATCTACTCTTTCAAAGTATTTTTCGCAATGCAAATTCCATTTTGGTGATATTCTAAAAAAATTTATAACTGAAGAAATACTTTTTAAACAATTTCTAATGACAGGAACAGTGCAAGCTCGAGAAAGAGCTAGATTCAACCAATGGCTTGAACAATGTACGTAAATCACATTTTGAATTATTTCTCTTATTTCCGCTGCACAGCCATTATATCGTCCGCTCATATTACTAGCCCCCAACAAATCCCATACCTCAAAAGTTATTGAGATCAAGGCTTAAGAAATTGAATTAGCGTCTGAGATAAAGAACATCCGCTAGTATCACGGACAGATACAAATTTGGTATATATTTAGTACCAATATTTACTTACTGCTGCGAATCTCTGTATCTAACTATGAAATGTGTTAGATCGAAGCATCGTTCGCACCTAACAAACGAACATTTAACAGAGTTAATTCATACTGCATTAACTACTTATGAGCCAGATGTTAAAATACTTACGGCCAAAATGCCATTACATACAGCGATTACATCTACTTATCCTAGTAATTAAGGAATTTACACATTTTTATATTACTTAACAAGTCGAAAATAAATAGTTCGTTAAAGCGTTTCATTTGATAGGTAAGATTTATTATTCTCTATCCATTGTATATTTTGATTATGGCTCTTCAAAATTTTAGTTAATGAAATATGGCTCCTGACAGAGTAAAGTCTGACCACTAATATATAGTAAACAAAGTAAGTCTGATAATGTTTGCGCTTGTCATCGTTGTTTTACAATGCGATTTTAGTGTTTTTAAAAAGTGTATTTTACAAGTGTCACTGTTTTAGATTATAGCACTGAAAACACCACATTGTAGGTTTAAAAGTCAAATTATGACTGGTGTCTGATGTCTGTCTAGTATTATTTAGCTCTCATGGTGTCTTTTCATCATTAAATTATAAAACTGATAGTTCAGTTTACTCTGAAGCATAATGCTTGTTAACAAATGTTAATCGACCTCGTATTCATCCCTCGTAGAAATTAAACATTCCCATAGATTGTTAAGGTCAAAAAGTTCTTGTAATTTCATGAGTGATGATGCCAGTGGTATACCGGGAATTCCATTGGTGAAAATAATCCGATTACTGATTACAGGTATGACTCATAATATTTCTATTTCCTATTTTTATTATTATTTTTAAATGAAGGTTTAAAGCATACAATCATGACCAGGTCCAATAAACACCACTATGTGGAAGACAGCGATAATTGCATGTGTTATTTCACATAGTAATGTAGATATTGTAGGCTTTAATGTAATGCAAAGATAAAATCATAATGATTGTTTTAATATAGTTGTAATAAACAAATTGTGATAAAAAACAATACTTAATTTGATGTAAATTATTTTAGTAAAAAAATTGTTCAAAAATCTAAAAGTTTTAATCAAAACATTTAGAATCCTCTTCGTGGAACCCCAATAAATTGTTTTGTGACACTAAAAGAGACGGTGGACTCCAGTTGAACACCCCTGGTTTATATGATTTACACTCTATATTAGAATTTGACTTAAAAATTGAACCCAAAACTGTTGATGGAAATTGTGAACTGACATTGATTTTAATATGTTACATAATATATTACATGTTACATAATAACATATGTACATATTATATGTACTTTTCAAGACGTTTTAAACTTTTATCGTTATATTCGGCAATTAAAATTAATTAAGATTATGACTTAAGATAATTTCAATATGACAGTTTCAATTTACACTTTCAAGACAACTAGTCACTCTACTAACCGTATGTCTAAAAATAAAAGAGCTTACTGGTTTTTGGTCATAACCATAGTGGAATACACTAAAGAATTCCTGGAAGTTAATCCGAATATATTATATTTGTCTTTATCATAAATAGTCTTTATCAATAAAAATGTGTTCAGAAATAATTCTTAATTCTATCCTCACGAATTTAAAATACTAAATATTATTTCAAAATATTATATTAATCAAAATTCTATTTGCGTTGGAAATTAAGTTCAAGAGAAACTATTTTGTCTGTGAATAACTATCAAAATATGGGGCAATGTCAAACTATATTTCAAGGATACTCAAAGAAAATATATTTTTCAATTTTGTCTTCGATAAAGCACTCGATGCTCTAAACTCTAGAGCATATTGGTTGTTAGATTGAATATCAAAAAGTTAACTTCCAAGAATTTGCTGATGAAATCGTGTTTGTGGCTGAATCAAAACGAGAGTACTCGAACAACTGAATTTATTGGGATTAAAACTAAATGCCAAGAAATGCATAACATTGATGATCAAGAAAGACAAGAAATAAAAACGCATCTATAAAAAAAATGGTTGTAAAGATTGATTAAATCCCATCACTAATAGCAACAGATTACGATAAATATCACTGTGTAAAATGGGATTCTTGGAAAAAGAATATAACACTTAGGAAATGATCAGACAAGGGTGAAACAACACTATCCACATACCAAGATATGAAGCAGTGCTAAACTCTATTTCATCTAAGCTGTAAGAAAAATTTTATAAAATAATTTTACATTAATTCTTACTTTATATTATGACCTTCTTTTATTTTTAATTGTATTTCGTCTCTTTTGACTTCGTTAATCGGATAGAAATACAATAAGATCATCCCAATGAGATAGAATAAACTGCTTCCGAATCCGACAAAATATCGAAGTGACAAGGAAACCATTTCAGGTTGGACGCAGAGCCTGCTGTTGTAATTTGCTAACCTGAAATCATTTTAAACGAAAATTTACTTGTGTAGTAGAAACCGTCAAGGCGGGCTAGAATAATCATTTCAAGAAGTAAATTTTTACAAAAACAATTTATTGATTAATTGTCAACTGATAAAAATAGGGGGGCTTGAAAATTCTATATTGGATTACTGCTGATGCATATTAAAAATTTTAAATATGAATAACTTGTACTTTCATCTTATTTGTTTTATTACTTCATCTAAATCAAATTGCAAATTATCTGGTTTACAGTCTTTAAAAATTGATTTAAATACAATATCCATTTCATTAGCATATTTTATTAGTAATGACTACTGAAAATATTGCTACATATCAAAATATATTTGAAATCTTTTTCATCAAATCCATTTGCTATAGATCGTTAATATCCTTTTTATTCATATTATCTTGTGGGAATCGTTTTTGTTTGTTAGATTGTATGATAGTTGACTGGATAAACAATTTAAGCCCTTTATGGGAATTATTTATAATAGCCCAATGAACTTTATAATATAGGTTGATGTGCAAGAAATTAGACGATTGATAATATTTCAGCAATTATTTTTTCAAATTATGAATTTTCTAAATTTCGTTTTTTTTGATTTTTTGATTTTAAGTAATTCATAAATACTTTTACGTTAAATTTAATGATTTTATGTAATTGTCCTATATTTTCAATTTATTTATGGATTTTTAAAAAAGACCTCAAATATTTATAAAAATCGTTGGAGATTTTTGACATTAGATTTTAAATCTGTCATTATCTCTTTTAAAATGCGTTTATTCCATGCAACTTCAAAAGTTTACATTAAATAAATAAACATGTCAATGATATAATTAAAAGAAATTGTTCATTACATGTAAATTGATAAACAAGATCCGAACGCAATCCAACCCGGCTTTTTGACTTATTAGCAGGTATAGATCCAATGGATGGCAATCGCCAACCCTACCTCCCCAAAAAAAAAGATCTTGAAGTTTCTTCGAACTCAAAATAAGACAATCATCTTTATTTTTGTGTACATAACTGTACATATTACTCATGAGAAAACAAACAAGATAAGAAAACAATCATGATTTATTACAATTAATTTTTACTACTCTACCTACACTAGATCCACCAGACAACTTTAACATAAACAAATTGTTATTATATTGAAATATCATAAACTGAGTTCGTTTTAATTCTATAACACGTTTTTTGTTATTTCAGATTTAAAGATGGTTCCGAGTTTATTGCAACGAAAAATTGGAAAGATTTTCTAATTTTTTTCCACTTTCTTGATATGATGATTTTACATTAATGCTGTGAATTAATGACGAGCCATCGTAGATGTGTTTGGAACTCCTTTTTTTGCATTTTTAAAAATTGTGCATGTTGCTCCGAGTGCTTTTTTGTGGACGACTCATTTAATGTAATACTTCCAGAACCAAGATTCGTTCTTGCTTGTTGAAGACATTATGGTAGTTCAATATTTGAAATTTTATTAAAATCTATGCAAAAATAATTGGAAAATAAGCTATTTACTTAACATATGTGATTTGTATTAAAATTACCTGAAATCTCACTAAGTTTCTTTTAAATTTTAGTTTTTGTAGCCAGCAGAAAATTGGAAAAAGTAATATGTAAACACACATACTAAATCACTTTTCGTTATGTAAATTTTTGAAAATATATTGGATTTTCAATTCCAAAAAAACTCGTTACTTTAGTCTCGAAGCTCGTCGAGCTTTAAAGGTCGGGCTAGAGTACTCGATCTTTGGACAAAAACACCAAGCTTTTAAGCTCTAGCCGAAACTCTATTTCTAATTAGTTTAACTGCCTGAATCAGTGCGAAAAAATATATGCTATATTGTTTTTTGCACACATCCTGGCTCTCTCATTTACGGAATTCTTTTGAAGAAGTTGGTTGACACGCACACAAAAAAAATCATAGATCCATCCTTACTTACTAATGAACATATTGCGTACAATTTAGAAATGATATTATAATCTAAAATGTCCAACTGCTTACTTAACTTCCAATTATAATTTGTAAATAGGAAATATCAGCACAAATTTATGCTCATCATTTCTGCATGAACTATTGATAATATTTCCATCACTATCCGATTAACACCTACTAGCCCAATTAGAATTAGACATTTTCTTTAGTTGAGAAACACTTATTTTTTAAATTTGTTTTCTTTGAAATAAAAGCATTTTTAAAAAAAAAAAATTCGGTTTTTATTCCAATATTTTTTACAGATATTTTAGCAATATTTTTTAAACGGGAAAATATGCTGATATAGCCAGCGTGTTATGTGATAAAATAATATAAAATTACAATAGGGAAAGTCGAAATCCATAATTAAATAATATTTACTTATATTAAACAATTTATATTTTATTAAAATTGCAGTATTGGAGCAAATAATTTGAAACTTAAAATCAAATATTTGCAAATATATGCATATTTAAAATTGATGTTTTAATTCTTGACAATTTTTAAATTTTATAATCTTGTGATTCTCCAATATTTAAACCATCACGGTAAAAACATTCTTAATTGATTTTAATACTGTTTTAATACTAAAATAATTTTTGACAAAATACCGTGAATTATGTTTGTCTTTATACTCGAATGTTGAAAATGTTAGAAATTAATTAATTAATGATTTAAAAACAATAAAATAATACCATAAAACAATGCCTGTCATTCCAACGGCAAATCCTAGTGCAAACTTTTGAAAAAACACGAATAGTGAAAAAATTGTCGCTTCGTTTCGAATGTCATGAGTAACGGAAAAATAATCTATACAATCTGGAAGCATTGACCTGAAGAATTACGTTATTAAAATACAAGATTAGTTTTTAAAAAAGTTTTATAAAGATTTTAAAAATTTTAATGCATTGGAGATGACCTAGAAGTCGATGAAATTGAAATTACAGAACAATGTATTATTTTCTATAGAAATTAAATTTTCTAAATAATAAATTTTTAATTCATCCAAATTTTTAAATAAATATTAAATAAATATTATTTTTGTTTATTTTCTGTTCATAATTTTTATAAATATTCTATTTGAAATTTTAAAATTACATTCAAAAAATTCTAATTCATTCCAATGTCTATTCCAGTAGATATTGCGATAAAAAGCTTCCGGTGTTACAAGATTTTGACAGAAGGATTTGAAGTTGACATGTTCCGGTATTATAAAGATTTATTGGATTTAATTGAAATATAAGATTTATACAATTATTAAAATCAAAATTATTGAAATCACAAATACTATGAATCACAAAATCAGAAGTAGGGAGGATACATTTGGGAAACCTTCTTATGTCCGTTCCGAAAGACAGAATAATTTTATTTGCAGAAAAATATTCCATGAATTCTTTCAAATTGAAATATTTGTTAAAAAATCTCCCTAATAGTAGAAATTAAATCGACATCTCTTACAAAGTTTTTGTTAAGAAACAAATGCTAAATAACTAAGGGTAATTTTAGGGTGAAGTTATAACGTGCAGCCTTTAAATTGAAATATGCAGATACAAAATTTAATTTGTGCATTACGTAAAGAAAGAATAAATAAAGATAAACCCCCCTCATGCGACTGGGTTATGTTTTGAAACCTTTGCTGTAAGTCGATTTTGACGTACATATTTTTTTCTATTATCAATGTCTCTATATGAATAAGTTTTTGTTTACCTATAGCATGTTTACAGCATTATATAAAATATAAAAATTTCCATGTCAGTTTTCCGTTCTTCAGAAATATGCAAAGAGAAACTCTTGCAGCAAAATTCTGACGCCGCCGTTGGCATGGTAAGAAAGAATTGAAGAAGATATTCATGATGCATATTGACACTTTGTTTTTCCAAAAATGTGCATGATTATTGCTAGAAGTTTCTGGTGTCCCAAAGTCAAACAAGACTATTGTTAACCATTACTATTCCCGTGTACTCGATTTGCTCGACGGCCGCCGTTGGTACTTCATAATGTTGGCAAAAATACATATGGAGGTGATTCCAAGTCGATGAACCCATGTTGTATTTTTTCTACTAACTGGCTCCTAATATAAAAACTTACGGTTTCACTTCTACCTATTTTTAGCTCTCTTGGTGCTTGCTAAGTAGTCAGTAGTTTAAATAACAATTATCGTGTCTGTGTTAATCGTTAATCGGTTGATTCCTATTCAGAGATTGAACTATAAAAGTCAGTAATAAATTTATCTTTAATTCACTAAATTTGAAATATCCTAAATCATGAAATTCCAGATATTTAACACTATTTATGTCCGAGATTTTCCTAACTTAAATTACTGTTCTCAATTGCTCGTGGTCTTAAGCTCTATTAAGATTTCTGATACCGGATAATTCGGATTAGGAACCACCGAATCTTTCCCTTTTATTCGAAACCGAGATTCGTTCTGATATTTGATGAATTCAGTTTCTTAACTTCAAGTTTTTTTAAAAAAGGTATTTTAGAAACAAGATGAACCTATAACATATCAAAACGTATTAAGGATCGTTTAAATCCGAACTAATGGCACTTTTAAAATGTTTATGGAACGCAAATTATACTCCATTAAAAGATGTGTTGAATTTAGCTGGAGATATAATGAAAAGTTTTTTTGGAGCTGGTGTAACTGAATATGAAAATTATACCGAAACCAAATGTGAAATAGTTACACAAACGAGTAATCAAGAACATATAGTCCCACCTTTGTCAATTGAAAAGGAATTGGATGAAATTTTAAAAACTACAATGATAGAACCTGTACAAAAAATAAATTTCAACAAATATAAGCAAGAGTTCAAAAGGGGAACGTCATCACTGGCATCCATATCTATCGGAAAATATTTTGGACTCGGCATTCGGGGTTTATGCAAATTAGTTGGGTTGCGTTCGATTCGAGGCGGTCTCGTTTTCTATTGTTCCTAATCCATCATAGCCTTTTGTCTAGATAGTAACTTCAAATTGACGGTTATTGAAGGTTTACCCTTAGTTGATGTCATGGAAAAGTTAATTGCTGATGGTATTACAGTCGTCAACGGGATCCAAAAATCTAGTGTGGTGTCGGGTATTTTTATTAGATCGAAGATACTGTTTTCTAGATTCTCCATACTCGGTATTGCGTTTTCAGCTCTTCGCTTCTGTCGTAGATGATTTTTTTCCCTCGGCTTTTCTTTGACTGAACGGAACTTCACGAACTTCGAAATCAATGGTTCTGGAGTTTGGAGAGGTTGGACTTAAACTAGATTGACACTCTGAGCGATACTTAGTCAGATTTGGTATAAATTCAGTAGTAGGATGTGAGCCCGTCAGATACAAACCCCTTGATTTACGTAACATTACATAATATCTGACCTTTGTCCACTGTTGCCAGATGACCTCACGATTATTTCACGTGCCCACTGGTCATTTACTACCCGGAGACACACTTATTACACACCGATTACCCAACTCTTATTATGTCACGCAGTTGTAGACCAACAGACTCACCTACCTTCTAGAACCTTCCACACCTACCATCTAGGACCTACCGTTCTTAAATCGTTCACACACACATACACACAAACCAAAGATCACCGATCCACAACCATACACACCCATCCACACCCATCCACACCTATCAAGAAAATCACTCACTAGTACTATTTAAAATTTTATTAAATATATTACAAGTTTGTCTCCAATATTTAATTGTCTCCCAATATTGTCATCAATTCATCGCAACACACCGATTACCTAACTTTTATTATGTCACGCAGTTGTGGACCAACAAACCTTCTAGAATCTTCAACACACCTATAAACTTCCACACACCTACCTTCTAGGACCTATCGTTCTTAAACCATTCATACACACACACCAACCAACGGTCAACGATCAGCACAGATCCACACACATCCACACCGAACAGCGCCCACCATCACCTACAATATACTAATTATACCTATTAAAAGTTTAACAATTTATTGAACTACACACACTTTTCTTCAATAAAAATTAATTTAACAGAATAAGAAAAACAATATTTGTTAGCATATTGATAAAAAATTAATATACATTAATATCCAACTGGATATCCAACCACCTTAAAATCTTCGATAAAATTTTAATGAATTTCTATTAGAGTAGCAATAAACATCAAAATATCACAAATCATCGACAAAAATGGATAAATCTACTCAATCCTTGAATTCATCGTCGATTCACCTAAACACCATAATTACTATCATGTTACCAGTAAAGATTGCATTAATAAGCTACAATTTACTGATAATAATTCCACATATAAAGCTAAATTATTGATTTCTCTACACATACTTTACATTAGATTTAACCCCTAAAGTTATAATGACTGTAATTTAACAAATTACCACATTGAAATTTGTTTACATAAATCCTGTAATAGCTAGATTTATTAAAATGCAGTAAGAATCTTTAACGAATTTCTCTTACACGCAATAGTAATACCCTGATTGATGAGCGCTGATATCCCAACAAATATTTGATTAAGACTCTTCAATCGTAACCAATTATTAAACTTTTCACCTTTGTTTAATTAATTACTGATAATTTCATAAAAAAACCTTACTTTTCTCTGTACATACTTAATATTTAGCCATAATTTCCCCTTTAAAATTGATATAATACTGATCATTTCATTATAAACCATATATTTATCTGCACATACTCAATATTTAGCCATAATTTATCCATTAAAATTGATATTACTGATAATTTTCATGTAAAACCTTATATTAAATGATTATTTCTACTCAATATTTAGCTTTGATTAATTTCTATTAACACTGTATAATATGAAATTACTCATACTGATATCAAAATTATTATTACGTCATAATTAATCGAATAAATTTCTTCAGTGGGTACGTGATATAATCATGAGGTCAATTACTAGGTAGCAACTGAGTGGACAGAGGTCAATCTCCAGGCAGTAACAGCATGGACAGAGGTCATAATTTATGTAATATTACGTAAGCCGAGGGGGTTGTATCTGACGCGCTCACATCCTACTACTAAATGCGTATGAGTGATTTGCTCTATTTGCATTTAAGTATCCGTTGTATTATCTGATTTAGATTTTTAATGCGAGATGGTTTGAACCACATCCATTTCAATGTTTCTGTTCTAGATTTGGATTGAGGCAATTTGGTTTCAGCGTGGATCCGACAGTCCATGCATCTCACTTGAGATTTAGAGGGCTTTGAATTGGGATTAATTCGAGTTAATTTAAAGATTAAGATAAATTTCAGAGGAGATTTCAGATTTTAAGCTGTGATTTTAAACTGATGTCTGCCATAAATAAAGATTCATGACAATCAGAAACAGATGATGTTTAATGCTCGCCCAATTGTTTTGTGTATTCAAATCAGTATGCCCTATCACAAGGGCCCAGAGAGCCACTTAGGTTGAACCTCAACTCCAAAAAAGGCCTCAAAGGGGCTTCACAATTTTAAAGAAAATCTTTATTTTATTTATAATCGTTTCAGTGAAGAATTTAAAATCGTATCCAAGGACCATCTACCTAGAGACAATTTATCCATGAAAATAATCGTTTTGAATAACTATATCACATCGACTCTGTTAACCTTTTTAAACTAGACATGGGAAGAGGTATTTTGCATATAGGCAGTTTGTTATACAGTCTCCTCTGTAGACTCTACAATGATTTCTGGCTTTGAAAAAGAAAAAAATGGACCGAAAGTTAAACAATAATATATTGTATGTTCTTTAAAACGATATTCACTGATTTCAAAATGAAAATCTAAGCTTCCCATTGTATAACTTAGAACATTGACGGGTCGATTGGCGCAATGGTTACCCAAAACGTATGCAATCATAAAAATAATTCGAAATAATTGTACAGTTATTTAAAATATACGTAACTGCACATCGTTATGATGAAATCCAACAATGAGCACTGAAATTATGTTGGCTCCCAGCTTCATCCACTATCTAAATTGCTTGAAGATTTTGCCGATTTGATTGGTGTAAGTCCTCCGCTAATGACACCATTGGTCTAGTACTTGGAAGACACATATGATGTCAGAGATAGAAAAGGTTGAAATGAAAATCTATTATTATCCTTACAACTTTGGAACAGTAGAGGCAAAGTTGCAACCAACCAACACTCCGCTGAAGCCTATTATTGTTTTTCAACAGTCGACAGATTGTCATAATCTACATCTACATTTTCATTAATAGTAACCATAGCCAGAATTATCTGAATTTAAGTAAATTTGTTTTCATCATCTTTATACTTCAGACAAACGGTTTAAAAACTTTATTTTTAATGAACCATCAGGTGCAAAAATCGAATTTTAGCGTACCATCACCAAAAACCAGATCAAAAACAAGAGCTAAACGTAGATATTCCTTGCAATTATGCTGGGAGAATTTATAGACTCATGGAATGTAAAAATTTAAAGTGTTTCACAAATAAGTTCAGTGTATTTCTTTGAGATTTGTTTAAACAAAATTTGAAAGTTAAATTATTAAATTTTGAAGTTTAAAATTGTTATGAAAAAAATCTTTATAATCGAATAATAAATATAATAAAACTTTCAGTAATGGCTTATCTTAGGATTTATCTTTTTGATATTTAACATTTAGTTTAGAGACATTTTCAAATTATTATTAGTTGAATATTTTTATAAATCAATATTACTTATGAACGAAATATTTCTAGGGAATATGATTTAAAAGTTTGAAGAATTTCAAGAATTTTCAAGATTTGGCTATCGTAATTTACGTCTGTTTTTGAATAGGGCCTTACAAAATTGATGTTTCTGCGAAAGTCCGAATATTTAAAATTACTATTTGCCGAATCCAAAGACGAATCAAATACTTGGACCTCGAAAATGATTTAACTTTTTTGTGTTTTGTAGCTCTTACAACGTTGAAGGATACCTACTATACACTCGACTTCTGGAAAGAAATTACGGTGATCAATCCTATGCAAATACCAAGAAAGGAAACAAACTAACAAAAATAATATTAATATTGAAATAACTAATTTGTAATATGATTCGGTACAAATTGTAATAATATTGCTATTAAATGTCTTTTGATCATTACTGATAAAAAATCAACAAAAGCCGCTAAAATAACAAGATCGGTATGGAAGGTGACTATAAAAGTTGTAATTGTCTATAAATTGTTTATCGCACCAATTATACTCTACTTCATTGTGAATAGACGAGTTAGAAGTCTCAAAGAAAACAACAAAGACAAGTTATTTGATTTTTATTATACGATTTGTCATAAAATAATATTAAAATCATAGATGTTTTCGAATGTGCACAATTGATGTTTTATACGACTCGAATTATTTATTATTTGGTTCTTATAAGGTTCATTGCCGAAGTCCGAATATTGTTAAAGTGTCTAAACTACGGACCGAATCAAAGCACAAATCAAAGTTCGGCAAGTCCCTATTTACGGAACAGAAACAACAGATCAGTGAGAAAAGGATTTGAAATTCTGAGCAATATTAGAAATTTTAGGTTAATGACAATTTTTACAGATGTCTTACAATATAAAGTAAGTTTCAAATAAAACAATTCAAAATGACAAAATCAATGATTATATTCATGTCTACGGATATGGAACCTTGCAAAACCAGTTCCCAAAATATTGTTAGGAAGATGTTATGAGGTAGTTTGGAGAAAATAGTAAAATACAGTTCAATAAAAAATAAAGCTGCGAAGAAAACAGTGTCGTATTTTATTACGTAGTCGTTAATGTCAAATAATGTTATTAATTGGTTTAAAATGTTAAAATGAAAACTTAGACTAAAATGTGTACAAATCCTTTGGAGAGAAACCGATAAAAAAACTAGGACGCCATTAAAAATGATTTCCAACATTATATTAAAATACATCTTTGAAAATTTCTAAATTAAAAAATCACGTACCAAGGTAAAAAGAATGCTATCATTACAGGATAACTGGACCATACCATTATTCCATAAAAAAGTATTAGATTTGGAGAACTTGGTAAAAATATCAGTGATATTAAAACTGGAAATATTGTCTAAATATAATTTAATAAATATTATGAAAAAATATTTCAAATTATCAAAATAATTTTTAAAACGTCAATTTAGGAAAATTTCAATTTTAGTATACCCTTTTACATGGAGGATTTCAAAGATTATCATTGTTTCAGCAATTTTTTATCAACAATTTTATCTCTATGAATTTACTATTGTCTAGTTACTTTTGTCAGTAAAATAACTTATTTTTTACTTCACCATTGATCTGTTTAGATTTACGATTTCATTTGTTTATTTAGTTTTTGACTATTTACACAGAGGTTCTTAACCGGTGTTTTGCGGAACACTAGTGTTCCGTAGAATTAGGTGAAGTATTCCGCCAAATTTAGATATTTCAGAATTCAATGTAGCTTCAGGAAATGTTTTAAAATTGCAATTTTACGGGTACTTTTACAAAAAAATTCTCATGGTGTATGGGGCTTCTTCCCTCTCGGCAACACCAACCATAAAGTTTAGGAAGGTATTGAGCTTCAAGCAAATCTTGCACCTTTGTTCTGCGGTTAAAAATTGACTATAAATTGGTGGCATAATAAATGGACGTCCCATAATGTAAAGTTATAAAACAAATATTTTTAAGAAAATTTTAAGAAAGACAGTATTCAAGATATAACCAATATTTCCAATTAAAAATAAAAACACTAAAGTCTATTGTAAATATCTTCGTAAACATCTCGGCAAACAGAATATGTCTCTTTTAACTCTGATAATGAATTATTAAAACTAGACGTTTGTCCAATTTTTGTTGCGATATTTTATATCATTTCGTAGCATTGTTTCTAAAGTTCTTCGGTATTTCTACAATAATAGAGTGTTTTCCATTATTGCACATAATTCATAGTATATTACAAAAAACTTATCAAAAATACAGATAGGTAGTTGTTAAATTGCAAAATTCATTTAACGTAAAATCCATTAACCAATAACAGTAGTGGAATGAAGGCCGCTAAACCACCGGCCCGCTGGGAGAAATACATATACTTCTCAACCAGCAAAATTTTTTTATAAGTCTAAAATTACAAATTTTTGTTAAACAAAGACAATGATTCATCAAAAAAATCCAATGACATTCAAACAATGACAATGACTCAACAAAAATTTTCAAGGTAATTCAAAATTTCTCAAGGTCAAATAATTTTTCAAAAACTTTTAAATATAACTTACTACTTAATGTTTTAAGTAGTGCTATAATTATTAATAATATTTTTTATTATTTTTATTTTTATTATAATTATTATTATTTTTATCATTATTATTATTACAACTTTTTATTGTTTTTATTATTACAAGTTATTATTACTATATAATAAAAACAAAGTCATTAACAAAAAACTTTTATTCCAAAGAAAAAATTCGACTATGACAATATTATCGAATAGATTTCATCAAAGACCATTCCACATACTTCCGATATCGGGCAGCGCAGCATTTGCAATCTTCACCACATAGAATTTCGGGTTCCATGTCCTTTACCACCCTGTTTAAATGAATGTTCCATAAACATTCATGGATTAGATCAAATATCCATATCTTTGTATGATCGAAGACAGTCTATGTCCCATATCGATGGTAACCGTAATTGACTGGAATTTAATATCCTTTATTCTATATTGTAATTTATTAACATCTAAAGGTTTGTTGCATCCCATGATTCTGGATTTTCCAGATTTGAAAAATATTATAGGGTATTTTCCACTCCTATCAACAATTTACTGGGGTTTACCATTTGGAACGTCATTTTTGACACGTCGAAAGTTCCTTTATAATTTATATTTGATAAAATTATTAAATAATAATGAAATATTAATCTATATATACGATTCATTAAATTGTATAATATAAACAAAAACGGTATATCAAATCTATTTTATTCCAAACAAAATTCAACAAGATTTATTGGCATAGGGTGCAGATGAAAAATATGGATTGACTCAAGATAATTTCTATAAATTGAAAAACTTGAAAATTGTAAAGAGTTTTGATAAAAAATGGTCAAGTCAATTAAGGAAAGCCGATGTTATCATTATCGATGATGTTAGTATATATGAACATTTGTCTGTGAATTTTTATTATTTTGGGTTTGTGTACACAAAAAGCACTTGCCCGATATGTTTGCTTATCTAATCCCAATGTATTGGCCAAAGTTTTATCAAATGTAACTTCACAAATCTTATTATTCAGACTGAATTTCAATAATCAGTCTTTAACGATTTCAATAGTTTTAAATATATGTAAACAATTGAATGAAATATATTTATGTATATCTTCAAGTGTTTCAATATATAAATCATTATTAAACGTAAATGTATCTGCAACCTCATTAATATATGATACAGATATTTTGACGTGTTTATTCACAGGACCGACATAAATACAAGTTTTGAAACGTTATAGGTATTCAGTACCAGGAACAACAATGTTAAGTTTTCACTACCCATTCGCTTGGCATCATCAATATTTTCAAATTTTATTGTAAATGGACTAAAATCACAACTATCATTCAATTCATCTTTGAAAAACATGCCACAATTTTCATCTAAAATTTGATTCAGAATATGACAATATCGTTCAATATTATTGATTGAGAAAATATTCTTCTTGTAATTGATTTTACATTGACTATAAAATGGGAATGTATTATACACAAAAATAAAGTCTTGCAAAGAAACTTCCCAATTTCCATGTAATAAATTGGATTTTGAAGATCAACCATAAATTTAGTTGCTTGATTTTCCGGATGGATTAGTGGGCAACTATTGCTCGGTAAAATAGAAACTCTTTTTACTAGGTCTATTGATGATATCCATGAGGGTCTTTGATATCCGTGCCATTTAACATAGTATTTTTTATGCTTACCCACCTTTGTAGTTTTCAATATTTTCTGAATTCTGAACACTGTAGGTGTGGAAATAACTTGTAATTCCTGTTGACTATGAATTTTATGTTTTTAATGATATCATCATCATCTTCATTATTAGCAACCAGCTCATTCATCAGCGTTATAAAAAATTTAGTTTCTGGCATTTTATAAAAATGTTTGGAGATATATATAGTATATTTGACCAATCAGAATCATGCATGGATATTGCATTTTAATTGCTTTGTCTTTGTTTAAGAAAAATAGTTTAAAATAGAAATATTGAGGATTTTTTAGCAGTTATTGGAGTTCTTTCATTATACGATTGAACTGATCATTTGTTTTATTTGTATAAGCTTTTTTATTATATTGAAGTTCATTAATCATTTCTTCATAAAGCTTTTCATTTTCATCCAATTTGAATGATGATTTATTTAATTCATTTTTGATAATACCAATGCTCGTATTTAAATATAGAAAATCGTAATATATTTTCTTTCGATCGTTTTTAAAAGTATCATATTTCACTTGAAATCTGTAACCTAAATTTTCAATTCTTTCAGCTAATCAATTTACGGGAATTTTCGTATTTATAGGCCTATCTACCATTTGTAATATATCCTTCAACACGGCGATATCTGGATACATACATCTGGTTTTATTTTGACCTCCCACAGCTACAACAATTAACTTCTTGCATTAGTCACTTTAAAATAACTAGCAATTAATATTATTGTTAAAATCTCTATGAAATAATATTTATGGTTTATAGATAATTATCAAAATAAGTAACATCCATAATACATTTATTTAAGAAAATATGTAAAAATAAATGATGGAAATGTGAATTTTGGTGATTTGTTGACACTGTTTTCCATAACCGGTTGCATTGATTTTAGTTGCATCAGTTGTTGGACTTCTTTCATTATACGATTGAACTGATCAGTTGTTTTATTGGAATAAACTTTTAAACTATATTGAACTTGATTTATCATTTTTTGATTGAGTTTTCAATTTTCATTTAATTTGAATATTGATTTTCTTAATTCATTTTTGATAATACCAACGGTCTTATTCAGATATTGAATATCATCAGATAATTCGTTCCAAGCTCTTTTTAAAGTCTCATGTGTCAATTCAAATCAGATTTCTAAATCACTCATTTTTCAAATATTTTTTTCACTGGAGTTTGCAAATGACTCGTCTTATCTATCATATATAATATATCCATCCACACGGCAGTATCAGGACATACAAATATTGTTGGATTTTTACCTTGAACGGTTACAAAAATTGAGTTAGCCATTTTAAAATAAGCAACAACTGATATTATTATTAAAATTTGTTTAATCATTTTTAAATCTATAAAAATTAATATTTATTGTTTATATCTAAATGTTTGTGTGTTTAACCTCTCATTGGTTAAAATTAGTATAAAACTAATTGATATTTACAATTTAATTATTATAATGGATCTTATGATACAAAATAACGCAATTAAAAACAGCGGTAAATATTTATTATTATTACTATTATTATAATTTACTAGAAGAGTATTTTGCAATAATCAAAGAACGTCTCGAGTTCTATTATCCTACTTTACGAGAAATATTGAAGGATGTACTGACATCATTGATTTAAGACTGTCTTCGATCATACAAAGATATGGATATTTGATCTAATCCATGAATGTTTATGGAACATTCATTTAAACAGGGTGGTAAAGGACATGGAACCCGAAATTCTATGTGGTGAAGATTGCAAATGCTGCGCTGCCCGATATAGGAAGTATATGGAATGGTCTTTGATAAAATCTGTTTGATAATATTGTTATAGTCGAATTTTTTCTTTGGAATAAAAGTTTTTTGTTAATGACTTTGTTTTTATTATATAGTAATAATAACTTGTAATAATAAAAACAATAAAAATTTGTAATAATAATGATAAAAATAATAATAAAAATAATAATAATAATTATAGTAAAAATAATAATAATAAATAGTAATAATAATAACAAAAATAATAATAATTATAACACTACTTATAACAAGTAGTAAGTTTTATTTAAAAGTTTTTAAAAATTACATGACCTTGAGAAAATTTTTGATGATTCATGGTCATTGTTTAAATGACTTTGAAAATTACGACAGCTCAGCCAATGACCTTGAATGAGTCATAGTCTTTATTTAAATGACCCTGAGAAATTTTTGAATAACCTTGAAAATTATGATGAGTTATTGCCTTTTTCATACAAAAACTTGTATTTTTAGATTTATAAAAAAATTTGCCGGCGAGGAGGGTATATGTCTTTGTCCCAGTGTGCCTTCATTGCACTTCTAATAACGTAAATTCATATTTTTTCTATTCAGCTCAAGTGTTATTAGAAAAATACAGTTCCGAGCATTTGCATTTAATGTTAAAAACATTGATCTTTAGTCAAAAATTAAATGAAGGTAAATAAAGTTCTAAGCGAAAAAACAGACCATATTTGAACAAAAAATAAATGATTTTTTTGAAAAACTATTTACATTTTCAAAGTTAATCAATACAAATAATTAAATCAAACGAAATTGAATAATTTTAATAATTTCTTTCATCTTTATTTCTTTCCAAATACATTTGTTGACATAAATTATGTGCATCAAGAACACATTATAATTTGATAATTTTGAAGTTAAAAATATATATTTTTAAATGTTTGCTCAAATGCTTTTTGAAATAATAGCATCACGGAGAAACTTTTTATGTGATTGCAATAATTTTATCTCTATTTTATAACTTCTATCAATCATTTTTTAAATTTTAGAATACCCAAAAAATTTAAATAAAATCTTTTTAATAATAATAATAATAATAATAGTATATATCAGAGGTGGCCAGACTTTACTCCGTTAGGAGCCATAATTCATTAACTTAAATTTTTTAGAGCCATAATAAAAATATACGGTGAATAGAGAATAATAAATATCACTTATCAAATGAAACACTTTAACAAACAATTTATTTTCGACTTGTTCAGTAAAATAAAAATATATATTTTCTAAATAACTTTAATTCAAAAATTTTTAATTTATGAAATTAATTTTTAACGTCATTTCGTGAGAGTCGATAGGAGCCGCATAGATGGCACTAAAGAGCCACATGAGGCTTGAGAGCCGCAGTTTGGCCATGTATGGTCTATATACAAGGTGGTTCTAAACCAGTTAAGAACGGGCTACAAATTTAGAGTAATAAGTCTAATAAGAACAAAAAAGATACAACTGAAATTATAAATACCATTGCTATATTATAATAATAAACTTAATGTTATTTTACTTTATTAGAAGAATAAAATTTTTTTGTTGAATTAATGGTAGAGGGTACCAGAATCCCTTCTTGAACATGGGCCCCCATTATTTTTACGGACTGCATAATAATATTAATAATAAATAATTAAATAAAATTCATATTATTTACTTACTACCATTCCAGAAAAATATGTAAGTTTTTTTCCGAATTTTTTATTTAATATTTGACCAACAGGAATCAAAATTACTGAAATGACAATCATTACCAAAATACTTTTAGATATGTGATTTGGCATTTCCAAAACATAGGTTATGTATAAAGCCATATTTGCTTGAACTAACTGAAAAAATAAATTATAAATATTATTTTTTTGAATTTAATTACCAGAATGTTTAAATTAATAAATTATAAATTTAAGTTAAATGTTATTAAAGTCTTTATAGGGGAAAGGGGGAGGCTAATTTGAAATTGTCAAATACACATACAATATTATGATTTCAGTCATTTCGGATGAATATGCTTTTAATAATAAATTTCTCTGGAATAATTAAAATTAAACCAATTAATGCAAACATTTATTTATTAAAACAACACCAAACGGTTGACCAGCAGATATCAGGCAATCCTAATAATGAGATACAAGTATTTTTTCCAGTGCTTTATAGAAATATAGAGAAATATTAATGGATTAGCTCCAGAAGATTTAATAAAGAAAAAATCAAACTATAAAAGAAATACAAATTATGGAAATTTTTTACTTACAAACGGTAAAAAACTAATTTTGATGTTTTTTGTTCATTTTCGATTTTCCATGCCTTTTTAAAAATGTAGAATTGTATTAAAATTTTAAATTATTTTTGATAAAATGTTTTGAAAAGATTTTTGGTTTGAGGCTGAAATTTTGTTGTCAAAGTTTGTTTTCAAATTTAACAATCTTGTGATATTAATAGATTTTTGGAATGTCTTTACCTTCAAGTATACCAACTGAAAACAAACTGGAAGATGTTCTTGTAACATCTAACAATGATAAAATTAGTCTAAGAAATTATCGCCTTCTTCGTTACACATATAATAAGGTCTTAACTTTAGCTTTTATTCTCTAATTGTGATTTAATAAATTAAATAACCACTTTTAATTAATGAAAGTTAATTAAAGAACAAACGCTAAGAAAGACTCACCATAATTCCAATAGCTGTAGCTGCAAAAGTAAACATCAAAATCATATATGGACGAAATGTTAGAATAAGTTTATAGAAACCCACGTTAAATGTATCACTTTCAATAAAAATTTCTTGTTCAACAGATCCGAAAACCGTAATGCAAATACAGATCAGTATAATGCCACAGCTGCTTGAACTGGCAATCATGTACCCCATTTGCTTAACAGAATTTTTTTTTATTTAAATGAGCTTATGAACACAAAAGAACTATACCTGATTTTGAGAAACCTTTGGAGATATTGTAAAATTATTTAGGCAAATATTGGATTCTTTAAATATAGAAACGACCCCACCAAAATAAACCGATCCAATCAACAAGCCAATAATTTCAAAAATCATTCCTAGTTTAATGAGTAAAATATTATTAAAAAAATAATAAACAAACTGTAAGCTGTTAATTCATCTCTCCGGTGCATGTCAACCGTTAGCACCATGCACATAGATCCATACGGGATGAAAAAAAATGTTGTACAAGTTTGAAAGATTAACATAATAATTACATAATAACATAATTTGTGGGATTCATTTTCAAAGCCAGGATTATAAAATAACCCGAAAAACGAACAACATAATGGCAGTGCTGAAACTAACATAAATGGTTTAAATTGACCCCATCTTGTATTGGTTTTAGACACTATATACCCAGCAATGGGATCAGTGATTGCGTCCCATATTCTCCCAGCAGCAATTACATAGAATAAATTGTATGGCACCATATGCGAAACTTCTAATAGAAATATTGACAGATAAAATGACAGTGCACTTGAAGGCAATTGGGTCGGTATTCCACCTATTCCATAGGCATATTTTCTTTTTAAAGACAACTCTGCATTGTCGACCCAATAATCCTGATTCATTATGGACATCGTTTTACTTATTCTTTTCGGCATTGGTGTTTCTTTGGCTGATTTCTCATCCGTTACAGAATCACTTACTAATGGTGATTTGTTGTCAAAATTATTTTCATCTTTATTAGTCATTGTTAACCAAATTCAAAACGTGCTTTCACAAGAAATATTAAAGACAAAATTCCAAATGAAGTCAAAATTAAAATTGAGAACTTCTGATAGGTTGCTTTATCCGATAAAATTGGTTAAACTTAATTCTGTTTGGTTGGAAATTTGAATGGATAATTTTTATTTTTTATGGATATTGAATATCAATTTAAGAATATATTAGTTGAAAGTTTTTAAACTAAACGGATTTCACCAAGGCTAATTATTTCTCTGTTTATTTTTCGAAATCTGCAGTTGCTCACTTATTCGTAGTAGTGTACACCTGTTTCAACTGAATAGCAACTCCTATAATAAAATGAAAAAAATCAATAACGTTCTAATACACTAACGGACATTAAATTAGACCTAAATAGACACAATAATAATCAATCAAAAATCTAACAAATAATAAATTTATGTGTGTCATAGCCAAAATAGAATATTGTTAAGACCTGAGACATTACGCATGATCTTATATTATAGGAGGTTAGAGAAATTTCATCAGAGAAGAAAAAAACCTGCACCCAATCTTGGTTCACAAAATTTCTATAATAAAAATACTAATAAATTAGACAATTAATAGGATCTTGGATATTACATTTTTCCAAATTTTATAATTTCTTTGAAAAATAATGAATTTTTTCGAAGATATTTCTGATGCTTCAACGGCATCAACAATTGGGTACAAGGAAAACGATCAAAATATGTTAGTTTACTTTTAAATTTATTGCAGAATATTTACTGATGCTTCTAGGACATTAACTTTCTCGTAAAAAGAAAGTTATCGAAATATATAAGTTTATATTTAAAATTTAATTAAATTATAAAAATCATCACATAATATTGTTGGGCCAGAACGTAAACGGCCTTGGAAAATGTTTAAATGGATCAGAAACACACACGCAAAAATAACACGCAATTTAAATAAACCCATAACATCAAGTAAACCATATAAAATCTGAGAAATAAAAGAATTAAATATAAAATAATAAACATAAAAATAAATTAAAATATTAACAAAATGCACCAAGATCCGCACGATACCTACACAAATACAACAAGAAAACACAACAAATTCGACGAAATTGAAAAAATCAATTAAAGTTCATTAAAGTAAAATTTAAATCGAAAAATTTGAATTAGCAATAGTTCAATAAAATTCTAAATAAAAAAATTATAAAAATAAATCGAAAAATAATAAAAATAAATAATAGAATTTGCTAGAAAAGAACAAGGTCGAATTTTGTTTTACTACATCAAATTTCACACACCAAAAAATTAGGTATATATACTGATCCATTTTCACATTTAACTTAACCATATTTTCAAATCTTGAAGTCAATTTAAAACTGTTTTCGACTATTGTTAAATTGTTTTAGGAAGTTATTTTCAGACTAATTTGGAAACCTTTTTTAGGTAAGAAATATTTATGGTGGAACCCTCTTTCCACGTCACGTCCCTGCATCTCAATGGAGCTCTGCTCGGCGTTGGCGTGGGGAGAGAGGTATTTATGGTATTTTATGTTATGCTATGATGTTTTTTCAATTTATGGAATGGTTAAAAATGGGTAATTATGTTGTTTTATAATTAATAAATATTATGAATATATATAACCTATTTTATATGCTTTTATAAATTAAAAATGTCGAAATTTTTCCGGCCCACAGCCGACACATAACGCAAGATAGTAAAATCAACATAGTACAGATGCATGTAAGAGCGTGGAAAATCGCCAATGATATGTACCCGTGAAGACTCAACGTGCGCAACGCAGGGGTCGTAACGTCAATATTTATCCCTATAGCTGAAGCGAGAAATAAGGAAGAAGTCTCTGGCTGCTTCCTCGTTTCTCAATTCAGAAAAATCGACCTAAAATCAGATTACATACGGCTTAAACTTATCACACCGAGTAGTCCAGTGGGCACTCAATAAATATAATGTAAACACAAATGCGTCTAGGATCTATTAAAGGGAAAGGGTACGGGGATGAATTTAACTGAAGTCGTTGATATAACTAACCTGAATTACTAATTTGAATTAATTTGATCATTGCTGTACTAAATTAGATTTGTTTTTTTTTTCAGAATAACTACCAAAATCATTAAATTAAATTACTTTACGGATTGAAAAATAAATCAATTAAAGTAAATTATGGATTTAAAAACTAGATTACCTGATGGATCAAAAGTAGATTAATTACAACTATCACATAACTTAAATTAAATTAGAGTATGGATTGAAAGTAAATTAAATCGCAACTATATCCTTGAGTAAAGTAAAGCAAATTACGGGTTAAAAGTAAACTTAGTTACAGATATCTCTTTGGTTAAATTAGATAATGGAGTAAAAGTAAACTAGTTATAAATATATCATTCAATAAATTGAACTAATTTAGTATTAGGTAAGAATGGGTAAGCCATTAATCAAACTACTACAATTCATTTTATAAAATTAAAAGTAATTCAAATGGACTTGATCCGTCGATCTAAATAATTGAATACAACGTTTTGATTTACTTTAATGAAGATAATCATCAAAAGGATTTTGAGTAAATCATATATTTGAACTAAATTAACCCACCGTTTAAATTAAAGTAATCCAGTGTCGATAAAGAAAATTTGATCCTGAAATTTTGGAGCAAATTAGTTTTGAGATCCGAACTTAGTAAAATAAAGTGCTCTAGTTTTAGCGTAAGTTAATGGTAAAGAAACCCTCCTAAAGTGTCTAACTAAGAAAAATTCGAGTAGATTGTAGATTAAAAAGTTATTATATCCAACACGAGATAAGACTAACTAAATTTCCACTGAGGGGTCAAGTGAACCGCGAATCCAGCTGAAGGAATGTGTAGAAAAAGTAGAGCGAAACTGCGATAAAAATCAGATTACTCAAATTGATAACTACCTGCGACATAGGATTGAGATCGGTTACCAAATTAAATCCAAACCATGCGCGTTTAGTAATTAAAATAATGACAAAGCCATCATGTAATTAAGTATGAAAATCCAAAGGAAATCGATTAATTTTTGAAGGAAGTTCGAGTAGTCTAGATAATGTCAGAATAAATCAAAACAAAAAAAAAATAAATAAATAAATAAATAAGAATCTATTGATGAAAATCCCCACGAATGAATCAACTGTTAGCATGAAACTCCCTTGGTAACTGCCAATTATAGGTTTACACTGAATCGATCAGAATTCGAATAACGTAAATCGGAAAACCGTATTCAGATAAGCGACATGAATAATTTTTTCCAAACGCGATAACTGCATTGAAGTAAAATCATAAACCATTCGATGAGAAAAATAAAACCCACCATCTCCATAGAGTAACCCGCGAATCCATGATACAGCCACACTGACTCCCCTAGTATAAAGATCACCCAAATGCACCAAGCTAGATTCGAATAATTAACTCCAATTTTCGTCCTCTAAAATGATAAATAATTTAGATTCAAATAATAAATTAATGAACCTGAATTAAAGTTCATAGTAAATTCGCTATATTCAAATACCCGGCACAAAGGGCGAACGGATGTCGCCATTAGGAACACACGAACTCTCGAATGTCGACGGCAAACATCCTGTTCGACATTAACGGATGACGAATGCGTCAACAGTTAGTCTACATTGATAAATAACTAAATTACGTAGACACTAGTGAATCGTTTCAATTTAATTAATACTTGAAATTCATGAGTACACTAGTAATTACTCCCGATTCGAGAAATAAAGAGTCCCATAAATGTGCAGATAATCGTTACAGCTTGACAAACAATAAAAATTACCAACACACCGAAGATCGTCGATAATCCAAATCATACAATAGGAGAACCGAACGTAAACCGATAAAATCCCACTATGCGATAAACGCAGATAAATTTTTATGGTACCACATTAAAGGATAAACGACCCAAACCCAGCATAGAGAAACCACAGAAGTCACCCGAACGCACCCACCTATGATTTCAGTTCAAATATTAAAAATCAGGTTCCCGAACATTAACGTAATCAATTAAGGTACCCCCTGAACCTAACAAGCACTTTAAGCATATGAGCCTATGATTATGAATTAAATGTTCATCTACTAGTAAATAGTGCGAGAATATATCATATTAACTCATTTCAGAAGAACTCATGCTCCCGAATTGGATTACGAAACAAGAGGCCGATGAATGGCGCCGAGCCTGGAAACGAGCGCGCCCGTCAATGACTCTCGAGGAACCACGCCCGAAGAGATCATGCCCAACTCTGTGGCAAATCTTAGGCCGAGGGGATGACCCCCGCCGACCAGAGGAGGAACAATACCCTGCCGAGGAAACCCTCGACCATGCGCGAAGCCTCCTTGCGCAATGGGAGAAGATCCAGGAAGAGGTCGATTTGCACGTGGTAAAGGCGAGGATGTACCTCGCCAATGTTGAAGAGGACATCCTCGTCGGACGCATCGCGGAGACGTACCCGGCTCGACCGGCACGCAACCTCCGACGACCAGTGCCCATTATTCCCGGTTATTCGCCGGAAGAGGGAGTCAGGAAATTTCTCGAAGAGTCATGAATCTCCAGATACAATCATAACTCACATTTGTATTTTAGTGATGTTGATAATGATAAATCATAATGAATTGTCATCTTAAAATTTTGTTTTAAATAAGATTTCCGCTATGATCATGTTTGAAATAATTAGAGTTCTCCATATTAGACAAAATTAATATTTTCTCTTTATAGAAATGTCGGCCCTGAAACTAATGCAAAATGAGCTAGCCCGCGCTAGGCAGGCAAACGCGGAGCTACTCAGCCAGGTACTGCAGTTAACTCGCGAAGTGCAACAGGTCAAGGCGACCTGTTTAGACCCCAAACGGACAAAGATACTTTATCAACGGCTCAACGCAACTCAAAAGGGCTGGGCTGAAGAACGCCAGCTAAACCGGAGTCTTCGCACACAGATCAGGGGCTTAGAAGTTGCCCTAGCAGCCTGTAGGGAGGGGGAAGCGGTGACGTATCCGCTCATCTTCGCCCCATCCCAACTACCGAGTCAACGCGACGCACCAAGCTCAAAGTCGACAGCCATTCAACCAACCATCCGCCGGCCGGGACGTAAGGAACGGGCCCGTCGCCGAGCCGCACAAGTAGCAAGTCGATCGGACTAACTGACCATTGATATACATTTTTGTTCATTGAATAAATTAGCTCTTAGGTATTCGGTCATAGTGGGTTAGACGCGAACTCAGCTACGCTAATCAGTCTACATTTAATTTACGCTTCCATGCAAGGGACCAAGTAAAGCGAGCATAGGTCTTCTATCGACAGCTCGTGAACCCGAGGATTGTCCGAGCAACTATAGTACTAGCACATGGTACTCAATTTTTGCGGGCAACCCACCACTTGAACACATTACCAACGTTGCCTAGCAACGGGTGCCAAGTGGCGATCAGGATCATTTTGTATGGCGTTACTAGGGCAACTAGAAGGATAAGCAAGATGCGAAACCCTGTAACCCACCAATATCAAATGACGATAAAAGAAGAATTATTGAAGTTATGAAAGATGGAATGATTTTTATGAATCAGGCTCAAACGAGAAACGGAGCACGTTGACTGCATACGAATTTTACATAAATTAGTACCATCATATCAACAGATTTTTTACCAAAATGTCTATAGAACGATGAGATTTTTTTTAAACTGTAAATTTTTGGTATATAAATTAATAAATAAATTGCGAACCTTTTTTAAAATAATTCTTAAATTTCTAAAATTCATATAAAAAATCATAAGAAATTAAAATCTTTATTTTCAAATATAAAATTTTACTTAAAAAAAGAAAATTTTAACCAATTAAAACATTTAAAAAAATCCAGGTTCTTATAGAATGTACTCAAAGGTTCTGTGTGGGTATGTAATTTGTCCAAATGAATAACAATTTATAGGAAGAAAGGAATTCGAAGAAAATTATTTTTAACACACTGACATAATACATAGTAAATAATGCATGCAAAATTTCAAAATGTAGAAATACCAAAATAAATACTAACTCTACATATTTCTATTTAAAATAGTATTTTGAACTTTTTCTAGACATTTTTTTAAAAAATGGAGGCGAAAATTTTTGAAGAAAATTCCGATAACTCTACTTTAAGTTGTGGAGAAAATTATGAAATAATTCCGTAAGATTTTTCTCGAAATTCAATCAATTCAATATTTTCACAGCATTTTATATATTTCAGAAATTTCCATTGAAACTCTAGATTTTTAAGGAGATATAAAAATAGCAATTAATTAATTTTTTACAGCATTTTAATTTACTTGGAGCAATTAACCAGGATCTTCAAATGTGGAGTTGAAAAAAACTGATAACATAAGGTTTATTAAATTAAGTTTAAAAATAATATTTTTATATAATTTCAGAACTAAACAAAATTCGAATCATCAATGCCTTTGAAAATGGCAAAGATTTTTATAAATTTGGGAAATTTCGAAAATTTCTAAAACCTCAATAAAATCAATAATTTATAAATATCAAAAATTTGGATTTTTGTCATAAGAAAATAGAGGTAGCAGCCAGAACGAATTTCCGAGAAACAGAGAAATAATTTTGTTGGGTTTTACCGCAAGTTGGTATTAAATCTGACGTCTCGGTGTCCTTATTTAATCAAATCGAATTACCCAACACAATAACGTTTATTACGATTTGTTGAGTTTTAATTAAGTGAAATTATAAGAGTCTGTGTCACTGAACCCACGTGTTCTATAAAAATCAAACAATATCCAACGTATATTTATATTCGAAACTTTACTACACAATCACAAAATTTCAATTAACGCAATGAGACTGCTCGCTCTGGCTGTCTGGTAGATCACGCTGTGGTTATTCGGTTCTATGCACTATATAACAATAATCACCTTCAAACTATTGTTCCACGATTCAATTAGTATTTGGCCTAACTTATCATTGGAATTTAAAAAAAATTTAAGTGAAAACTCAAGTTTTCATCTGAAAATCGTTTCACCGCTTTTAATCTTAAATTAATTAATTTTAACGATTTTATTTTTGTGTCTTGATCATACAGTTCGACATTCTTATTGTGACTGTCGAGGCATTGTAGGAAGGCTTTTGGAACCAAGAGAGCCGTAGCTTCAACAAATTTATTTAATTTCATATTTGTAATTTTTTGATACAACTTTATTTTACCATATTTTTCAATATAAACATGGCATGGTTTAAAAAAGTGGTTTCCTATGTTTTTGATTAAAATTAGAGGTAATCATTTGATAATTTTTGTTAAAATAACAAAATAGCAAATATCTACTACTTCTAAATTGGAAATATCATTTTGTGATTTATAAGTAGTGCGATTATATCAAAATAATTTAATCTGTCAAATATTATAAAATAAAATCTAAATAATTGACCAATCTGTTAATTGTGTTTGTCATATGAAAAATAAAGATTTATCAAAATATTTTTAAAAAAATTTAATTTATTGGTTCAGCAAGAAAAATATCCAAATATAATTTTTAAAAATTTTAAAAATACATTAGTTTCAAAAAATGTGAGTTTCAAAAGTTATGTAAGGTTTATTGACTCAACAAGGAACGTTTTTATACCAGTAATTATAATTTATGTCATTTAATTATTTTGTGCTTTATGACGACTAAAATAAAATTTATCAAAATAATACATATTAAATTTTGTTCTTGGAACAGTTTTTAATATAACTTATATTTTAAAAACATTATTAAAAAGGATTTTGTACAAAACGAAAAAGTTGAAGTGTCTAAATGTTACTTTTTCATAAAATTAGCATCTAAAAGCCATTATATTATTTTACTCTTATCATATTATTTGTGTAACTAAACATCAGTTATTATTATCGATAAGTGTTTGGGCGTCACATGTGAATATATCAATAATGTTCTCAATGATAACAACAAAATTTCATCTTACCTTTATCAAGTGTTAGTCAACCGATCTTAATTTATTTAGTACATCAAACTGCAGAGATAAATTCTATAATATAAGTTGATATGAAAATCAATGAAGTGATTTTTTTAAAAATCAAGCATGTATTTAAGATATTTTTGAAACTGCTGCTAAGTTATTTTTTAAAGTGATTTGAAGAGTTTATTTATGATTTCATAAGGAAATAAGAAACATTATTCAAGCTCTTAAATATTATTTTTGTTCCTAAGTTTTATGTATATATAAATTATTAATTTTTATCAATATTTAGAAAATGATTTCTTGTATTTTCGGTATTATAAAGTGAGTTAAATTTATTTTGAAGTAAAATAAACAAATTAATCTCCAAACAATGTTTTTTTTCATATTCCCGATAATTTTCCTAAATGGCAATTATCTTTGCTATTTTACATGGCATTTATAATTCAGACTTTGTCGATTTCCGAAATTATATAACAATATTATATTTTTAAAACTTAAAAATAAATATATTTATTGTAGATTTTCGATTTATTATTTAAAGTGCAACATTATGTGCATTTAGGTTCAATCTGATTTCCCTTGATGTATCTTAGTGCAGTGAACTGTACACATTGTAGGAACATGGCTAGATTGATTTTAATGTTAAAAATGTTTGGTGTTTTTAGTCATTGAATTTTGTTTTTAATTTCATGTATTTAAATATATAATTGGAAAATTATATATATATATATATATATATATATAGAGAGAGAGAGAGAGAGAGAGAGAGAGAGAGAGAGAGAAAGAGAGAGAGAGAACCGAAAGATGGTGAACTATGCTTGTGCAGGTTGAAGCCAGGGGAACGTGCAAATCGATCGTCGGACATGAGCATAGGGGCGAAAGACTAATCGAATCATCTAGTAGCTGGTTCCCTTCGAAGTTTCCCTCAGGATAGCTGACATTTGTGATTGTAGTTTAACCTGGTAAAGTGAATGATTAGAAGTATTGGGGACGAAATGTTCTCAACTTATTCTCAAACTTTAAATGGGTTCGAAGTGTGTTTTTCTTCATTGAAGATATACCTCGAATACAAATGTTTAGTAGGCCATTTTCGGTAAGCAGAACTGGCGATGTGGGATGAACCAAACATTTGGTTAAGGTGCCTAAAATATATATATAAACTGATTCTCTTTCATTTTCTAGTTCGTAAACATATGAAGGAATTAATAATTTTTAAATTATATTTCAAATTAAGATTATTTATTTAAAAAGATTGAAACGGAAATTATTTAAATGTTATTCAGATTTCTATGCCAATGAAAAAATTAAAAGTCCTTTTATAATAAATTGTTTTATATATTTTTTAACTCTCTGTATTAGTGGTACGCAAACTTTTTACCTCCCAGCACACAAAATGAACAAAAACTCACCGCGCAAATAAAAATAAAATTTCTATTTTATAAATTTTTTTTAATTAAATGAAATCATATTTATGCATTATATTTAATGTGATGAGTGCGCTTGATTTTTGGCGCAAATAAATTATAAACTTAGTTCGATTTTTGTTAAACAAATTCACAGCTCATCATTTAATTTCAGTGAGTGAAGAGAATCCAAATTTTCACAGATATGAAAATCCAAATGGCATCAAAGACTTGATGGCTTTTATGCTTAAATCAGGATATTGACTTTTTACGAAAATCCAAAATGGTGGCAACTCTTTCTCAGAAAGCGCAGCCTTCAAAACTAATTCATTTTTCAATTCAATGAGTATTTCTGCGTCTGAGATATAGAGTTTTAAAAACTATGTTTCTACCGTTAGCCTTATTTTATTTTCTATCATTTAAAAATTAAAGTAAAATTGTGTTTATTCCAAAATTGAAAATTTTCAAATAAATTAATTTTATTAGGACATTATTGTGAGTCATATGGATTTGAAATAATAAATATTTTATTGGTTATAAATAATTAAAAATATAAAATATATTTACAAAAAACATTTTTCAATCTGAATCATCTGATCTTCGTCTAAAATAGAAGAGAAATGCAATAACAAATTCAATTTTATCCAATAATATTTGAGTCGTATTTTCAAAAAAACAATTTTTATTTCCATTGATTCAGAAAAATGAGTCAAAATTAATGAGCATGTCTGTTTTCATCAGAGACTACAACCAATTTCAAAATTTAGCACTTTATATAATCTATAAAACAAATCAATAAATTTTTATTATAAGAAACACACCAGCTTGGCAGTGTGTTGAAAATATCGTTGGAAACTTTAACATTTTTATTATGTGGTAAACAAGTCGATTGAAAAAATATATTAAAATGCCAAACACGGTTCCTATAAGCAAAAAAACAAACAAACTTAATTTAATACTCCAAGAACGATTAGGCTTTTTGGAAATAATGAAGGTATGTGTAAGTCGATAATTAGTGAATACCAATAAAGCATCTGATTCAAACTCAAACTATAAAAATTCTTTATGTAATTGCAAAATGAAAATGAAATGTTTTGGGTGTACAAACAAACAATCACTACAAACTCACTAAATTTTGAAACCGGTTGGATATTTTCCATCAACTCGTCTGTGTTTTCTCTTCACCGCCGATATTCCTGCATACGTCGAATGACTTTTGTCGTTGGTATATTATTTTTTATAAAACATCGGTCTAGAATTTTCTTTACCAAATTTTTATCTTTAGATCGGAAAAATTTGTTTGAGTTATATCAAAGCAGATTCACAAGAGATTTACTGTTTTCAATATTTATTTTGGCTTCAAAAAGATTATTGAAATACATTTCTGAAGTTAATTCGAGTTGATTATTTTTACTTAAAAATTGCTAATTAATTAATATTTCTTTTTCAATTCACTAAAATATAAATTAAATATTTTTTGGCAAACATTCGGGATCTAGTTCAACAATTGTTATAATATATTGTCAGAAATTGAATAAATTAAAATAATGTGTGAAAAAAAACATTTTAATACAGTAAATTCTCGATAAGTGTCACGAGGAGTGAATCAATTTTATTTAAAACACATTTAAAATCAATAGTGTTAGTTATTGAATTTTTATGAATCAATTTGTGATTCAATTTTACGAAGGCTTTATTTATACAGCATTATGGCTATTGAGTATGACACTTATGAACACTTACACTTGTTGGGGTGTTTAGACTGGTGCAACAGGAGGATAAAGAGCACGAAAAATAGAAAACCGAAAACCGAAAAGGACAAAAATTTGTATGTTTAAAACAAATAAATAAATACATAATATTAATTAAAATTGACATGTTGCAAAGGAAACAGGTATGTTTAGATACAAAATGAAGAAACGAATATAAATATGGTAAAATTAAAGTAAATTAAAGGGCCTAAAGTAAATTGAAGTGTCTAAAGTAAAGTTATGGTCGACTAGTTACATAAGGTAAAAATTTTTCAAATTAAATAGAGGGTTAGTAGTTAGATTACATAAAGTAAAGTTGAAAATTTTCAAAGTAAGTTATAGCTGGAAAATTACATAAAGTAAAAATTTTTAAAAGTTGAAAAGTAAGTTAAAGTCGACAATATTACATGATAAAATTTTTTAAATAAAATTTTTAGTATAGTTTTATCGATGAATTTTTTAAAGATGAAATTTTTAGTATAATTTTTACAATGAGTTTTTAATACATGTTGATAACTATGAAATTTTCAATGAGTTTTTTCAAAAATTTTTTCAGTGAGTTTTATTAAATTGAATTTTTGATTAAAGTTTGGGTTTCGTTGTTACACAGTAGTCCTTAATAATAATAATATTATAATAATATAATAATAAACTCATCCAACAGAAAAAGTTGACTAACTTGATATCAATTCTGAAAACCAATAACCCATACATACTAACAACCCTATAATAATTTACTGAACAACAGTTATCACAGCAAATTAAATTACAACCTTCAATAGATTAGGTTGTAATGCGCAAAAATAAAATAAATTTTGGCTATGTAAATCAATTAGAGCTTTTACGGAAATTTTATGATAATTTATAGTAATAAAATATCAAGTTTTAGATGATATTTAACATTTACTATTAAATTTTGAATAATTTTTATTTTGTGAATTTTATGGTTTTCGGTTGAATTTTAATGAATTTGGGGGTTTATTATGTTTTTAATGAAATTATTGAAGAAATGAGGGTAAATCTATAATTTTAGAAGCAATTAATTTCTTGATAATTTAATAGATTTGACTTTATTTTAGGATTATTTTAAGAACAAAATGTTTATGAAACATCTATTTATGATAATTATTTACCAATTAGAATCCAATTTGACTGAGATTTTGAATAGTAAATGATATTTTAATTATAATTTAATGTTCTATTTAAAAAAAGTCGAAATTGTATTGCATTTATTCTCTTTAAAGTATTTTTCACAGGTTTATTGAGTAGTGATTAATGTATATTTCAGTAAATTACAATCATCTTTTGGAATATTTGGAGACACAAAGACAAGATCTAATTAAAATTTATTGTTAATTATATACGGTTTTATTAAAATTTTATCGATTTCAGTTGATTTTTAAAAATATTTTAGTGAAACTTAGAAAGAATAAAATATCTTTGAGGTAAGGGGTCAATTATTTACTTTCATTTTCAATTTTATTGATTTCATGGATATCAATCACAAAAGTAGTATAATTTAGAGATTTTAAAGGAATGCTCGGTTTTAAAGGTTATAAGTATACTTGTGAATTTTATGATAGCCCTTAGAAATACTAAAGACTTATTGTTGTCTGATAAATTTTATTGGTTTTCCAATTTATTTTAATTATTTGAGTAAAGAATTAATGAGAAAATATGATCTCATCTCATGATTTTACAATAATTTTGTGAAATTTAATGATTTTTTAGGAAAACATAGATTTTATTCAAATTTAATCATTTTTGACGAATTTTTTATTTGCTAGAATTAGTTGTCAAAATTAAATTGTGATTATTTTTGATGGAAAATGTTGGGTATCGATAACACTTTTGTAATACTTTAAAGAAAATTTATTTTTATTGGTAAAATTCAGATTTTTATGATAATTTTAAGGGAATTTAATCTTCTGAATGTATGGTTTACATATGGTTAATATGATCAAAAGTTGGATTTTTTAATGTTATTTTAAGGGATTTATTCAGTTGAATATAGATTTCCAAAGGAACTTTACTTGGTATGGTTTTATGAAAATAATGAATATAGTTGGTATAGTGGGGAAAAAGTCATTTGAAGGGAAGTGATTGGTTAAGACGTGAATTTTATTTTAGGTGGAAAGGATCGATTAAGAAAAAAATTGTTAATATTTTTAAGCCGGTTGAATATTGTTATTTAAAGGATAAATATTATCTAAATGGGTACTTTTATGATTTTTTATGAATTAAAATAGAAGAAATATTATCATTTGAAGAGAAATGATGGGATGAAGTAAATTTTATGATATTTTTAAAAGAATTTATTTGGAAAAATATTGATATAAGTGGGTGAAAATGGTAGAAATAATGTTATTTATTGAGAAATATTTGGTTTTATTTTATTTTAAGGGGGAAAGATTGGTTAGGAGAGGAATTTATGATTTTTTAAGTGATTGAGTCGGTTGAATTTTGTTATTTAAAGGGTAAGGATTATCTACAATGAGAATATTGATGAAAAATAATGAATTTAAACGGAAGAAATATTGTTATTTATAGTGAAATGATTGGTCAAGAGTGGAATTTATAATATTTTTAGGTGAATTTATTTAATTAAAAATTGATTTAAGTGGGATATTTTTAAGGTGGTTGAATAAATAAGAGTAAATATTATTTAAACGGGGAATTTCTAATAAAATTATGGAATATAGTTAGTTGAAATGAAATTATTTAAGGGATATGATTGGTCAAGATGAGAATTTATCATATTTTTAAAAGAACTTATTTGGATGGATATCAATATAAGTGGGCGATTTTTATGAAAGAATTCTAGAAATAATGTTATTTATAGAAAAATGATTGGTAAAGAGTAAATTATGATTTTTTAAGGGTACTTAGGAAAATTATTACTTTTTCATTGATTTAAGGTTAATCAGAATATATATGTAAGATTTTGGTTAACTTTAATGATATTATTGGTTTCTGAATAAAACTTCAAAAATATGTTATCATTTGGATTTTCAGTACATGTCTGTTTCATGTATTCAAATAAGTATTTATTTGATTTTATTATTTGTAATTGAATTTAATTAAAAACTAAAATGGACTAGTATTTAAAAATCTTTTGTTACCCATTTATTACTTTTTTATTGACAATTTTCTTAATAATTTTAATATTTATGATTATTTTCAGGAATGAAAAATGAAAGATTTATTAATTATTTATTGAAAAATCATACAATTAAATACTGAGAGCAGTCAATCACATGCATTTTCATCAAACGAAGACCTTTTTTCTTAGAATTTTTCTACTATGTTGAAACATTTTTTAAAATTTTTATTCAAAGTACTAACAAATTTTATTAAGGATCTATCAAACCTTGTCAAAAATTATAAAGCTTTGGTAATTTTAATAAGTATTACTCAATAACTACTATTTTCTTACCAATTTGCTGAAGGTCTTATTTTAAAATTTCTTAAAAATACTTTCATATTATATATTATTTTAATTAAATAATGTAATACTTTTATAATAACTTACATTTTTATTTTAGGAATTTAATCACAATTTTCAATCACAACTCACATGCAATACGTTCATGAGACACTGATTTTAAATAGCTACGTTTGACTTTAAAAACACTTGCATAGTAAAGACTCGATCGTATTTACACACATCGACACTCGTGGGCGTGGATGCATAAACACGAGAACGCTCATTCACACTTGTCTACTTTATCAATCAACGATTCGACATAATTTGGATACGTTCAACAATAATTATCAATATCAAGTTTTTCTGTTAAATAAAAATAAAAATTAATTATAAAAATTAAAAACTTAATTTTCGGGCACCAAAAATTACGGGCCCTAGGACGTGCCTAGATTGCCTAGGCCTTAGTATACCCTGCCAATATGCATCAGAACTTATTAATTTAAATAGTAATTTCAGAAAGATTAAAAAAGGAATTAAATTTTTTTATAATAAGCTATTGAAAAGTTAAAAATTTTTAATGTAGGATCGTAAATTTTATATTTTTTACATTATATGAAATCCCAATATGAAAGAGACTTTCAACATATTTTTGGATGTATTGCAAGATAAGTTTAAAACAGTTAAAATGATGGTATAAGAATGTTTTTGTTTATCGTTTCATGATGTTTTCATATTTAATTTCTGTTTGTTATCTCCTTATGCACTTAAGTTTCTTTAATTAAAAATTACAAGTAAACAATATTTTATTTTTAAATTCTTGAAAATTTTGAATTTGAGATTAATTTTAAAAAAATTTTTCAAAAAACTTTTATTCAAAATGAAAATTTTTTTACTAAATTTTTGGGAATTTTGAATTAGAGAATTTATTTATAAAATTGAATACATTTCTTTACAAATTTTATAAACATATTATATTACTCAAAATTCTCTCTAAAGTTGTGTAATAAAATTTACTATATATTCAAATGGTTCGGTTTGGTATTGGTTGATTTTTGTCATCTTCAGATACGATAAAACAACTAAAATAATATGGATTATTATATATAGATATATATATTTAAACAAATTATTTCTTATTTGAATATTTGAAAAAATATTTAAATCATTTTTAAATCTATATTAAATATAACATTTTCATTTACTATAATAAACATTTTTAAAATAAAATAAAATACTTTATAAATTAAAATTATTTTATAATTTATATTTCCTCTATTAGTTGACAATTGAGATTTGACTTTGAAAAGAATGCAAGTCACTTTGATTGATCATAAGGGAATCTAACGACTTTCGCATTGATCAATTGCCCACATTGACTAAATCCTTCTTTCAGCATCGGTTCATCTACATCACAGCCAACGTCACTAACAAATGTTTGTACTGAATCACTATAGTCAATTTTAACAGATGTCACAGCTTCAGATCCAGGTATCGCACGAGATCCACTCGCCCAGTTAACTCTAATTTGATCTTTCCATATATAAATTCCCCCCGTTGTCGATGAAGATAAACTGGCGGAAGGTTGGCAAGTACGTTCGATAAAAGTATATGGGTTTGTTTGACAACGAAAATCCCTTATAATATGACGACTAATACATTGACCAATATTTAATAGATAATCATTAATTCCGTTAATTTCATTATAAATCCTGATTTTAACAAATTCACAATCTTGCGTTGACAATTAATTCATTAATGATATTGAAGAACAAAAAAAATTCAAGATTATTATAGATTTTATTCGCTTAATCCAATTTCAAGTCAAAACATTTTATTAAACTGACCCAGCAAAACAAAGTTCAAATTATAAAAATTTCACAAATATAATTTTTTACAATAAATTTTAGTTACATTTTAATTAGCCGAAATAATAGAAATAATATTAAAAGTTTAAAAAAATTTAAAAACAAAAAAACATCGATTTATAACAACTTTACAAAATCAAACTATTTAAAAATATTCAAAACATTCATAGTCATAGCACTTTGTACATTAATCTTTGGATCCAATGACCTAATCGACAATGCTTCACATATCACACGTTCCGAATAATTATTAAAACTTTTCAATACAACTTTAAAATAAGACAAACCGATTTTACTTTTACAGCTTTTCATTGTGCTTATTAATATTGGTCAAACCCTTAAATCAACAATGTTAAAGAACTCGAGTACAGAGATGACGGGAAGTCTCTCCAATGTTTGTGGCATTACACCCATTACATGTTAACTGATAAATTGATAAATTTTGTTATAAATAAAAATATTAATTAAATTTTATTAAATATTAAATCTATGAGAATTATTCTTCAAAATTCAGTATCAAAAGTGAGTGAACTTTATGTTCGAATGGTTTACAATCGAGTTTACTAATTTGTTTGAAAAGAAATAAACATAAATTATTTTAAAAATACTTAATTTGTTAAACACAATGGCGCAAATTTGTGAATGGAGTAAATGTGGAATCTTAATCTTCAGTTGTCACAAAGCGCTTTTAGCCGTAAAAAGTGATTTTAATGGAAAATTCACCTAGCGAGCAAGCGCAAATGGAAACCGATTGACAACTAAATTTCTAAACTGAATTCTGTCTGCAAAAAGATCACAAATACGATAAAATTTCTTCACTGCCATTTATCCTTCAAATTTCGCTTCAATTCGAAATTGTGTTAAAAGTCCATTTTCTTATCAAGTTTCGTGCAAAGGTTTATTATAGCTATTTTTGTTGTATCTTATGTTTCTTAAAACTGCTGCGCTAAGAAATATCAGAACCCCACAGTCTCCAGTAAAACAGTTTTGGAACAGTTGGGTACTATATGTAGTCAACTTTTGTATGCTAAAATATTTATGTTAGCGACTGACAATATTATAAAAACGAACTTTAAAGTATTATCAACTTTATTAACTTAACTAATGTAAAAGAATTACTTGTTGATCTATTATTGTAAATCAAAAATGAATTTTACAAAATATTTTAGCCTTTTATGTACTGTGACCCATTGATAACATTTGACAAGTTGTGATGACTCTTGTTTCGTGGCAACTCACAAGTTGAGAATCACTGCTATAGATAATTATCTATTATAATTAATTGAAATTTATATGAAATATTTTACGTATTTATTAGCAAATAAAAATTTATAAAAATTTGGGAGAGAATCACAAATATGGGCATGAGTCTTCGACGAGGGCAATATTACTCTGGAGACGTTTTTATTGTATGTAAAAATGGTTAGGTATTTTTATAAATAAATCTTTGGTATATATTTTTTCGGGATTCATGGGGAAATATTGTGAACTCTAAAGCCTGTGTACCACTGGAAATTTTCGAGAGCTAAAGTCTCATGTTACGCATCGTTATCAGAACATCAACGAAAAGAGATATAAAGTTCCAGACATACTTATTTTAGTTTAGGTTAAATATAACCAAAACAGGTAATTTTGTATATGAATTTTACAATTTAAATTTATTTTTAAACCTAGCATAGTTTGAAATTGTTTATTTTGCGGAAAACGCATTTCAAATAGCACTCAACTTCTAGATAAGTTGTTGATTTCCGCGCGGTTTTTGTACGGATCGCTTTTGTTGTTCTATTTTAGTTACTTAGTTTATTATAAATTTTCGTTTTATTTCACGCTCCCAATTTGTGTTTTAGATTTGCTCCACTAACTTATCTAACATATTATTTTTGATTTTATGAAATTTCAACCGGACGCTAGTAAAGTTTACTTAATGTAAATATAGAAAAGGGGTGGCAGATTGTAAAAAAGCGGTAGGTAGTACTGAAAACGTTGTATTTGTTTAAAAATTTACATATTTCTGAAATACATACAAATGCGATTTCTCAAATTGATGCATTTGTAATATTTCAAAAACATGAGGTGGCATGTTACTAGAAGCCAATAGGAAAGTATTTTTAAGCGTCAAAATTTGATTGGTGGTCGCGGAATAAAAACCTCTGTTATAGATATCAAAACTAACAAAATACGTTTTTATTTATTTTTCATTGAATATAATAATTTCAATATCCATGAAAACTAATTGAAAATTAATTGAAAATTCCTTGATTGTGAAATGAGTTTGAAAAGTCGGTTTAAGTTTATTAAGGGTGGCCAACGTAAGAATTAGTAATCGACACTGTCATTTATTTCTTAGATTTCGTGAGAATATTTTCAATACATTTTGTGACTCTATGTAAATATTTAAGTGAATTTAAAGGTATAATTGACTTTGAATGAATTTAGAGTTCAAACAAATTTTTTTTAACCGTTTCAAAATTTAATTTTAACTGAAAAATAAAAGTGGATTTATTTACTTAAATTTCTAAAAATAAAATTCTGAAAATTCCCATTTACAAGACTTATTTAGTATTTGTGTCGGTTTTGGCGCTTCTTGTAGACAATCTTCTTGGTATATGAATGGCGTGAGCTACTGACTTGGTCTATAATCTTTTATATGGCGGATATGATTGACTTAGTAGAAGCATAAACAATGAAAACCATTTAAATCATATAATTTATGTTAAATTAAAAAAATGTGTTCTTGTTTTTTATTTTCAATTTTTGTTTGTTTAATCTGATGTCATTTTGTAATGCTATATTTTTGAAAGTTTTTGAATTTATTGTTTTGATTTACAAGCATGTATAAAGACTAAATAAAGATGGATATTAAATTATGTAATTATTATTAATTATTTAAATTCATTTTATTAGTTAATTTATTTTAGTTTTGTTAATTAATTACTGTTTTCATTTTAAATTAATTATTTTTAAATAATTTTAATTATTTATTTTTATTTAAATTAATTTTTGATTTTTATTAATATTAATTATTGTTTATTTACTTATTTATTTTAATTTATTTATTTTTCTTTCTTTTTTTCTTTTTATTATTATTAATAGATGACTACTATTACTTATTAGTTTATATGTTTAATATATATTTTTTAATGTTCAAAGCATATACATAATAGTTGTGTAAGTTTATATACCATAATTTTTATTTAAAATTATGAATATGATAAATAATAACTACATTAACAAATATGTGAGTATACATTTATTAAATCGACACAACAATAACAGTGACGGTAACACGTATGCCAACAGATTGTTGAGCAGTTTGATGATTATTCTGTTAATTTCCTATTATTGCTATCATATAATGGCCATATATAATGACCTCAAAATTTAAGAACTGTAAAAGCGATAAAAGACTCAGGATTTAAAGCTGATTTTAAATTAGAATTTTTTACTAAGATTATTGTTTAAAATGTTCGAAATTTCACGTTTTGTACAGGACAACTGAAATGTTAATATTAAGAGTAAAACCTTGATATTTGATCTTTCAAATATAAAAACTTTAAATATTAATGCATTTTTTATTTTCCGTTTTATTATAAATGTTTTTACTTTCAATAAATAGAAAAAAAGATCAAAAATTTAACTGTTATTTTAAAATATTATTTTTATCACAATATCTATATTTAGCACTAGAACTACCGAGTCCGTCAAAATGACGGTTTTTTATATGGTAGAACTAGGTATATCAAATATGCTGGTAAATCTAGTGTTAATGACTAAATAATGTGAAATTAAATGTTTTAAAAAGTTTTAAATTTATACAACAGGTTTCAAAATTTATTATATTTTTAGTAATTTGCATGAAAACTCACAACATTTTTATTTCATTTTTATAGTTAATACTACTCAATTTTGTATTTAAACAGCTAAATGCAAGTTTTTATTGAATTTTAATGTAATATTTTTTTCTGTTATTGTTAATTTTCATAATTATGAACATATTTTCCTAAAAACGAATCGAGCTCGAAGTAGAGAATTTGGAATTATTATAAAAATTTAAAAATTATATATATTAATCAAAAATTTAATAATTTTTGATTTTTGAAACACTAAATTTCATCGCAAGTTTGCTTGTACTTTTTTTACAATAACTGGTTTCATGAATAACTTCAATTATGCTGCAAAAAAATCTAAAAATTTGTATTATAGAAACATAGACTTAACTGTGTGTTGATTTTTGATATTGCTTGAAATACACTAAGGTACATAAATTACGGGGATCATAACAATAAATCAAGGTATACTATAAAAAATAATTAATATATATTTTTAGAAAAATACACAGAAATACCGGCATGAGTTAAGGACATTTATTAAAAACGTCCAAAAAAATTATTTGGATGAGTAAAACAAATAATGTAGCAAAACAACGTTGTTATTAAATTTCAAATGAATTCCGAAGATGTTTCCGAAATTTTCTCACAATAAACCTTTTTATGTATAGAAAAAATAGAAATGTAAATTAAAATTACAAAATTTAACTTAAACTTGTTTTTAAAAATTTGTTAGGGTTATAAATCTAAAAATATTTTAAAAGATTGGAAGCAGGTAACAAAAGTCACAATTAGAATTGAATGGTGTAAAAATGATAAAAAGGTGAATAATGAATTAAAAGTTGATAATGAATTTATCAGAATACGTTTAGAAAGGGTCGTAAAACAAGTGAATCTATAAAAGGTATGAAATCGTTAATTAATTGAGTTGGGTAAACAATAAGAAAAGCAAACAAAAAGGAATTTGAAAAGCATTATCAAGATAACATGATTGATGGGAAGATGTGGAAAAAGATTATCATAAGGATAGCTTGTGGTAGGCTAATTAATTATATTGTTATGCGATGAGATCATGAAAGAACACCGCAGTTTGTCAAACAGAAACGAATTGGGTTGAAGATCATTAATCAAACGGATTATACCACTATATAAAACGAGTCGAAACTAGAAACCAATAGTATTTTGCCTCAGGTAGGGACGAAGAAATCGATAATAGGTTTCTGGCAGGGTCGTACTCAAAAAAAACTTTTGGCGGGGTCGATCTTCAAAATAAATTTTGGTTAAACGGTTTTGTTGATTTTGAATATATACATATATATGTTAATTTTTCTTATGTTTGCTGAGTTTTAATTAGTATTTATAAAATAATTTTATTTACATTTAAATTTTAAAATTTAAACACCACAAAATTATCCCATTTATTATTAATTATCAGAAATAAAGTGTCATACATTTATAGAGTAATTATAGAAGTATTAATCTTCTTGGACTCTTTGCCAAAACGCCTAAAGCTTCCTCAGCGTCTAAGGAACCACACGATTCCCGGTGAATGTTCATCATAGTTGAGACATTCAATCTCTGTTCTAATGTCTTGTTCCGCAAGTAAGTCTTAATTCTACGCAAGTTGTGAATCGTAAGATATAAATGGCTGTTGCAAATATTCAAGCAATGAATGAAGTCAATTGAAATATATTTTTGAGTAATACAATGACGCCTGCACACCTTCGCCTCGCCAAAAAATACTTCTCTACTGTAAATTATATCATTTGACTATTGTTCATTGATGGCTTCTATAGACAGGAGGATTTTGTCATCTTCTGCTTGTTTAATCTGAAGAAAAAGTTATATGTTCTGCAAAGTTTTTCTATGAAGTAAGAATCTATCTTTAATTTGAGATGTGAAGAAATTGAGAAACTGTGGAAAAAATGATATCCTGTAATACTCTTCTAAACTGTCGGTTTGTATATTTGACCGCTGTGTCTGCTTTGTAGTTTTGCTCGAAATTTCGAGCTGGCAGGCACCTGATGAGCGTGCAATTTCCTTAGCTTTTTTAAAAATATCCGTGAATTTTGAACGTAATTGGTCAATTACTTGTTCTAAATTTTCACAAAATTGCACGCAGGTTTTTAAATCATTTTGTTTTGACTGCAGAAGTACAGCTAATCCACGGAAAGCGAGAATACGCGATTAGTAATGCACATTCCAATTATAAAGACAGGTGTTTTTATAACCGATCTAAATGTGAAATGTTTGCATGATGCTTCGCTGTCAGCAAAGGAGTCATTAATGATGTTTTATAGCTCATCAAATAGTGAAATTTCATCTAAGTGTTGAAAATTTACCATCATATAGTGAAATTAAATTACAGTTTACAGTATGTTTAAATTTTATTTAATACAATTTTCACCTAAAACAAAAACTAGTTTTTAATTTTAGTTCCTTTTGAAATTTCGGGGGGGGGATTTATCCCCCTGCATAACCCCTGGTTTTGGGGAAATTTAATTTATTGAAGGTAAGGCATTAGAAAAGTTAAGAGGAATTCGTAAAGTAATTGCAATCAAATCAGAATCAGATTATTAGCTTTTTATATATTTTTAATTTAAAACCTTTAGCCGTTCTTTCTACTAAAATATCTAAAAATGGAAGAAAAAAACTAACTTCTTCACTGTGAGCTTACTATTAAAATGAACCCAAATCATAAAATTTAATAAAGGACTAACATATCAGAACTCGAAAATACAAAAATGATGTCAACATAACGTTTATATACCGTAGGTCTAACAAGAGGAAAATTAGAATTTTTTTCTCTCTAATTTCGAAGAAATATTGATGCAAGATTTGGAGCTAAAGGTGATTTCATAGTCATTCTATTAACTTGTTGATACTAATTATCATCGAAAAGAAATGCAACATTAGAAGTGGCAAACCTCAGCCGTTTACCAAATGCAGCTTTATCTGATTCTCCAACATATTCTCTTTCGACAAATCACAACAAAGATCAATCGTTTCATTTAATGGAACATTTGCAAACAACCTAATTACACCGAAAGACACCGTATAAACAGAAGAATCAACGCTTGTTTTTTTATACAAACAAATTCAAATGAATACTGATACCCATATGCCTTAGAAATGAAATTTTTAACAATGATTAAAGAAACTTAGTAATCTTATATTGTGCTGAACTTATCATGGAAAGAACCGTTCGCATTGTAATATATTTTTTGTGAGTTTGCGGGAGACCAAATAATGTTATATAAATTAAAATAATAAATTCATGAATTTTAAAAATTTTAAAACAAAAATATATTTAAATATTAGAAAATAATAATTTGTTAAAAATATAATAATTAAATCCATATATTTGTTCTTATAATTTAAAAAAAGTATAAAAACAAATATCCTTATATCACTGTAACATTTGCAATGACACTCTTAACTATAACTGCCACAGGGATATAATAATATAGTTATTCGAACTTGGTAAGTCAACGAGACAGTAATTATTTTCAATATTTATAATTAATTATTATTCTTTTATTCATCTTTCCAGCTTTCTAATTTCTACTTAAACAAACTTCCAAAATATTATATAGTCAAATTCTACATTAAACTATTATTAATTTTTCAATATTTTTTTAATATACGGGCTATCGGGACAAGTTTATTTTTCTTATATTTATACATTTGAACTTAATTTTGTTTTAATAGTTGCAGTTTATTTCAATTAGAATTGTAATAACAAAATACAATTATAATTGATTGGTATATTTTATTATAAATAGGTAATTAAATAAGTGTTGGGGTTGTCGGTGAAATTAAGTATTATCAATTATCGATCTTAATTGATAACAAAGAAAAAATCCTCGATATACTCAGTATTTATTGTTTATCACAATTACAATCAATTCGATTTTTTTGCTGAAATAATTACAGAAAAGTTCCACCACTCAAGATTTAAGAATCAGGACTTATTGCGTCGCACTTAGTAATAGTCCAATCGATAACTGCCCAACTGCTTTTTTAATCTTTATGCTCGTATCACAAGACGGGTTACTTTAACTTTGGTTGCTTTCTCTTCACCGTAGTACTGTCTTTACACTTCACAGTTTTCTCCAAAGGTTCAATATATTTTCATTGTTTCTTACTTAGTTCAGTTTTATCACAATTGATTTTACTTTAGATTTATTTTTCCTGTCTCTCTTTTAACAGATTCTCTTTCAATATTTTGTTGTAATTTCCAATTCGTGTCTTTGACTTTTACATAGGTGGTTTCTTGTTGGCACTTAAGATAATTTCAATTTCTTTATTAGATAATTCGCGGTTTCCATTTTCGACATCTTTGACCGCTGTCATGATACTCAGCTATTTTCTTCTTTTTTTAATTTTCCGACTTCTATCATAATCAACTTCTTATCTTGAATGATAATGAAATTCCATTCCCAAACAGTTTTTGTTTCACTCGTTATAAAATTATACTGAGTTTGAAACTTGATCTTAACCAACTTCTCAAAGAGATTTCTTCACCAAAAATATAGTTCTCGCAAAACTTTATCACTTTCCAAACATAAATCTTCAAAATTCTCAAAGACCACCACACTATAGTGCAACAAAACAATACTAGAAAATCATATTTTCCATATTTTTGACCACCTTCCAATAAAAAACTCGAAAACGTTGTGGTCATCAAAGTTGAACGTGTTAAAAATCTGAAAGAATTTTCTAGAAAATTTGAAAAATTTAAATTTTCCATCACACCTTTCTCGAAGAGATACAAATACGTTATCGTATGTGAGAATGCTCAGCTCGGAAATCTCAGTACTTTTACAAAATAAAATTTTCAAAAGTCTCAAACCTTTCGCACTGAGGTGTGCTGAATCGTAACACAAAAATTTTATTTTTCAACATATTTTCACTTAAAAAACTAATATAAATTAATAAATCTATTTTGTTATAATCAAAAGCACTGTGCGGCTAAATGTGTTCTAACTATACTCATAATTTGTAATTCAAAAATCAAAATTTAAAATATTTTGCTACAGTCAGAAAAATATCCTGGACTCCCAGGAATAAAATATTGTCATGGTCCAGTAACTCAAGCCTATCTACGTCTGACTTTAACTATTTCTATACGGAAGGTTAAATCGAAGTATTAAAACAATGATGTATTTGTAATGACTAATTCAGTTGTCCATTACTACAGGCTCCATTAGTCCTTCAATAATTGTTAAATTAGTAAATGGAATCACTGTGATTGACACTGGGTGAAATAGCGTGATTTTTTTCATTTTATCCAACGCCGAGCCAGACATTAAATTAGCAATTGTCATCACCAGTCATTCGGCCAGCTGCTTAGTTTTTACCACTGTTCTAAATTTGCAGAATATGTACAATTTAATATCTGCTACTAGAATGAACATGAATTTTCAAGATAATATAAGTGATAATATAAAAGAAATTGTAAATGAATCGCCAGAAAGACAAATAAAATTTATCGTAATGGGATTTTTTGAACTAGATCGAAATTTTCGTAATCGTAAAGAATTCGAGGATGGAACAATTAATTATTAGATATTTATTAAATTAATTAATTAATATAAAGATAAATAAATAGGTTATATTTATATATATACAGTCAGACCTCCATAGTCTTCATTTTCGGGGTTTTATAAAATGTGGAAATGTATGCAGGGTGGTAAGCTATGGATGTAAACAATAGAAAAAAAAATTAAACCGTAAAATAACGTATTTATTATTTTATAAAATAATCAGTAATTTTGGAAAACTTACTTCTTTTTTGCCTGCAAGAAATTCTCAATGACTAGTAACGACAAAAAAAATATTTTAAAAAATCAAAAAGCGGAAAACTACGGAAGGTGGAAAATTATAGAGGTCTGACTGTATATTTAATCACAAAAAATGACAATGACTTAATTAAAACAAAACGCCATTCAAACAAAAGTAAGGTAGATTGAAAGAAGCTGATATTCTGATTATGGATGAAGCTATCAACTCATTCATAAAATATATCTTAACAAATTCCTGTCATTTTTGACAGATTAGAGCTAAAAAATAATAATCATAATTAATGTTATTATTACTATTTTTATTATTAATACTATTATTATTAATATTATTATTTGTATTATTATTATTAATATTATTATTTGTATACTATTATTATTAATATTATTATTATTTTGTATTTATAACTGTAAACCAGTAATTGGTAAATAAAAGAAAATCAACAATAATAAAATACAAATAGTCATACTCCATTAGCATAAAACAACAAAAATAAGAATATTATTTTTAGACAACTCACTAAGTATTCAGTAAATAAATAACAATTTTTAGCCAGCAATATTTTCAAGCCTTTTGAAAACAATCAATAATTAATTTTAAATAATAATAAACAAGTTTGTTGTCAAACAAATTACATTATCTAACAGAATAGAAATGAAAAACAAAATTGTTACAGACAAATTATCGCGATTTTTCATTATCTACTGGCTCAGCGATGGAAAGCGTATCCATTGGACGTAGAGAAGATGAGAAATGCGTCAACCGAAAATTCTAGCTACGTAAAACGCACATGTAAATGCCGTCAACTCATTACTCATGCGACTTGGATTCCACGAATTCTTTTTCGAAATAACGAAAATACTGATTTAATAATTGACTAATGAATACATTTTACCCTGCATCTGATTACATGAATTTTATGTTTTCATTATTTATGCAACAAATTAGGATTAACTAGAATTTTTGTTTAAATGAGTGTTTTTTTTTATTTACTGTGACATTACTATAATTTCTCATATAATAGGAATTTATTTTAATTCTATGTTTATATAACCTTTAAATTATTTATAATCTGGTTGCTACGTAAGATGTGCCGTTGCATTTGAAAAAAATTATATAAATAAATTTTGTTTTAAATCAACCCCTATTTCAAGGTTTCTCAAACCTTGTTCCGAGAAGCCTAAATGGATATTTCGCAAAATTTGGAGTAAATTTAGCAAATTAAACATATTCTACTTCATAATGAAAGACAAGTGACTGTTTAACTTTATTGAGTTTCATGACGTCAAGAGCAAGTGAAGATTTTTAGTACCTAGAAGCAATCAATAAAAAAAATTTGTAATTTAAGAACCCAAATTCATCAAAGTCATTAGGAGTTTTATTTATTTGTATTTTTATGTTTATTAAATAAATGATATTTCTTTAATAAAATTTTTTATTTTTATTTATACTATTATGAATTACCCAACCTAAATAATAACCTAAGTGTTTTTTTCGGATTTGCCAAGTGTTCCGTTTATAAAAAAGTTTGGTAAAATCTTCCCTATTTTATTAAATATACAAAGTTATGTTATGATATTTCATAACTTTTAAAATATGGAAATTGAAATAAACTGAAATTTTCTCTAATAATATGAGAAAATAATATGAATAATATTGTTGGGGTATCACGAAAAAGCACAATAAAATCAATAAAACACCAAAATGATAAAAGTGCAATATTAATTAAAAAATTTATAAAAATTCGATAGTAATATTGATCGGGGGAAATTGGTATGGTTGAACGCCAAATTGAGAGACGAGTCCAGAAATAATAATAAAAATTTAGTGAGGGGTCCCTAGAAAATGATATAAGATAAAAAAAGGAAATTAATTAAGAAAAATTAATTACTAATCGGAGGCCCGAGTCAATGGGAAGCCTGAGGCAATGGGAAACCCGAGAGATGAGGAAAACCCGGCGCATAGACGGAATAATATAGCAGGATAAATTGGCCTAAACAACATTAAATGGGCGCCACTGAGTTACGAAAAGGTAATTATTTCGCAATTAGTAATTTAGTAATGGACCAAACGTTGTTGACAAATGTCGGTCTGGAAAGTAATTATTATTAATAATTTAATAATGTAGAAAATGTTGTTGACAATCGTCGGAAAACAGTCTGAGCAGGAGTATAAAAGAAAGAGGGAAAAACACGAAAGGACAGTCATTATTAACCAGATACGAAAGACGGTCATTATTACCCGATACGAAAGACAGACATTATTAACCAGACACGAAGAGCAGATATTATTAACTAGAGTGAATCAACGTGAACGAGCAGTAACTAGGTTAGTAGAGGAATCCAAATCCAAGTAAAAAGTCAAAGTTATCTATCAGAAAGGGTGGTTCTCCCTTGGACAACCTACCCTAAGATAATCAGAGTCATACAGTGGTTAAAAGGTGCAAATCAATTAGTGAAATTGTGATTACGAACATTGAGATAAAACGGATTGATCTGTCATTGTGATAAAGTGCAAATAAAATTATTCTGTGTTGGGTTTGCTTATTTGATTGAAAAAGGACACGAGGAGTCAGAGGGAACCGACTTTCAATAATAATAACCCAACAATATGAAAACTTTCAGAGACTCGAAGTTTAGTATGAAATCCAAAATTATTTCTTTGATTTTAAGTGACGTTTTAGTGAATTATATCATAGGATTTGCATGTGAGGATACCTAAAATAATAAAAGGAAATAATTATTATTAAAGTTGGAAAAATGAAGGGGGGGGAATGTATAAAATTAATGGTATGTTTCTTCAGATTTTATAAAGAAAAAGCAAGGGTATTGATAAAATGAAAAGGAATGACAAAGAATCTAGAAAATCAAACAATTGGATACGACAAGGTGTTTCTTATTAATAAGCAAAAATTAACGGTGTAAAAGTAAAAACAAATTCAAAATAAAATTAGTAAAACTGTTTAGCCTGTTTGAGATAAAGAAAATAGATCATCGAGGAAGTCAAGAGATTTTGTCTTCTAAACAAATTATGTATCTCGAAAGTTGTCGGAGATACTAAAAGAAGTAGGGAGTATGTAGTAGACGGACAGCTGACAGCCTCTTGGGCAACAGACTCATCCAACAGCCGTGATGTTGCCATCACCGTGGCGAGAACTCCATGCATGCCACTTCCAACAGCCGCCGTCACTATTCACTACTTCAACCAAGCAAGCAACAAAATACTTGTACAGAACTCAAGAGCAAGTTTGAAGAGTTGGTGGTTTAGAAAACCATGTACGTCACCCTGCACAAGTAGACAGCTCTAAAAGAAAAGCCGCGAGTTGAGGAACTTATATTTGACGCATGGAATAGTATTCCAGAATGTTACAGTGAGGTGAAGAAGTTGGCATTTGGAGTGCTGACGATCTTCTGATCAGCATATTCGTGTGAGCAAGCGTTCTATTGCATGAATGTAATAAAAAACTTTAGAGGCGTGTTTGAAACTTAAAACAACAATTTATGAGCATTCAAGGCCAATGCTCCAATTGATGTATTATTCAATAATTATAGTTACATTATTTGATAACTAATTTTATTATTCAAGCAGAGCTAGCTAAAATACTTTAACATGTTTTGTGTGAAGCATTTGTATGTTTTTATATGAAAAAATATAATTTCACATTTAAAACTATTGATTTCAAATCAAAAGTCATTTGAATTAGAAAATGAATAGATAATTTGATAGGCTTGCTTTGTTTTTATTTAATATTTTATATTAAACTTCAAGAAGTCTTGTTTGTATCCATATTTTCTAAAGCCCTGTTATCTCTAAATAGTTTTTAGGGATATACCTGTTTAAACTGATTACCAATAAAATGAAAATTCAATAAACTTATATTATAGTACATAAATACTTACCTGTGTGGGGATGTAAATGGTTCGAATGAATAACAACCATTATTATAAAGTCAGAAATTAAAATAAAAAAATTAATTTAACACACAAATGCAACACATAGTAAAAATGCATACAAACTTTCAAAATACGGAAATGTTCAGATGAATAAAAACTCTATATATTACTATATTATAATTAAATATTATAAATTTTGGTTTAAAATTGAACTGACTTATATTTTTTATAAATAAATCCGAAAAATCGCATATTTATATTCCTAGAGGCTAAATAGTCATTAAAATTGCTGATGCATAAATTTCACTGAATTTTCATTATTTTTAGTTATTCTTTTCGTTATCAAGTTTGATGTACGCTTAAACTTGTATTGTAAAAGTTGCTATTCAGCTGAAACAAGTGTACTATTTAATAGTATTCTCGACAGTATTTGAAGTTATCCATAAATCATTATTGTCATCATTAAACAAATGTAAGAATTATTTTCTTTTCAAAATTATTGTACTTTCAATAAAAATGCAATATAATATAAAATTAAAAGATATTATATAATGTTTTTAGTTTCTTTTTTTGTGCTTGAAGATGACAGTTAAACTTTCGAAATATATAGTACGAAAAGTATTTTATTAGCGTTTTCTTTTAATTAAATCGTTGCCAAACTTATTTAATTATTTATTTATAATATAAAATAATTATATTACTATAATATAATATAAAAAAATTATATATACTATAATATAACATAAAAAAACTTAAAAGTTCAGGTATTTCAAAAAACCAGTAAAGTTTTATTTTTTTAATTAAGTGAATGAAGTAACTGATGTTTCATTTTATTTTTTTCTCATAATTATCATCAATTAAAGATTTTTATAATACAGATAATTGTTTAGAAATTGATGTCTAAAAGATTATTTTTATTTAGTTAAGAGATTTAAAATCTTTTATTTAATTTTGAGTCAAAATTTTATTTGTTTAAATCTTAAATCAATAATTTTAATATTGAAATTCATATTCATTGGCTTTTACCCGCTTCATAAAGTCTTTTGCTGAAATATTGTGTACCTGAAAAATAATTGTTTTTTAATTTTAACCCTATAAACATTGATATGAAAATTATTGAATTAAATAGAATATTGAAAGTGAAATCAAAAGATAAGGATGATAAAATTTAAAATTAAATTTTAAGACAGTTATTCTGTGATTATAAAAAATGAGTAATCTTGAAAATACATAAAAATTTAATAAAAAAGTTACTGGGATAATTTTATGAAAAATCCAATGAATGAATTTAACAGTTAATGTAACTTTTATGAATGTGAATAAAAAGTAACTTAAGAATTTAATAAGAAACTAATTAGTAGAAATTAAAATTAGATAACGATTTAAACAAAAAATATGATTTATATATGTTATTTATTATATGGTTTTCAGTTAATAATGCTATCTTGAGATGTTTTTTCATTTAATATATTTTAAAGATCAAGAAACTTTTTATAACATTAAAACAACGACTATGTATCGACTGACATACCTTTACACGTATACAAAATATTTACAACAGAAAATAATAAATTTCAAGTTTTAAAAGGCTAAAAATTTTTCCAAAGAACGGAAAACTTTTGAAAATTTTAAAAACATGTAACCAAATTGAGTACCACAGTTTCCCACGAGGGAAAATGGTTCTGTGTCAAATACGTCTTTGGATGTTATTAACTTGCTCAATGATTAATTTTTAGTACAGCAGAACTTAGATATGTAGAAAATCCTTATATGAAAGTTTTAGAGTAAAACCAAAAATCGAAGATATTCAAAATGGTTATTATTATAATAAGGAAACTGTTTAAGGAGATTTAAATTAGAAATTTGATGTTGTCACAAAAAGAAAGTGTTAAAGGTTTCATTTCAAAATATTATAATTCTTTCGAGGTTGAAGCTGCCATTTATAAGTAGATGTCTATGTTGCGTAATAAAGAGGAAAGGACGCTACAGTAAAAAAAACAATCAAGTCAAAAATAGTGAATGACTCATTATGTTAGATCACATGAAAAAGGTTGACAAAGAATTATTACTACAAGATATCGGTTCTACAAAATGTTTCGATGGATGTGAGAGCTCTTGATTACTATGAGTTATCAAGCCCCGCCCCAGTATAAATTTCAAATTATGCAAATATTTTGACCAAAGTCAGTGAGAAAAAAAATTGACTATAGTAAGAGCTCTCTAGAAGGTGATCCTCTGAAAAAGTTGAAAAAATAGATTGAAACTTCTGAATACACTTTTTTTCATAAATGTGTTAAAATCCCATTTGCATAAACCATTTGTAAAGCATCGCCCTTGTATGGACATACTATATGTGTCTAGACTGGTCTTTGACAATGTTGGGCCAGAACACAAACGGTCTTGTGAATGGCTAAATGAATCGGTAACACACATGCAAATATTACATGCAGCTTTAAATTCAAAACCTATGAAAACACCAATTAACCCCATCAAAATGTGAGAAAAAAAAACAATTACATATAAAATAATAAACATAAAAATAAATTAAAATAATAACAAAAAAGCAGCAAGATCCGCACGATATAAATATAAACATAACACGAAAACCCAACAAATTCGACCGAAATTTGATAATTTAACAAAAAATGAAATTAAAATCAAAGAATTTGAATTAGAAATAATTCAATAAAAATTTCAAATAAAAAATTATCAAATGAAATTAAAAAATAATAAAAATTAAGATTAGAATACACTAGAAAATACCAAGGTCGAATTTTGTTTTACTAAATCAAAAAGAACACGCAAGGTTAGGGACAAAAAATAGGTATATATACCGATTCATTTTTACATAATTTTAATCATTTTTTCAATTTTGAATTGGAGACTTAAAAATCTATTTTTCTAAGTGAGTGAGAGTTTTATTTGGAAGCTCTCTCCACATCGCATCCTCGCAATCTCGATAGAGCTCTGCTTGGGTGTCGGCGTGGGGAGAGTGGTATTTTGTATGATTTTCGTTATGTATTGGAGCAAGTAATTGTTATATTATTTTAATATTAATAAAGCATTTATAATTCATAAAATCGTTTTATTTTCATTAATTATTTTGTCGAAATTTTTCCGGCCCACAGCTAAAGACACATCACAAGTTAGTAAAATCAGACATATTATTCAGATTCGTGTAAGTGAGTGGAATATCGCCAATGATCTGTGCCCGTGAAGACCTGGCGTGCGGAACGCAGGGATCGGAACGTCAATATTAACCCGTATAGAAGAAAGGAGAGATAAGGAAGTGGTCTTCTGGTTACTTCCTCGTCCCTCAGTTTCTTTAAATTCGACCTAAATTATTCTACACACGGCTCAAAATCACCACACCGAGTAGTCCAGTGGGCACTCACTAACTATAATATAAACATAACGGCGCTTAGGATCACTTAAGGGAAGGTGACGGGGAAATTTAAAAAAATTTACGAAATAAAATAAAGTGAAACCAATAAATTTATTAATTAACTACTCCATCAGAATACGAGGTTGCTATGTTTAAAAATGAAATCAATAAACTTATTAATTAACTACCCCATTAGAAATACGAAGAGCTTCAATGAGGACCAGATGTTAGTGAGATTTAAATGACGCATAGGGAAAGTATAAAAAATCGTTGAGGAACCCGCGAATACTCGTTTAATAAAACTTAGGACTCCATATCGATAAAATTTAACTTTACTAAACCTATAGGAAATGACAAACGATCCCGTACTCGTGATACAAAAAACAACGCGAAAACCCGAGATACTCTAATCAAGTCAAATAAAAATCACTAACCGCATAGGAGAATCACCGTCAATCGAGACCCAAAGGGTCATACGGTTTGTGAAGTAACATATACGACCCATACAAGAACCCTAGCCGAACCTATTAGATTGATAAAATTGTTTCCAGTAATAGATAGTAAATCCCAATGTTTTCCACCCATAGTCGAGGATCAGTTACCAAAGGAAAAGTCGTCAATAAAATTTTACTTCTCTTTTACCAATATAAAACTTTTTATTATCGTAGCCAAGATATATGTGGTTATTGTTTCTTAACCTGTTATCATTGTATTTAGAATTTCATTTACTGAAGTTATATCTGTTTTCGATATTATTGCAAGTTAGCATGAAAATTTGGTATTGATTAATTTGATTGGCATTGAAAATTTGTAATTGATAGGAAATCTGAGAAAATTCAAAGTATGGCTACAATTAATCACTCATAAATTCTGTTTGCATGTCGAAATAATGATTAAATGTGTCATCGTATTTATACTATGCATGCAATGAAAATGCATAATTTTGATTGGATGGTGTACACAGCCTTACTGTGTGCATGATCTCTTCATAATCTCGATGTCTGAGTAATAAATTGCATCGATATTGTATTTTAAATGAATGGATATTACAATAAAACAAAATTGTAGTATAAGGACTTAAAAATATCAACTACCAATCATTTCTTAACAAACTTGTTATACCACAGGATTGGTAGATCTCTGATTGGTTTAAATTTATATATATTTTTGTTTTCAATAAGTTATTTATTCGTAATTTAAAAAATGGATTCATCTGATAAATATGGTATATTTATTTTTATTTCTGGTTCAATATTAATTATTTTTAAGCATCGTCACTGGAGATACTTATGAGAAAAATGGACGAGCTGTAACCTGAACTCCGACTGTCTTTATCCTGCACGGCTCTAGAATTACTATTATATCGACTCAGAGATCGTACTGAAATTGATCTCTTCGAAATCATTTGTCAACACTGGAAGACGCCTGAAAAAGATTTTCCAATTGTTGAAAAACCATATCAATGCCCATATCGATGCAAAGCTTGTGAAGATCGGATGATATCATACAATGTATGGGTCCTACGGAATGAATTAATTGATTACAATTATGACTTGCTTTGTTTTTAGAATAATAATAATTTAAAACTAGCAGTAACAATTAAGACATAGTAATAGTAAAACAAAATAGATGACACTTAAGTAATTTATGATTATGAGGAATAAATGGTTATTTAGCAAGTTATTTGATGTGTGTTTGTATTTATTTTTAAACAATTATAAGGTAAAATTTGTTAATTTTTCAAATTGAACATGCCAGTTCTTGCAACGGTCAATTATTTAAATTTTATCGACATGAATGAGGAATTAATATTTTCAAAGACTGTAATCCATACATTTGAGTAACATTAAACAAATTTATCGTCAATTTTAATCGAAGTAATTGGGTAAAATTAAACAGTTTTTGTTATAACCAACTAATGGAATAATATTTATTAGAATAAAATTTAGTGCATGGTCTTTATTAAGAAATCATTTATATAAATTAATAGAAAAATTTTCAAGAAGCTCCTTTACCATTCATGCAAGAGCTAACGATAATCTTTCAGTTTTATAGTTTGCAGAGTAATTTTAATTCTGATTTGTATATTTCAAACCCACAAATACTAGGGTATGTTTTCCTTAATTTATCAGTCATTCGCAGAAATTATTTAGTTGCTAATGTGAGAAACAGTCTCAATTATGTTGGGGTTATTACATTTGAAATTATTATAATTTCCATATAATGAAAAAAGAATGTTGAAAATTCAAATCCATAGGTAATCAACAAATTATTGAATTAAAATTTGAGAAATGGGTTAGATTCAGAGGAGATGAGTGGGAAGATCATGGTGAAAACGGATTTATCAGAATGTATTCATAAGGGGTCAAAGGGCGAGGAAATATTTAAAACAGAAAATTGTTAATTAATTAATTAACTAAAGAAAACCCGAGTTAAGTAAACATAAAGAAAGGTAAATAAAGTGGATTTTAGAAAACCATTATCACAACAGCATTAATAATGGGGAAACGGAAAAAGATTATTAGAAGGGAGATGCACGGTGGGGAAATTAATTATTTCCATCGACAGAGAAAAGATGAAAAAGGCCTCGAGGCATAGATTGTCAAATGTGACGATTTATTTGAAACGCCATTAATTAAGGTGATTATTTCGACTATTTAAAGGAGCTCCAACTCAGAAGCAATCGGCATTTTGCCTCAGGTAAGGACGCGAAGAAACTGAGAGTATGATTTGAGGGATTAAATCAGTTATTTGATTTGGAGCAATAGAAAAGTTGAAGGATCTTATAAAGCCAAATAATAATTGAATTATGGATCAATAGTTTGAATGTGATTATTGTTATAAAGTGCATAGAACCGAATAACCACAGTGGGATCTACCAGACAGTCAGAGCGAGCAGTCTCATTGATTTAATTGAATTTTGTGACTGTGTAGTAAAGTTTCGAATATAAATATACGTTGAATATTGTTTGATTTTTATAGAACACGTGGGGTCAGTGACACCGACTCTTATTATTATTATTATTATTATTATTATTATTATTATTATTATTATTATTATTATTATTATTATTATTATTATTATTATTATTATTATTATTATTATTATTATTATCGAAAGAAAGAATTTTATGGTTGACTATTATATGTACGCATCAGTATATGGATGGTCGCAAGCCATTATGGTACAGAGATTTTCACTTTATTTAAAAGGAGCAGCAAGGGAGGTCTAGAAGCAAGTAGATAAGAAAGTTGTTGAATACGATTGGGCCAAATTGAAAGATGCGATGGCAATGAAGTTGGCGGGATGAGATATTAAAAGGATAATGCGTCAAAGGTTTTATAATAGAACGCAAAATTTAAATGAATCATTAAGTGAGTTCGCATACCATTTATAAAATTTGGCTGACAAAGCATTCGAAGCAAAACCTGACCAAGTGGAGATGATAAATCAGGTTAAAGAACTACTCCAAATCAATTCATAACCGGAGCTCATCCCGAAATTAAAAAGGCCTTATGTTATGTGGATTTCGCAAATCTTGATGAATTAGTAAAGAAAGCAATGAAAATTGAATTGAATTTAAAAAGTGCCAAAACTTCGGATGTATTTGCAAACAATGTAGAGAAGCGAGAAAGGTCAATGAGTCCAATTCAAAACCGATGGGAGTCAAAGTAAATGAGGCAGAATACTAATGTATTTCCAAGATTAAGTAACAAATTTGAAAATAATAAAACCTCTTTTAGTATTCATGGAAACTGGAAATCAAACAGTATTTTTTGTGATTATTGTAAGAAAGTTGGCGAATATTCAAATCAATGTTGGTTTAAAGACTGCAGAAACGTTAGCCCAAAACGGATGTTTGTTGAAAACAGGAAAAAGGAAGATGATATTGAATGTTATGGTTGTGAGAAAAAGGGTCATAGTAGCAGAAACTGTTTTTCAATAACCAGATCACCATCAGCATCTCCTTCTCCGCAGCGCAACAGAGTGAATACAATTGGACAAATACAATGCCTTTCATGCAAGGGATATGGCCACACGGCTTGTTCATGCCCAAAAAATTCAGAAAGATTTGGAAGACCAATTATAAAGAAGACAATCCGATTTCAGGATGAAATACCAAAGAGTTCCAATGTCGCATATGCTCAGCGAGATGAGTTTAAAGAGAAGATGGAAAATGAATTTCTGGAGGTGAGACAAAAATTAAACAGGTTGATGTCAAAATTTGAATCAGATGATGAAACCGACGTTCACATGGTGTATAACGATGAAATAGTAACTGAAGTGAATAGAAACCTTGTCGATAAAGTGGGAAATGATTTGTTAAACGAAAAAGCGACGTTACTTCTGACCAGAGTGAAAAGATGGTTAGGCAGATTAGAAATGAACAATCCAAAATTAAAGGATTGGATTACAGAATTGAGTAAGATGGCATTGAGACCAGGAAAACTAAAACCCGTTCTAAATTTGTGTGCCAAGTTTTATAATGTCAATCAAGATAAGGAAGTTGTAGAGTTAATGAGAATCTTTGAAAGAGCTTTACGATCCAAGAAAAACGTAGTAGAAATTTTTGTGGAAACTGTGGGAACCGATAACGTGAAATTTCAATTTCGTATTAATCCATATTGGCAAATCAAAGAGCTAAAAGAGCTAATACAGTACAAATACAATGTGTTTCGAGTGCAACTTAAATTTATAAATCGGCAATTAGGAGATGAGATTTTAATAATTATTGGGAACGCGTGATATGTGAACCATTGCTGATAAGGTCATTGGATCCAAAGATTAATGTGCAAAGTGCTATGACTACAAATGTTTTGAATGTTTTTAAATAGTTTAATGTTAAATCATGTTTTTGTATTGTTTTAAAAAAAAATTTTAAATTTTAATATTATTAAAATAATTTAATTTATAAAATATTACATTTTTTTAAAAATTATAATATTTATCTAAATAACATTTTAAAATTAGTTAAAAGTATTGAAATATTTTTTTAAGTGTTTATTTATTAGAAAATAAAATTAATATTATAAAAAAAAATAATGTGTTTAAATTATAAGTTAATTCATAATATTTTTAGTTGGCTTTTTGTACTTGAAACCACAAATACTAAGGGTATGTCTCAAAAGCCACCCAAAAATAGGTTCTGCTACCAATGTGAAAATACATTAGATATGTGTGTTTGATATGAAAACATGGGTATTTCAGTCATTGTTAATTTTTTTTGCACATTAATATATCGTGCGGAAAATTATCAAAATTTAAGTTTTATTTGAGAAATCATTTAAAACAAACATTTTTTATATATTTACTTTGAATTCTTTACAAAAGAAAAATGTAAATTTTATGGTTTTTACCAAAGATCTCTTTGTTCAATTTCATCAAGTAGTTGAAAACAATTCTATTGAATATATTTTAGATAACATATAAATAATTTCTAGATAAGAGGTAAATGCACTTGAGTTTTTACATAATGTATATTACACAGTTATAGTTAGATTACATTTGTAGTGCAATGAATAATTTTTTCGATAAAGGGAAATGTTGATAACTGTTAAGAAATCTTGTTTATTTTCAGTGTAAATCTATATTTATATTTCAATGCAATTTCATTTTATTATTTCAGTCTCACAAAATAAATATTTTGCAAGTAATTTCCAGTCAACATATTTGAAAATTTATTTCAGGCAGTTTCATAGTCTGAACAAATGACACAAAGATTTCCAGTTAAACTGTTATATTATTGTTTTTAAAGTAACTTCGTCCAATCAGATTAGTATGTCCATTGCACCTTAGATGGATACTCAGGCGCACAATTTAGTATTTTATACACCCACATAGCATTATTACTCATGTATTCGTATTGCATAAGTCCTTGTTCTTTATGCATATGTTTTGTGGCTGTCAATGTTTATTGATAGTGTGTATTCTATTAATTTATCCAATCAAAATCTAATATATCAAATAATTAATATAAAAGGATGTACATTTTAATTAATATTTATAAAATGTCTCAATTAAATTTTGCAATTGATTTACTAAACGGTTTAATATCTTATTAAATTAATTTTGTTTTTATTATTATTATCATTAATATTATTATTTTTATTATTATTAATAAAATATTACCAAAAAAGTTTTCGATACATAATTATTGAAAAAAAGTTGTAAAAGATACAAATAAAAATGTTTTTAAACTTGAAAACAATAAAAGCATTTTTTCAAAACATAATTAAACTTAGACCATTGTTTAAACGCTTATTAAATTTTACGACAAATACGATAAAAAACATACATAAAACGGATTCCGATAGTTACTTTCATTACTTTTTCAACAGTTTCTACGGTTTTTCTTGATTTCGTTGAGATAGTTATTAACACTTGCCAGCCAGCATTATCTTCGACTCAGGGAATGACTTTATATTCAATTATCTGAATAATAATAATAAATATAAATATACTTCCACAGACCATTGAAAGTAATTTTCGAAGTTTGAACAAATTAAATTAACATCAGAAACCCAATATACATTTAATTAATAGATACAACAATACTAATCACAAATGTATCAATAAAAAGTTTGATAAATATGAGCAATTTGATAAACAGTTTGGTGATCCGTTTGATTGGTAGCTTGATGATCGGTTTGAAGAGCAGACCATGCACATCTGTATGATTGTTCTGTAAATTGATTGTTATTCTCTATAATATAATGACCAAACGCCATACTTTCATTCTTTCCAACCCAAACCCATTTATCGTCATTATTTGTAAGTGCTACTTTAGTTGTTTTGAAACTATACAACTGATGGTTGCTGTTACCTATTCGAAATTGAGACAAGCTAGGTATTTCTATTCCATTATAACAATCGAGATAATACTGATGTCTTATATCGGTATATTTTAATGTTACCCCTTTTGCTTTTGTTGTACAAGTATTACCTAATAAACTGTAACATTTTGGTCAGAGAAATATCCACTCTTTGTATCCTATACCCTTACTATAGTCTTTAAACTTTCCAATGACAGAATCTAACATTTTACTATACAATGGGTGATTTGTATCATAATTAGACGTATCTAGTAGGTTATCTGAAATCATTGCAGGTAAAAGCTTATCTAATTTGCAATTTTGAATTTCTAAGAAGAAGGAATTTGTATCTACAGCAAAAATGTTGATACTGCAATTAAACTGATTTCGATATTTTGCTAATTCTACATATTGAACCTCATACATTCGAAGTTTTGATAAATCCAAAACTGTTTGGGCAATGTAACTTGGTCTATATAATCATATTGTATCTTTATCCTGTATGGATGCAATTAAATCATTCGCAATCTTGATGGTTTTTCGGAAAGTTGGCTTCGGTGCATATGTAATCATCTTTTGTTGATTATTACCCAATTTTAAATTCATTCTTTTCTTTAAGTTTTCTACAGTCTTACCATATAGACTATTGCTGAGCAACTTATAATCATTTTTATCAAGTGTGTTTGTTGATTCAGCTCTGAGTTTGGTGTTAGTATCGATATAACTTTAAAAATAGGTTCTTGTTTAAATCTGATAGACCGATGAATATTGACAACTTTCACCCCTAATAATAAAAACATTTTGAGCAATTGCCAATGAACTACATAATCTTGCTTTGTATTATGCGTTAAGAGTAATTTCTCTACTTTTGAAACACATTTCTTTTCTGCTGCGATTGGCAAATCATCCAATAAATCATGAATTTCCTTCGGAGTTTCCAAATCAACCTCCGCAATATATCCATACGACAGCTTTTCTAAGTCCAAATTCTTGCAATCTTCAAAAATACTATCAAGGTTATCATGAATCCAACTAAATATTCCACACGGTAAACCTTGACTTAAAGCCTATCCATATAAGTTATTGATGTCGATATACAATAACTCGGTATCTTCAGTAGTTTTCACGTGATGCTTAGTAACAAATGTCAAACCACCGCGAATTCCCCCTTCATAGAAATTATAAATTTCCATGTCTTGTAATAATTCAATGGGTTTATCCAATTTCATTAATGCCAAATTCCATGACATACCGGGAATGCCAAAGAAATTCAAAGGTTCTAATCTATTATGAGCTATAGATTTCGACCGAAATGGTTTAAAAAGTCGGAAAGCAAGAAAACATCAAATATCAAATAAACCATCATGTAATCCAATAAAATGTTACAGTTTGTTTCTTTCCATATTTTCTTTGCCTTTTGATATTCATCTTCTGTAACTTCTTCCCAGATAGATGGTAATTCATATGTGGTTTCCAAAACTTATATGGGAATATTTCTTTTGAGTCAACTATAGTTCCATCGAATACCGTATTTGTTAAGGGTAGATTGTTCAATGTCTTAACAGCTTTAGCCAATGAATCATTAACAAACTGGTATGAATCAATAAACCGTATTCTAAGTCCATCAATATATATCATAAGAGATAAAAACTTTTCACTACTAATTGGAATACATGATAAATTCCAATTCTGAAATTGATTTAATCTATGTTTAAGGATATGATGTAAGTCATACCCCCGTAAATTATGAAAAACTACAGGTAATAATTCTATAACTTTTCTGAATAAATTACACTTGCTACATACATGACCAATATATTTTCCTATAAAATGATCATGATCTTTAACCTTAACTACTAACTTTTTATATAAAAAAAATATTCAAATATACATATATATATAAATTATTAATTTGTTACAATTCGAAGAAATAATTTATAACTTTCATGCAATATACGCATTACTCATATTTGCAATATTAATGCAATATCGATGTATGAGTTTGATGACATGCATTTGTGTATGTGATAGTTGTATACGTAATATAACGCATATATGTGTGTGTGAATTGAATCTAAGTAAATTTCTAATCTTTACTCAAATTTGATTGGTTGATTCAAAATAATTTCCTTTATAATTAAGGCAAACTTTATTCAAATTACTGCTAATCTACGACACATGATGATAAATGTCATAATATAATGATGAAATATTGTCAAATCAAAAATTATTATATATGTCCTGTATGTCAGACCCAGACTTCTAACCCTTACCCTAAATTTTATAATGATCATAGAGCGCATTTGACCCAATTTAATGATGATAAAAATTCTTTATTTAAAAGCTGTGTAAAAAGAATAAGTACCATCACATCGGAAATATTTGAAAAAATAATTATAAAAGATAGTATTCAAATCGGACAATGATTTAGTGACATTATTGATGAACCAGAAATTGAGTACGACTTATTACGCTCACATCAAATTATAAAAGTGAATATCGATAGATATAACGTTAAGGAAATAGTGCTTCCATATTCTTTAGTGGAAAAATTAAAAATAGCTTTAGTCGAAACGCGAAGATCGAAAGTTTCTATTTGGAATTCAAGTAGAATTTGAAAAAGATGAATAAACCAAAATATTTTGTATATCAAATCGCGCTGCTCCTATGACTAGTACTTTCCTTGAAGATGGCATAAAGAAATTAAATGAAAAGATTGTTAAGAGAACTGAATTAGGAAGTAGTTGGAAATTAAACCGAACTCTAGAATTAAATTTTAAAATAACAAAGGTCTCCAATATATCTAGATTCTCTGGACATAGTTATATTCTCACACCTAAAGGATTAATAGGTAAAAAGGCAATAGTTAACGTACACAATAAAGATAATTTATGTTAAAACATTAGTAATAACTTATTGCTGTATTACACTTGATATTTTTGACCTTCAATATTTTCATTTTACTAACCAAAACATTTTGGTCGAAAAAAATAATATTTATCATAATTGATATCTTTACTCTCTTTGGACTTTCCAACGACAGAGTGTAATTTCTAACTGTATAGGGAATAAGTTGGATCATATTTTAATATATACAGAAATTTGCCGGAAATCATGAATTTCAATGTTTCCAGTTTGATTATTTTTAATATCAATTTATTTTACTTTCACCAACTGGCGATTTATTTTGTCCGACTGCACTTTTATATCAATTCTCCCATTAATTTTCTTCTATGAACTTCACAAATCTGGCAAACAGTTTATTTTAAATATGTCAATCTCGGGATCCACTTCACTCTAAAAAATGGCATACAAACGTGCATTTTATTCGAATAATAAAGTAGTAAAAATAGTAAAAAGTCTACTTCAATAATTTTTTAAATTCATTTTATTGAAATAAGTTTTCAATAAAGACAATTTCGATAGTGTCTCATCTGCTAGCCGTGAACTTCTTTTTGTAACAAAAAGACCACCGACTTAAAACGCCCTTTCAGCGTCTACACTATTAAGTGGCACACTCATTAATGGATTCTACAGAATTTCAAGCACTCTTCCTTTTTATCTCATGATTCTGAAAAATTTCAGCTCCCATCGAATTGCAGCTTCCATTGGATTGGTTTTAGTTGATAACATTATTTGATGAACACAATTTTCGGAACTCTTCTTTTACATGGCAATGAGTAGCCAATCTACCATGCTATTGGGCTTATCATCAGACATTGAATATCTATTATTAACGGCTCTATTTTCAAAGTTTCCCACTTTGTTTTCTGTAACATTCAACTTTTGAGCCAAATTGATTAAAGTACTTTTCAGCATATTGAATTCACAAACAGAATCCATGTTGCCACCATTGGAAAGGCAGATCTCTATTTTATGCGTTTTCTAAAGAGATTTCAAGGTTAAAGCCCAAAATACTGCCTTGTGACTGGAGCTTTGCTGGTGCAAAATTAACTACAGTTTCAGCCATAAACAAAGTGTAATTGTGGCCTGAAAGAATTTTCACGACAAGTTCAAATAGTGTTAATGCCAGAAGGATTTTGTGAACTTTCTGTACTTATTCTTCTGAAAATGTATTTTCTAAATTTAAGCACGTCAAAGTCTTTTTCAATAAAACCTTTAACTCCAAAAATATTTCCAACCTTCCAATTAATGAATTCCATCTGGTTTTGACGTCCAAAACAACACACTGCTTTTTGCCAAGATCTTTGACAAATTTTTCTAACAAATCGTTTTTCATTGGACTTCTACGAAATAGTTTTACAACATCCCGTATTTTGTCAAAACAGAATTCATAAAACCAACAATAATATTATTATCAACTTTATTAAGCATATTAAAAATCAGACTACCATCATCAATTTCTTCATTATCGTCGGAATCGTAGCTGAAATTGTTTGGATTATTTTCTTCCAACTCTTGTAGTGACACAAACCTTGCGTTGTTGATATGGAGACCATCACAAACAGGCAAATGAACTCCATGGGTATAACAAAGCTGTTGTTTACATTCCATCAACTTTCCAAAATTATAGATCATGCAAATTTATAATTATAAAGTTTTGGATTATCAATTATTTTTATGTTTATTTAAACAAGAATAACAAAGGCATTTTATTCACATATTTTAAAAAGACTATATCATTGCGTAAAATTAAATAATCACTGGATCCCGCCAGTTAAATCCCGTAAAAATTGCTTCAATCCCGGAATCGTACATATTAATAGTCAAAGCTTGCACCAAGGATATAACAATAAAATAATAATAATCAACGGCAAATAGAAAAAATACGTCAAATTATGGATAAAGATGAACTAAGATGAATTTACTCAGAAATTTTGACTCCTTATCCATAAATCGAAAAGCAAGAAATTTTATTGTATTTAAATATTCTTGAAGCTAAAAAATACTGCAAAAAATTCATTGGAAATAATAAGCAAATGCGCTCAAAGAATTTTATATTAAGAAAATTTCTTATTTACAATAGTATTCTAAAGAATCCTCAAAAACAGCGCGGTTGCATCAAAATGAGACTTTTAGATATATACAAATAAAATTGCGCTCATTCTGTTGAAAAATTAGTAATTAAAACCTGATATGGTTAACAATTATAACCAGCCAAATAAAAGGCTAATTAATATCAATTAAGTCATCACAATTTACGGTAGCTTTGGGAGGAACGTAGACATCAAACACAATTGGCTCATAGTGTTCTCTTGACTTTATATAAAACCCAGGTTGACTTATTTTTTGTCTCTGAAAGCAAGTAATTGTTTTACTGTTCAGTGTACTTTCTAGAGAATCTTGAGACCAAAAACCATATGATTCGGTTTTTAATTTGCTTCTGAAATTCACATATGATTGAAATGAGGCATTGCTAAATATAATATCGTCCTTGAATAATACACCATAATTTCCGTCATTTTTCCCATATAAATGCAAAATTGGCCTGAAATCAAAGTAGCAAATTCAAATAAATTTCTAAAAACAATTTAAACATTTTAATTTTGACTTCTGTAAACATTTGAAAGTTTTGTGAATCAAATTTAAACTGATTTAGGAATACGTTCTGACTCATAAATTTTTACATTATTATTAAATGTTCAATAAAAACTAGTTATTACTTTATTATTTGGATAAATAACAAAAATGTTTTATGAAACAAAAACTCTTGATGTCACTTAGCGAGCATCATTATTTTATTTTTAGATAAATTCAGAACGACTATCTAATCTGTCATAAGAAATTTTTGTTTCATGCGATATTGAAGAAAAAATATTCCTGTGTAAATCATTTCCTTAAATTCGATTTTTTTGTTAAACTGTTAATGAAAAAAAACTGGCATGATAAAAATGCAAATATTGATTATTAGAATCGTCAGTCATTCCAAGCTGCCATTTACCTCAAAATTTCTATAAAAAGAAAAATTCAATCTCATTAACAAAAGTGCATCACATAGTAAAGAATAAAAATCAATTGTCTCTATTGTAATCTCATAAATTCGCTCGTTTAATAATAATAGTTTACTAAACTTTACCAATTGTTTAATTTACAAAATACTTGAGAAATTATTGACACTGAAAGCAAGAATATATAGCAAAACAAAATAATTATCAAAATATTGAATAAATATTTTAGATTCATACCTCAAACAAAAAAAATGTTATTTTTCATTCTGATAAATAATTTTATTAGTATTAATTTTTAAGTTGTATTTAATAATATGAAATTGTACGATTAATGTTCAGTATTTTACTGTTTTTATTAATAATTTTTATGATAAAATTAAACAGCAATTTTTTTAAATAAATAATTAAATAAACAAGATAGAGTCATTGGAACACACGTATTACGATATATTTCATAAGGTCATTGGATCCAAAGATGTACAAAATCCTAGTACAAATTTTTAAATGTTTTTAAATAGTTTAATTAAGTAAAATTGAGATTAGTAAAAATGTTGTCGTTTTTACAATATAGAAAGTATTTTTAAGAAAATATAATTTTAAAAGGTATTTTAAAATTTTTAAACAAAAAGAGATGAAAAGGTAAACGTAATAATTTGAGTATATATATATATATATATAAAGTCTATATTATTTTAAACATTTATATATTTCCACTGACGCTAACAATCTGACAAATAATTTCTAATCCAGTTTTTAATAATAAAAAAGTGTAACAAATATTAAAAACGCACAATTATGTGAATTAGATGTTGCATTGTGTAATTGGAGGCTTTAAGAATTCCAATACAGTTTGACACTTTAAATTATTGAACTTTGTTGAAATTATCGAGAAAATAAAACGAAATGAATACCGTAAAAACCAATTAAAAATTGAACAAAAACCTTTCAAATGTCTTATGTTAATTTCGAGTAAAAATTTATATACAAATATCAAACAATTTTATAAGTTTTACCTTGATGAAAACCATTTAAAAATATAAGAAAAACAAACTAAGATTTAATTTTTAATCGTAATTAATAATTGAATTAAAATTTTATTCATTTGATATTATATAAATTATTAAACATAAATATGTATTTTTGAATTTAAAAAATGAATATTCAGAAGGATTTATTGAAATTTTACAAATAAAGTTAGTGACAAGGAAATTTTATAAAAGAATAATGTAATGAAATTTAAAAAATTACCAGGTCAAAATCAAATTTATGTAAATTTTAAAAACAAAATATCATTGAAATAAAATAATTTAAAATTAGATGTAAGAATTGGGTAATAGTAATTGAGGAAATTATTTAGATTTTATTGTTATCCTAATGTCGGGCCTATAATATATATATATAGTGCTAATATCAGTTAGATGTCATTTTTTCATTAATAAATATACAAAATTTACAAATCATTTAGCTTTAATTTTTCAACTTCAACAGTCATTCGACTGCCTTTGCATTATTCAAGTTGCATATACTAGTACATATAATAAATGTAAATTTTTAATAATAATATTTGATTTTATTTCACTCTAAATTTATAAATAACTAAAATACCTTATTAATTACAGGAAATATATTCAAATTATAGATGAGATTAATAAATAAATAATTTTACCAAATATAATTAATTATGTCTAACTGTAGATATTGTTTCTCTTGACAAGCTTACTGACATTGGCCACAATTAGTTATAGAAAAATGAGGAATATTCTATTACCCACTTGTGGCCATTATAGCTTCTCGATGGCGGTATTAACAAAGAGGAAATTTAATCACAGTGACTTTTATTAATTTGTATTTCTAGATTATTTGCAATCTGCTCAATGGAAATAATGTCTTCCTAACAAATATGAATTATAAATTATTTCTCTATGCAATAAACTTCATTCAATATATTTTAATAAATTTAATGAAAAATTGATATGATTATGAATTACTAAAATAATGTTTATATATGCTGTTATGAAAATTAATATACTACACAGGGATGCCAGAATTTCGAAAAATCATATCGGGAAATTCCCGACGAAATCGGGAGGTCTGGCAAGCCTGTCGGGAATAAAAAACAAAAAAAAATCAGTTATATTTTGTGAAAAAATATAAATTCATTCATATTTATTTATGCATTTATAAATAAAATATGTTAGAAAAAGTAACAAAAAAATAAGTCTTCAGTTTTGTTAACGTAAAAAAACAGTAACAATTAATTTTATTTATAAATATTTATCAGCATTTGCTGCTTTTTTAAGTATTCCTTGTGCATTTTCTGTTTTTAAGAATGCCTGAAACTCATTACACGTCATTTTGAAATTAAATGTAACGCCAATCCATAAGGAAAAGGTGAAAATCACAAATCCCTATGGTAAAAAATAGTGAGCAATAAGTAAGATAGAAATATAATTTCTCAATTTTTCTTAGTTTCGTTTAATTTTATGGGTTTTTTTAAAAAAAATCCTTTTAAGATGGGTAAAATCTATTCAAAATCTAAAACTGTTCAATATCGGGCGACGGGAATATGCGTTCCATATAGGGAGACTCCCGACGAAATCGGGAGGTCTGGCAAGCCTGATACTACAAGCTTGGTATTAGATAAAAATAGTAATTATATTTTAGTAATGTGAGAAAATTACTAACTTATTTTTTGAGAAACTCTGATGGTGCCAAAAGTTGGCAATCGCCTTCTTGCACTGGGACTTTTTAGCCATTAAATATTACTTTGTGTCTGTTAGTTAAAATAAGACGAAATAAGAAATTAATATATGAATTAAAATTACAAAGATATATTTAAATTTATTATAAAGAAATAGATCTATTTATGGAAATAGATATATTATATACTATATATATACATGCAAAAACCATTAAAACTAACAATTTGTTATGATTTATTTATGAAAAAAATTGAATTTTTTTAAAATTTATCATTGTTTTCATTTTTATTTGCGGTACTCAAACTTACAATTTAATAATTCAATACACTTAATAGGTAAACATTAATAGCAGCAAATTTGATCTTAATGCACCAGGGTTGGTAGACATGTTACTCATAATCACCAGTCAACATGTCACTGCTATAAATTAATCATAGAACAATTATTAACTTGCATATTTTTTTACATACTAAACCACTTTATGAATTTTAAGAATACCTCCATAATATATCAACCGAAAATAAAAAAAATGACGTATAATATCTTGTTTATAGCAGTTTCAATTGAGAAATGGTGTCACAAACTCTATTGTTGTGCTAAACATATTTTGACTTTTTTCACCAAGTAAAAAGTTTTAAAAAAATGATTTATAATTTTATAATTATTAAATTGTTTGGTAATTCACACAAATTTTACAATAGAAATTCAAATTGAAGGATAGTATAATTTTTTTATTAACTTCTCACTCCGGGAATTCTTTTTCTAATAGCGATTCCCAACGGACTGTTTTTAATGTTTATGATATCGTACAGACTTTTTGTTATAACATACATGTATCAGGAAACTGCATCGTACATTATCGTCATCTAAGCGTAAATAAAGTTAAATAAATACGGTTTTCAACTGTTGGTCATTATTTCTTTCCTGGAAATATATACGGTCTTTTGCGTGAAAGTGTTGATAAATTTATTAAATTGATTATCAGGAAGTACAATATACCAACAGAGAAGTCGTAGTTGATACAAAAATTGATCTTATTATTAAAATTCAATTATTTTCATTTACAAAATTACTTACAAAATTTAAAAATTTATTTGTATGTTTAACACATAAATAATGACTAAACGAAAAAAAATCCTTTTAATTCTTATTCACTTGCTTGATTTTAATTTGCCAGTAGAATTATGTTGTTTTCACAGAGTTGCGTGATTTATATTGAAAATTTTACATTTGGCATAATTAATAGCGTAATTTTTTGGAGCTATTTTAGAAAATTTGAAATATAAACAATATTACCGTTTACTTAATTTACTGGGTTTGAATTGCTATTTGCTTAATGAATTCCCAGCTCAATTTAAACAGGCGAAGTTCACATATAAATTATTGTTTTTTCAAATTTGAAATTTTTTTAATTGAAATTCTTAGGGCTTATTTATTTTAGTAGATTGTACAAAATTAATTTATAAATCATAAAATATATTATTGATAGTTAATTAAAAATCGTAAAACCATTTTCAAGGGCTCGGTTAAGTGATATAATTATTATTAATGAGTTTTTATAAAGATGTCTGTCAATCATGAATAAAAATTGCGTAGTCCGTAATAAAACAAAGAATTAATATTATATAAATAAATTAAAAGTTTATAATCAAAATATTCAGTAGTTTATATTATAATTTCAAAATTTTTAATTTGTTTTCATTTCTCAATGTTTACGAATTAATTACCAAATTTCAACGAATAAATTTCAGTTACAAAAATAGAAAATTAAAAGTTGATTGTATTATTTTTTTTAATGATTTCGAGCGTTCTGAAAAAATTGCTCAGTGTAAAATCACAATTTACTTAAAATTATAATGAAGATCTCAATTTTTATAACATTGTTTTTAGTTTTAAGAATGAATACGACGAAAAATACTGAATTAGGCTTTTAAATTAAATCAATTGAAAAATAAATTCTAATCGTGCATTTTTATTCTTTAAAAGTTAGAAAAATATTTTATCCCTTTAATTATCCTTATTAAAAGAATGGATATAACTACCAAGGTTTTACACATATATTTCGCTAATAATTAATAAGAATGAATAAAACGAAACCTAGGCTAAATATACATTACACATCGGTAAAATATTTTATTTTTCACTAGTACTCATAATGTTAATTTTATTAATTTATTGTTATCCAACAATAAAAAACATAAATTATTTACACCTTCATTTTAATTCCATACTTAAATTTTGTATTTAAGGCTTTAAACAGTATATTGACACATACATATACAGCAAAGTATCTGTAAAGTAGTATAAAATCTTTTAAATTTATACTTATTTGAAGTAAAAGAGTGTTTTGTTTGAAAGTAGTGAAAAATTGCCCCGGTTTTAGAATTCAGTTAAAACAATAAACGAAATACTAATGGATCTAAATACTACGATATACAGTTCTAAATAAATATCAGTATATGTTTGGTCTATCAAAGACGGATGTTGTGCCCGTCCCTTCAGGTAAGTGATTTTGCAGAAGGGATCACCTATTTTGGATAATTTTTTTAATTATTGATATTAGAAATAGGAGCAATCAAATAACAATGTTTGATCAAAATTCCAAAACCATACAAAAATTATTAATCAACATTTTAAATGATTATTATGAATAAAAATATAATTAATCATGCATTAATTATATTTTTCAACTGTCCTAGCATTCTAAAATTGTTCGCTACATCAACATTACCATAAATATTGAGTTTTACGATAGCAATTGTATATTTGTAAAAATAAACAAGTACACTGAAATTATTTTCATTTATTTACTAAAACTTAATTAAATGTGAAACTTTATTTTTAATCACTGAAAAAAAGTGCGTATGTGAAATTCATAAACAACTAAATGGAAAATAAAGGAATAAGTGATTCAAGAGCCATCCCTTCTAGTAATTTATATTTTAAAAATATCTTATGTAGAAACTTCGTGATGAGTTTCAATAAATGAATTTTCATTATTAAAACAATTGATGTTCTAATTCTTTAATTGTTGTTAACCGCGTTGTTATATATAATTTATTAGGCAGTAAAATAATAAACCCTTGATAAAGACAATATAGAAAATGTAAATTGAAGGATGTTACTGATAATTGGCCATTTAACAAAAAGTTTCACGTTCATTCAGTTGCTAACTTAATAATACTATTCACTTTATAGAAATGAAGTGCATTTGGGTTTATAATAAACATATGGAATAACAAATTCGAACACATCATCTTAACTTTATCGAAATATTCATCACGTGTTGAGAACTGATAGTATCAATAATTTTAATAATATATAAAACCAAATAAAACTTTTTAAGCAATCTAAAATATACTTCTTTAAAAAAATATTTTCAAACAGAATTTATTTTTAATAATCACACAGAATGCTATTAATAAAAATAATATTAATTTTTTTAAAATTTCGACAGTAATATTAATAAGCATCATTACCATAAATGGTATTTGAAAATTAAAAATTTTATTTGAATTTGATTTCTTAATAATTTTAAATTAATATTTTAAATTTAATTATACATTCATTATTAAAATTAAATACGGACATATTTCGATTAACGTTTCAAAAAATATTATTAACACTATAATTTTTTGTTTCATTCCATTTACTCTATTATATAAATTTAGTAAATAAAATCAAACTTTTATTTAAATGCAATTTTTATGCATAATTTCATTTTGAATATAAAAAAAGAATTCATTAATCAATTCAATAAAAATCTAAAACAATAATAAATAGGCATAACTTTGATTAAATTAAATATGCCGGATTTTAAAGCATTCAAGTTTATTTCAGATAATTTTTCGCTCTTTTAACTCATTTAAGGGCGATAAAGTATTAAGCACATCTAATTTAGCAGAATGCGATCTTTCAAAATATGGCTGTTTTCAATTAAATTTCCCACCCGATTTTTTTGGTAAAAGCTTTAAGGCGAAACATTTCTCAATTATTTTTGTGCATCAATTATAAATCCAGAAATACCATATATTACTGTGTACAAGTGGATTTTAAATGCGAATTTTCAGTGACTTTAGAAATACTTTTTAGTTGTCCAATTTATTTGTATTAGCTTTCCAATTGTAATTAATTCAGCACACAAATTTAATATTATTCTTTCGAAAATACTTGCGACTACAGATTTAACAAAGCAGAGATTTTTTATTCATTTATGAAAATTTACGTACTTAATTCTAGTTGAAATATGTTTGTAAAACGTTGCTTCCCATGGTTTCTGATTTGAAATGAGTATATCTGTATTGCTGGGAATACCCTCCCAAGACTCAGAAAGACTCATAAAATCTTTAGTAAATGCGTTTGAAATTTTGAGCCTTTTCTTAACCCAAGGGGTCCCATAAATAAATAATGAATATAACTGACACCACGAGTCTTGTAGATAATTAACAGGTGGTAATAAGGATTGAATCTGCTCTTTAGACATAGATGAAAAGTGAGAATCATTACTTCCAGCCACGTAAATTTTATGAGGATGAGGTAAATGGTTAAAAAATCTATTCATATTATCTATGTGGCTGAGAAAAGCTCTCGATCGCCATAATGGATTAAAGAAAGTAGATTTTCCAAAGTCACCGGAATGTATGAGGATATGTCCGTATGGAATCTGAGAGAAGAGTTTGTCTTCACATCCCATTGTATCAGAGATATGAACTACTCGGATGATCTTTGACTGAGGATTGTCTACTGCTCCCACTACGTAGACATTTGAGGGATTAAAATTCATAAAGTAACATAATATTGAATATTACGACACTGTCCAGAAATGAGATTGATCTAACTTCTCAGATGTGAAATATTTGATTAAATATTTGGCTTGATTTCTATTGGTTCCTTAACATATCCTTAAACCAATGATAACAGCTGTTGCTAAGTTAAATATGGTTGTAGCCAAACTGAGTCATACTATTAAATAAGTGGGTGTCAGTATTTTTAATATTGACGTAATACACAATGTTACTATTATTAAATAGAAATTTCAATTATTTTGATCATGTGACATTTTACTATAATTAATCACAACTACATGCTGATTGTTTTCAAGATTTTCATTATTATTGAGTTAAAATTAATTTAATATTTTATAAGATTTCTTCAAGTTTTTGTTAAAGATAATGTTATAGAAATTTTATTTGTTTAATGTTAAATTTTTGATTGACTTGAAATTTTTGTTAATTTATTTGATAATAAATTCAAAAAAAATTTACGTTTCATAGAATATTTAAAAATGATCAGCATGATCCACATTAAAAAAAGATAATATTACGTGAACAAGAAATTGAGCAAGAAAACATCAAAGACTTCAAACATATGTCATTTGAAATTACATATTTTCCATATTATAATTATATTCACTTTGAAAAAATTAAAATATAAATTATTTAATTTAATTTCAAAGCCACATTCAACATAGACTCATCCATGATGTAAAGCCAGTTTTCAATGTAGAAAAAGTTTTAAAAATTATTTGAATTTCTTTTATGATTCCAGTTATATAAATTATTAACTAAGATTCCTTAATTATATACAAACCAGATTGTTCATTGGGAGTCGTGCAAAATGTAAAAGAGACTACTTAATCGTTAAACTGTTGTAGAAATACAAATATATGTTAAATAGGGATTACACATCTTAGGACGGATATAATACCCCCTACTCGCCATGTTGTGGTGAAAATGTAAACAACCCTAATCTTACATACATTATACCATTTAATCATATCCCTTTCAACGACGAATCCACCAAAAGAAGCATGAAATCATGGAATTTGGGTCCATAATCGGTTTTTTCGTCCAAATTAACCTAAAAATGATGTTGTTTGACTGAAATTCGACCATTTAAACAAAAATTCAAAACAGAATGGTGACTTCATTAAAACAAAAATTCAAAATGGTGATTACTTCCATTTACTAAACACCTATGCAAAATTTCAAAGGGCTATCTAAAACGGTCTGAGAGATAAACCCAAAAATTTATATCGTTCCAGAGTCAGTCAGTCAGTGATGAAAGTAAATATACATGTAAATATTATTTTCATTATTATTATGAATTATATTATTAAAAAACTTTCTATTTGTCGAATGCAGAGTTATTTACAAAAGCGTGTTTTTATTAGAAAGTTATTTTATGTTTTTCAGTTATTGGTGCTTTTTCAATTATTAAAGACGGCGGAAACGGCATACCTATTTATTTAAATAATTATTATTATTATTTTAAATGTAGACATCGAAAAAATGATGATCCATTATAAAACTCTGAAACGATATATTATCAGTCTGCCATCATAATAAGCATCAAATGCATTATATGAAAACAAAAATGAAATAATAGTTATTATTAAATGTGTTAATTGAATAATCTCAAAGCTGATTGAATGTTAATTGTAGGGAATTGTGATTGAATCAAAAGACTCACATAAAATTATTTTCCTTTATTTATAAATTTCTTAGATCAAATTTTTAAATCAATTGTCTCTACACATTTTCTGAACCCGTATCCGGAGATGACTGCAAGTCTCTTTGAGTATATGTCGCACTGAACCGATTACGTGAAAACTTTTTCACAGGACCAGATACTTAACCTATTTGAGTTAGAGATTTATTTCTAAATATATTTATTAGTTTAAACGATTGTCACTATTTTAAATAATTTGGAATTGCCTAATAATTTTATAACGGTATGCTTAAAAACTTTTAAAACCCTTCAGAATATAAATAGATATTCAAAGGCGATTGTAGAAAAACTAAGTTAACCATTAATCACCTTTTGATTGCACCTGATAAACAAAATGAAAATATTATTTGTTGGGCCCGATCACTAAAGCTCCCGAAAACTCTTTAATACGAACTAAGTTAAATAGTTAAAACTGAAAAGAATGTTAGGTTGGCTATACTGAAATTGTAATAACAAATTAATTTGTTAAAGGCTAAAATTGGTTATGACAATAAATGGGTTGTTGGTTATAATTAACATTTATTTAATGCTTGTCAGAATTGTCATAGTAGAAAATTATCAGCTAAAAGTTGAACTTGGTAGATTGAAAAAATACTTTTGATTAAAGAACATTGCTACAACAAAACTTTGAAGCAATTAACAATCAATCAACGACGAATTTATTGAGATTAATTAATTAAAACATTTAATCATAACTATTAAATCATTATTATTTCCATATAAAGCATTTGGTATAGATAATAATAGCTGACTGATGAGAATAATTTCCTTGAAATACAATTCGTTGATTTGTCGTTTGAGTGTTTTTATTTTTGTTTTTATTATAAGTATGAGATGATATTTATTTTCAATCTTTATTTTCAAATTTAAAATATTAATTGAAATTATGAAATTAAAATTTTAAATAGAAAACGTTAAAACTAAAAATGTTGAAAAATTTCAAAAGAAAAATTTTTAGAAAATATTGATTTGTTTTAAGAACGAAAATATTTGTTAAAATTACATGAAATTGAGTGACAAAAAATATTTTGGATTTAATAAATTTAAATAAAAAGAATGTCTTTTGATTTTGTAGAACAACCAGAAGCTGACAATTTTATTGCAGCTAAAAATTCATGTTATTATTTGTAGTATTAACTATTAATTTTGAAATAATTTGGAAAGTAAAATAAGTATAAATCTGATAAATTGTAACCTTTATTATTAGTAACGATAATTATTAGTTCTGATCAGATCACAAAAAATTTGATCCTCGTTTCGTTATTGATCGAAATTCTAGAAGGATGATAATCACTTAGTAATTATTATTACTTTTATCAATTTTGTCATTCATTGACATTTGTCTTATCTAGTCGCCATTTTATGGATATAATTTCAATGTTTGAATCATCTTTTTAAATTTATATGATAATATTAAAATCAAGAAAACATAAGATTTCCAATAAACGGGAATATAGGCAAAATCTTTAATATTCTGGTCACCTATGATCTTTTTTCTTTTTTTGAAATTTCATTTATTTTCATAAATTTCCTAAGCAAAGAAAATTAATTTTTTTCATAATGTAAATAAATGAAATATCAAAATAAATAGGAATTCAGTGAAATATATATTTTCAGTGCCATAATCTAAAATCAACTGAAAATCAACCAAAGTATAATATAATAATAGAATAATAAAATATCATGAATATTTGAGTGCCAAGGAACGCGATCGCACTCCTGCTCCAGAATGGACAAATTCGATCTCTATTTAATACTTTTACATTTTTGGAAGAATGGTGCTAAATGCTTATATCATATATAAAGAAAATACAAATGGTAGAGTTATGTCACGTCTCAAATTCACATCCTCAATAATAGAGAATATAGAACAAGATTGGTTCGCAGCAAAAGGGAATACTGAAGCAACAAGTAACGCTGTTTCCGAAGACTTCGGTTTCGGTTTAGAGAAATTACCAGGTCGCAATTTGAGAAGATGCATAGTTTGTAGTGGTAAAGATGGGGGACCTGTAAAGAGATCAAACCTAATTTGTTATAAGTGCAAAAAAGGGCTTCATTTATTATGCATTTGGCAACATAAATGAACATAAGGGATAGATTGTGTGGTAAACGAATAACGTTTTATTTTGTAGAAATTATACTATTTTTTCAAATCATTTTTTATTTTTTAAATACTTTTCGTAATACAATGCTTAGAAAGTTACAGAGAAATATATTTTTAAATTTCTATTTTCCTCTATCAGAGTGGCATTTTTAGCTAATCCTCTTAAAATCATGTTGGCACTCAAAGGGTTAATATAAAAAATGTATACACCTCATTTAAAAAAAATAAAAGCTTTTCTTGAATATTAAGATTATTTTGATTGTGGTAAAGATTTATATATGAAACTCACTTTGATAAATGAAGGACTTGAAAAATATCATGAATATTTCTATTATGTATTTTTATACCCTTTTTAGAGAATTCTCATTTGTTTATCTTCATTACCTTGCTAGTTTTGATAGCTAGGAATCACTCAAATTTAATTTTGCCCTGTCAGGCTATTTTGTCTTAAGCAGTTTTACCACATGGAACCTTTGTCTAAAGCAATTTATTAGTGAATATTCAACTGAATTGTCAAACACAATTGAATACCCGTCCTGTGAGAAGAAGAACGAGAGTAAATAATTTTCGGTTAATATTTCAAAATCAGTAGATGTAGTTCAAGTTCCAGAAATGAATCCTGATAAAATTTCTCGTACTAAAACTACAAAATGTGGCGAACACTACTTAAGTCCATAAAGTTAAAATTTAATAATATTATATCTTTTGTATTTTCAAAGAATATGTATTAAATAAAGAAATAAAGATTTTTTTGTGCAAAAAATAACAACGATCTCAAGTGTCTCAAAAGTCGCTCCTAAAAAGTATAAACTCCTCTCCTAAGTAATAACTGGATTCATATCCAAAAATGAGACTCAGCATACTTTATGTTGACATCCAGATTTCAAAACATCCAGATTTCAAATTGATTAATGAATAAATTATTAATAATTAAAATATAAAGCTGACATAAAGAAATTAAAATTAAATAATTTTATTGTTCAAATTAACACTAAAATTTCAAAATAAAAAACCATAAATTAACTCATTTTTTTAAATAATTAATTTTTTTCAAAGTTTTATATTTTGATTTGTGTTCTGTCAAATTTAATATGTAACAAATTTGAATAAAATTGTATTATTAAAAATCGTCTTCACTCTTTTTATCGATCATCGATGTCTCCAAATTGGTAAATTGTTTGGATATTAAGCGACTATTATTCAAATTCATAGAAGCCCAATCAATTATTGTATTTTCTCTGAATAAAAATATATTTCTTTGTTTACAATCTTGTATGTGATTTATTGAATTTTTGAAATTATTTTGTAAAACTTAATAGCTGAGATTGGAAATATTGTGATTTAAAGAGAAATGATTGGTTGAGAGTAAATTTTAAATTATTTTAGGGGGAAACGATAGGTTGAGAGGGGAATTTATGATATTTTAAGGGGATTTATTCGGTTGGATATCAATGTTAAAGGATGGATATTTAGTGAAATCGATACATTTTCATTGATTTAAGGGTTATCAAAATATATCAATAATATTTTGGTTAATTTTAATGATATTATTGGAATCTGAATAAAATATACGATACGTGTTCGGTTCTAAGAAATTGTTCGATCCTTGTATTCAAGTATTTATTTGATTTTATTATTATATTTATAATTTAATTTAATTAAAAACTAAAATTGACTAGTATTTTAAAATGTTTGTTACCCATTATTTATGTTTTTATTGACAATTTTCTGAATAATTTAAATATTTATGATTATTTCCAGGAATGAACAGAAATTGTACGATTAAATACTATGAGCAGTCGATAACATACATTAATTTTCATTCAACAAGTAACTAGAACAATAACCTAACAATCTTATAAAATTTTAATAAGTGATCTAACAAATTTTTTCAATTATTTTACAGCTTAGTTAATTTAATGAATTTTTTAATTGATAAGTACTATTATCTTTACAATTTGCTGCTATGTCGAAACTTTTTTTAAAGGTTTTATTCAAAGAAGTAACAAACTTTATTAAAGATCTATCAAAACTTGTCAAAACTTATAAAACTTTGGTAATTTTAATAAGGATTACTCACTAACTACTATTTTCTTACCAATTTGCTTAATTTGTCTTATTTTAAAATTTCTTCAAAGTACTAAAATTACTTACAAATTAATCAGTTTTATTTAAAATTTCACAACTTAAAATATTTCTCACAACTTTAATCAAGTTCTATTCACATTCTAATCATAATTTAAGGATAAGTCTTATTTTCACAAAAACAAATATTTTACAACAATTAAACATACATATTTGGATTTTTAGTAGATTTTATCGGTAGTTTTTTAAACTTTGTTAAAAATTCAACTTATTTAGTGGTTGGTCGATAATCATTTAATTTCTAGTTATGTGGTAGATGATAATTATTTTATCTATTAACTTTATTCAATGATGTTTAGAAACTTAAAAATCTAATAATTTTCAATAAATATATGAAAATTTATTTCAAGTACTGTGAAAGTAATATATGTTTTGTGAAATTAATTTAAGAATCTTTTTCTAATTAACTTTCTTTTCACTATCAATTACAATCATTTATACTTAATTATTAATTTATCATTCAGTAAACAACAAGAGTTGGAGTGAAAGAATAGAAAATGTGTAAAAATAAATTTAAGTAATTTTTGAGCTGTTAGCAATTAATAGATTTATTTTAGACTTAGGTGCATTTGAAAATTAAATGAAAAATTGACATTCATCTTTGAAAATAACTTTTAATAATTGTTCATTGTTGGATGCAATTAAAAATATTACAAAAATAGTAGAAAAAATTTCAAAGTTTTTAAACAAAACTATTAATTTTTACAAAATAATTTCAATAAATCACATACAAGACTGTAAACAAAGCAATATATTTTCATTCAGAGAAAATACAAAAATTAATTGGGCTTCAATGAATTTGATTACTAGTATCTTGATAACAACCAGTTAACTAAGCAACCAAACAATTTACCAATTTGGAGACATCAAGGATCGATAAAGGAGTGAAGATGATTTTTATTAATAAAATTTGTAATTGAAATTGTATTTCTTTTGATTGTTTAAATTTTTATGTGCTTTTATTTAAAGATTTCTTGCTCAGTAAACAATTTTTGATATTGATTTGTTCAGTAACTAGCTATTGATAACATATTGTGAGAGTGTGTATAGTGAATAACCAAGTATTTTAAAGAAAAATGATTGATAGAAAATTTTATTTTATTGTTAAGTGGGTTAAGTTTATTGAATATCTGTGTCCAAAGGGTAAATATTTTTTAAATATGGAATTTTAATGAATAAGATACTCTATTATTCAGTGCTTAGTATGCAAATAGTGAGTTGTACAGTACTCAATTAATTGTATATAGTACCTAGTGATTGTTCAGTCATTAATCAGTGGATTGTTCAGTGTGTATGAGTTATCAGTATTCAGAAGTTGATACCAAGTAAATGGATTTGGTTTCAATGAATTTGATTAATTGTCGCTTGATAACAACCAGGTAAATAAACAACGAAATAATTTACCAATTTGGAGACATCAATGATAAAAAAAGAGTGAATAATATTTTTATTAATAAAATTCGAATTTTAACTTGTATTTCTTTTATTCAACCTTTTATGTGATTTTATTTCAAAATTTGTTGGTCAGTAACCTATCATTAATATTTATTGGTTCAGTAACTAGTTATTGGTAACATATTGGGTTTATAGTCAATAACCAAGTATTTTAATTGGAAAATATCGATGAGGAGCAAGTTTATTGATTTTTTTAAAGGGTTGAGTCTGTTGAATATTGTTATTTAAAGAGTAAATAATATCTCAATGAGTATTTTTATGAAAAATAACATTTAATGGAAGAATAATTGTTCAACAATGGATAAATTTTAAAAAAATAGTTGAAAAGTGTTTGATAAAACGTATTGACCTTTACAATATAATTTCAATGATTTCAATAAAATACAATAATCAAATACAAAATTTTATTCAGAAAAGATAATTTTTCTTGCTAACTACCCAGTAACTAAACAACCAAGTGATTTACTGATATGAGGCAATAATGATGTGAAAGAGACTGAAGAAGATTTTATTAATAAATTTGCATTTTTACTTGTATTTATTGTTATTGTTTAACTTTTTATTTACTTTAATTTAAAGTTTAGTTGGTAATTAACCTAATATTTATATATATTTGTTCAGTAATTAGTTATCGGTTACCTAATATGTATACAAGTAGCCGGAATGAAGTTCCCAACCAGAAAACCTCAACATGTTGTGGATGGAACGGAAAGTATCCAATCTTATTCTTCAAGAGTGGAAAATACAGGATAATTGGTTGCAAGACACCATTACAGGAAGGGGATCTCAAAGATTCACAGATTCAATCATTATTTTTAAATATTGAAATGGTTTGTCGAATCATTTTGTACGATTTGTCTACCAAAACAGAAAGCATTTACGAGCCGGAACTGTTTCCAGCATTAAGACTTGTCTAGTATAATCCGTTATGTGTGAATGTATTTGCAAGCAGAAAAGTGATTGTCATGTGGGATAAAAACACTGGAATAAAACACTTTAATACAAGAAATATTTAATTTTATAAAATCTAAAATTAATAATCTTACTGCCTACGAAGAAATACTAGATTATTTATTAAGCACCGATTGTGTTTAAATAGATAGTTTTCTGACGATTGTAAAAATTCAATATGATCGTCGAGCAAGAAGTACACGTATTCGAAACAATTCTGATGAAGATGGAAGAGCTTTTTCCAAATATAAAGAACAAACTTTCGTATTGTGCTCCTGAATTTTTGGCAACACGGATTTATCAAATGACTGGAATCAACATCGAAGAAATTGTACGGATGCATTACGAATCGGTTCAATGGTCTGATTTGAAATGTCTAGATGACTGCATTGTTTGTGCAGATCCGTTAATGTTGACCTGCCCATTTAGATGCAGATGCTGCAGGTACTACAAGAAGAAAGAAGTTGTACATATTTTGTTGGCAGAACTAAGAAGAGCTTATTATAAGCTGATTTGTGAAGATTTTAATTAAATTAATTTTAATTTTTATCTTTAGTTTTTATCTTTATCTTTTTACTAGTTTATTTTTATATGTATCAATTTTTATTAAGTATTTACTAAGTTGTATTAATGTTGATATCATGCATCTTTTTATTTGATTGTTGTTAAAATTATTTTATTATTATTATTATTATTATTATTATTATTATTATTATTATTATTATTATTATTATTATTATTTAAAATGTAGTTGCTAAAACTTAACTATTTAACGATTAAGTTTTAATTAATAACATTTATGTTAAAATTATTAAATGATTACTTTAAATATTATTTTGAAAATTTCTTATTAAATTATAAAATAAATTATATTTCAAACTTCAAAAACTAAAATTATATTAAAAATTACTATAATATCAAATTAACATTTATTTAAAAATAAATTCAAAATTTGTCAAAAATCAATTTAAAATAAATACATCAAAAATTTAAATACACAAAAAATTAAAGTACCAAAATAAAGATGCGCACACAAAATTAATTATCTTGATTACATAATTATGTAATTATTTTTGTGCAATATTTTATCAACAAAAAAATTATTTTATTTTAAATTTATTTTAGAATATGAATAAAGATTTGAACTCAAAAGTTTATTTTTAATTTAGTTTTTTATATAATAAAATAACTATAATTTTTCATTCTCATTAATAATTTATATCAATAGAAATTTCCTATATTTTACTCTAAATGTACTTGTGTTAGAAAATTTTGTTTGAATATTTTTGGTTTCTATGGAAAATTAATATACTTTTAACAAAATAAAATTTGTCTGAAAATCAGGTGGAAAAGAAAATAATAGAAAAAGACGAGATGGAAAAGAATATTGCAAATATATATGCAATTATTTTATTTTAGCGTGAATTGTAGTTGTGCAACATTTTCTGGTAGCCCGTTCTATGTAGAGGTTTTCATCCTGTATGCGAATACTGTATAAAAAGCATATTTCAATACCAGACAAAATATTTTTAGGAAATTTTTAACCATGTGATATTGTTCATTGTCTCTGCAGAAATATCAGATGCAACTCAAGGCTGTATTTTTGATTTATTTTTCATCCAATAGGAAGCCAGAGCACAGTAGACATAAATGAAGAGAAAATCGATTCATCTCTGTCGATTTTTTCTTTCCATATTTCTTAAATTTTAGCAAAATTAATTTAATTTATACTAGATGATAGATAATTAATAAATTAAATATTTTAATAAATTGTTATTATAAAATTAACCAGATATTTTATATTTAATCCTTACCTGTTTGGTTTCTAGTGTTCATATTTTTTAGATCAGAGTTTCTCAGTCTGAGCCATGAAATAATTATTAGTTTAGAATTTACGTTTTAGTATTGAATTGTGTCATATCTAGGCAGTTTTTGGTATCCTCACTTTACTACTTATTAAATATTTAGTAAGCAACTTGTTACATTAATTAAATTAAATTTTTATTAATTACTTTTATTTATTAATTTTTAATTATTATTATTTTATGATTTTAATTATTTATTTTAATTACTTTTATTAATTATTACATCGATAAATTTTTAGATGGTTTAAAAAAGCAAAAATAAAAGAAAAAAGAAATAATTAGTTTGAACATATAAATTCAAATCCATATTATTTTGGTTTGTTTTTACTTGAAACAGTGTATCTGTCGAAATATCGTAAAACTTATGTTTAAATGGCGTTTTTTGTAATTAAATCATTGTCATATTTGTATAATTATTTATTTCAAAATTAAAGTGATTAGCGGCTTCTATATTAAGAAAGTTTACCAAATTTATTTATTACCTCCGTCCCACAAAAACCGGGATTTTTCAATTTGAGTCAGTCGTATAACGTGTATAATGAATAAACACGAAAGTTAAAAAATACTATTAATCAAATAAGAAATTTTCTAACGCTAGTATGTGGAATGTTGGTGGATGCACCTCTTGATTTGATGATTTCTTGGATGACAGGTAATTTCATCCTTTGCAAACTTTTAAATGCACTTGCATCATATGAGTAGTAAACATCTTGTATATTTTTCCAGAGTTCTTCAATATTCCCCTTTGTAGACTTTTCTATCCTGCTTTTGGTGATTGTACTGTTTGGTTCACGACGGATATGCTTGAACCACCTATAGTGCCAAATTCTTCAATTCATGTAACATTCCTTTTTCAAAAATGTGGTCTGGTGTTATCTTGTTGAATGGCGAAATTGTCCGTAAAGTTCATCTTATTTCATACTGTAGGAATTACATGTGATGGTTATATAAATTTTTGTAAATATCTCTTCTTGCGTGGTTTTTGGAAGATCTTTGAGCTATATAATCTGCGGTTATTCTCTAAATCCCAATGAGTCAATTAAAATTGTACTTGAGCGAGGCTTTTCAATTGCAGAAAGCACTATCAATTTCTGAGGATTATCTTTGATAACTCACGAAATCTTCTTTTGAGTGCTGTTTTTACGGTATCTTTCTTTTATTCGTGTTATTCAGTTCAAACCACTCTTCATCAACGTCAATCCAATCATTCCAATCTTTGTTCTCTACAAAACTCCAGCCTGCTATCAATGTGAGCTTGATATAATAATGGAATTGTTTTTCATGAACATATTTTAAATTCACTTTCATTTAAAAGGCGCCAAACTTTATTACACGGGACTTCAGTAATTGCCGCAACATTTCTTACCTTAGAATCATGTTTTACTTGTACTGGTTATACGACAAAATCCATAAGTTCTTCTTTATCAACAGCAGAACGTACATACCCGCTTGGACGAAGTAGTATGCAAAGTTTTTTGATGTAGTTTTTGCCCACTCCGAAAGCCTTTTCAATTTGTTCTACCGTTTGATACTCAAAATCAACTTTACCCATTTTCATAAGCAAACGCTCATAATGCAACAAAATCATAGTTTTCTCATCACTGTTCAAATGTTTCGTCATTGTTTCTTTAGTAAAATGATCAACTAAATTTAAAGTCACTGCAAATTAAAAAACTATTAAATATCCAAAACTAAAATCCCTAATAATAAAAATTCTAGGTTTTTCTGGAGCAGAGGTAGTAATTGTAAATGCAAAGTTATAGAAATAGACAAAAATTCAGTGAATATTTTGTTAAAACTAAAGAATTAATATGAAATTTAAAGCATTGATTATGAAGATTCTAAAGAATTATTACAAAAAGCACAAAGAATTAAACAGAAACAAGGAAATATATTTAATAGTCAAATTACCCAAAAATATTTTGCGATAATTACTTTTAAGTCTGTAACACATTAGAAAGATAAAAGTCCTAAATAATTCATATCCTATCTTGGTCAAAAAAGAGCAAAACAAATATTACATTGAAGGTACAGTGTGCCATTATCATTTCTTTAATAAAATGGTTGAAAATGTGAATGTTTATTTTGTAAGAACTACTTTAGGTCAAAATATTTCATATTTTATGAATAAATATTGTTGAAATTGACTTTCATAATTATTGTTCTACATTATATTTATATAAATAATTCAGCTATCGACAAACAAAGACTTTAAAGTTTATCTAAAATAAGCCAGGCAAACTGTCGAAAATCAAAAATTTAGTAAAATAATATTAAAGCTTTTATATATAAATTTGTGTGAAGTACAAATTGAATTTTAGAATATTTATAAAAATTTGTTTAGGACTGTATAAATAATTTTTAATTTTTATAATTATTATTCGGATCTATTCAATTTTTAATATTTGTGAATTAGGTTTGAAAACTTTGTTTAAATAAATACTTATTCTGAAAAAAGTTGAGTAAAAAATATCAGAAAACGAAGGTGTTGTTAAATTTTGTTAATGAGTGATCAAAACCTATTTAAGTGAAAATATTTCATATTTTATGAATAAAAATTGCGAAAATTGGCTTATTTAGTTATTTATTTAAATGATTCCGCTGTCGACGAAAATAAAAGAATAAGTATTAGTGTATAATATCAATAGAATATTTCTTAATTATTTTTATAAATGGAGCTTATGTTGAGATTGTATAGTAAATGCAATGAATAATGGTGCTTCAGAATGGTAAAAGTGAAGAAATTTTGCCAATGTGTCTGAAAATAATTTTTAATAAAGTAAATTTTTACGAACGTTAAGAAATTGAATAAGATATTGCTTATCAGATTTAGAAGTGTAATATAAACTGATCTTTCTTCGGAAAACCTCTCCAGCGAATCAAATTATATAATATATTATTTTGTATAGTTGGTTAATAAATCTAATAAATTATATGTCAGAGTTATTTCATTGGGTCTAGATTCCTGTCGAAATAATCAAGAAGTCAACAGATAAATTTAAATAAAAACTAAATAATTAATTTTTTCAAAAAAAATTAAAATAAATCTTGAAATCCTGTGAAATTCATTTCCAGTTCAGCACAGATTGCATATCGTCCGAAATCCGCATGCCTGATGATTTTTGTTTATTAAATCTGGGAATTAATTAATTTAAAATTTAATTTCAAAACCTGTTATGGAAAAATACTTTTCGGTTGCATGGTAAAATAATAAACCGGTCTTTCAATTGAACTAGTTTCCTATTGCTAGGACTATTTGGAAAAAGTAAATGTCCAAGAACCGGTAATAATTTTGGAGACATATTTTTTGTCTAAATTTTTTGAAAAAAAATCTAAAAATGTTACAATTTTTCATGAAATTGTGTCATATTAAGTATCAACTTGTGGCAGAAATTTTCTCTCTTTGAAAAAAATTTATGAAAAAAGTTTATTTTGTTATCCGATTTCCAATGTTTAACTGGGCATGATTTACTGTCAAACAGCCGGTTGATGTCGCATAGGTTCAGAAAGAATTATCTGAATTAGCATAATTAAAATTGAAATAAATGATTATTTAAAATAAAATTTCATTAAAAGTTATAGTATATTCGGTTACTATTTCTACCAATATATATATATATATATATATAGCTGTCATGTGGGCAGTGATTTTCGTTGATATGTTCCAGATATCATTTTCCTAGAATTCGTTTTTCCTAAGAATTTCTATTTCCAGAACTCACAATTTGTCTCATGAACATAAAGCGATAAACTGATTTTATCCACAATAATCATATTTCTAAGGAATCGGCCATCATGATAATCAAAAATGAAAAAGTCTACTTGGTAGCATTCCATCAATTTTTCACATATCTTAGAATAATAATGTAGTCACACTTCGATACTTGATAGAATGTAGTATGATTTGACAATTAAATTGAAAATTTGCACTCCCAACCTGCTGTAGATACATATTAAAAAAACTACATCTTTGTATTAATATTCTGTATTGTGATTTATATAATATTGTTAAAGTTCTATCGTTTTTCGTCGGGTAGTTTTTGGTGGTGGAACTTTACTGATTTTATTTCCTAAATATAGTCTACTGATTTTAGTTACACTTGTTTCTTTACGAATACGTATTTCATTAATAATAAAGTTACTGATTTCGTTTACACTTGCGTTTTGTAAGGTCAACAAATTCTCATTTATCAAAAGTATGCATTGATCTAATTTAAGCTTTACATTTGTTTTATTATCAGGTAAATTCTTTATCGATTCCTTTATAATGTCTTGTACAGTCGGTAATAAAGACCTTATGACATTTCCAATATCACGGAGATTAATATCCACAATCAAAATTATTATTTTGATATTGCAGATTTTTATGGGGATGACCAATTATTTTATTTTGAAGGTCAAATTTATTATTTAATTCAGAACTAATTATATGAGCTCTTTCATTATTTTCAAACGTTCTCTTATTTTTAAAAACAGGGTCAATAAAGTAAGAGTTACAAGAGACTTTACAGTATACAAATAAAATCCAGTGGCAGTTGTGAATGTTAATTGAACATTAGATAACTCGAGCATCATATATATTGCTAGGAATTGGAAAAACATCCTTGGAATTATTTGAGCATAAAATACTCACAACAAAACATTTAAGGAAAGCGAACTTTGGATTTCTAATGTGACTTTCAAAATAATAATCTATGTCATCATCAGTAAACCAGAATTCAAAATCAAAATTTTTAAAAGTGCAATCTGCATCAGTCTCATCAGACAGTGCAGCAGGTGTTGAGACTGGTGCAGGCACGTATCTTCATTTGGATGTTGTCTTTAACAGCTTTACATCCTTTCGTGTCGTCATCTTTTTAACATCTATATTTTTTATCGTTAAAGTATGTGAAGGTTCCTTATCAATATCAGTAGTTAGATTATTTGTTGTCTCAGTAACTTTATTATCTATATTTACTATAGGCGTTTCAACAATTAAGTTTTTACTTTTATTAATAAAGCAGAGCAAGGTTTGTACAACAGGAGCCGTAAATTCAGTAGAAGTTTGTAGATTTATAGTTGTAAATTGTTCTACTTGGTTAACGTCTGCTTTTTCTTGGATAAACAACACAAGTGAGTCTATAATTTGAGAAATGAATCCACTCATTTTACTTGTGCAGATTTTCCGACAAGTTTGAGGTATTCGATATGATTGTTTCTTTGAAGAGAGAAATTTCTTCTTGTCTCTAATAGCAAAGTAAATCAAGCGTTTTGCTTTTATCTCATCTACATTGCTAGAGTCAGGATTCCAATTATTGATTTTATTACTTATTTTGCATAGTAACTGTAACTGGTTAGACTTTTCAGTAAAGGTTTTGTCTAACAAATCAAAGAAACTATTCACGCTGTTTATTGTTGGCGGAGAAATGATGTTGTGAACTCTATCTATTTCATCTGACAGTTTCCACTGTCTGATCCTTAAGAGTCGTTCACGGCAACTAGAGTTGTAATAACATACAGATGGAATCATATCAATCATTTCAGAAATAAGTGTTTCATTATGATCAGGATCAAGTAAAGAAGTACTTTCAATCTCAACAATTGAATACATAAGTAAACAATTTCTAATATAGTTTAGAGCGTAATCACCATAAGTTCCATTCGTTTTATAATTTAAATTCTTTTTTAAATTTAAGTAGTTGAGATAAAATATTATATCAATTACTTTTTCAGAAGTGTTCGGTTTATTAAGCAAAGTTCTAAATTCCGTGTCATCTTTTGACATCTCGAGAAAATTAAGCAAACCAAGATTGAACATTATATCGGACGAATTTTCAAAATTTGGATTTTCCGAAGTATTTATTTTATTAAGAATTAAAAATTTTCCACCCACAAATGAGATTTCGTCAGGAAAGTTTTTATTTAATTTTAATTCATTTATTAATTTAATTATTTCGTCAGAATTTTTAGACATGTTTCCAACAAAACATAACTCGTGTAATTCCTGAAAGGATATAAGCAACCCATGAAACTGAGATCTTGTTAATTCAGAATTATTTATAATTTTAATTTCAGCATCAGATATATGGTTATTAAAAAGGTCCAGCATGACAAAATCTCCATCACAATATTTTATTTGTGATTTTGTCAAAAAATCAGAAAACACATTTTGCTGCTTCAATAATTTTAGTATGTTATTTGTTTGAACCCCTCGATGTTTTTCATTTTTAATTGTAGCTGTTTCTGCAAGTTTCTTCGATAATGCAAACAAAAACTTCCGTATCATTAATGGAGCAGAAACAAATTTAATGATAGAAATTCCTCTCCTATGTTTATTATAAATGGGGACAGCTGGTTTATTTATGTTAAATGGGTCAATGCAAACGCAAATATTGTTGTTGCGATAAAAAAAATATTCAAATCCAGCAATTTCTAATGGATTTATTAATTTAGTTATAAAAGAAAGTTCCTTATTTAAATTTTTAGTTTTATCTGTCGATTCTTTAATTTTAATTAACTTAATTAAGTTTGGGAACATCTTAAATAAAGCCTGTTGTTCCTTTTTACATAAAGCCTTAATCCACTGACCTTTATCCACTGTTGCCAGGTGACCTCATGATTATGTCACGTACCCACTGGTCAGTCACTACCCGGAGACACACTTATTACACACCTATTCACAATTATTATGTCACGTAGTTGTGGACCAACACACCGATTCACACTTATTATGTAACGCAGTTATGGACCAACACACTAACCTACCTTCTAGAACCTTCCACACACCTACCTTCTAGAACCTTCCACGCACCTACCTTCTAGAACCTTCCACACACCTACCAACTTCCACACACCTACCTTCTAGAACCTACCTTTCTTAAAGCGTTCATACACACACACCGATCCGCATCGATCAACACCCATCATCGCCCATCAGCGCACATCATCGACCATCAACAAAATCACTCAATAGTACAATTTAAAATCTTATTAAATATAACAAGTTTGTTTCACAGTGAAATGAATATGCTCAACATGAAGCATCCAATTCATACTGCAATCGTAGTAGAAAAAGATGAATTCAAATGTAAGTATTTGATCAATCAGTCTCTTCTGCAATTGGCGTCTTCTGAATTTTCTTTTGCTTGATCTGATATGATGATTCATCGGCGGCGTCATCCGGCCTTGCAAATATAAATTTTACAGTAATAAATACTACGAACTAAGCTCTGGTTTGATTTTCTAAGTTTTCTAAATTCAATTATGACTTTTACAAAGGCAAAAGTCATGTAAATAATATTGAATTTAAAGATAAATTACGAATATAGTCTGAATCATTTTAAATAAAAAAAATAATTCTGATCTCATTGAAAAAGTTTAAGTTAGTTTAAATATCCATAATTTTAAATTAAATGCAGTCTGGTAGAATGCCAGCACATAATAATATCATATTTTAGCTGTTCCTCAAACCAGAATAAGGACGAGAAATCACCCGTTGTTTACTTTTAAACATTGTAAAATTGCTTTAAGTAAGTTTCGTTTATCTTATTGATTTATGTTACTTGCATGTAATATATTAAAAAATTATAATTACATGAAATTTTTAATTGTTAATTATATTATTACATAAAAAATTATAAAATAATCATTAAACATAATAAATTAACATCAAACTCGTCTTAAAATAAATATTCAATTCTAAATTATTTAGCTTACTGGCTATTTTGTTAGTAGTATGTTACGTAATAATTCTATCAAAATAATCATAAAACTTTAATTATTTTCATGAAAATTTAAGTTTACAACAATTATAGTATATTGATAGTTTATTTAATTAAAAATAAATCACTCAAAACTTAAATTTGAAAACTGGATTTACAAAATTCAATATTTTAAGAAAATAATTCACAAAGTTTAAAATTTCAACTTAACTAAATGTAAAAATTAAATTACACAAGATTTACTTTACCAATTTCTATCAAATTTGAAATTTACAGCAAATAAAATATACTGATTTATATTCTATTAAAAAATCTAAGTTTGAAAAAAAAATTCGCCCACGATAGGATTTGAACCCCTGATTTAACGAATTATTACCGACACCAATGATATAAGAACTTTGAAAATAACTCCTTCAAGATAGGATTTAAACATTGGATTTATAAATTTTATGAAAATAACCCATAATAGGATTATTTACAAGTAAATACTTGACCAAATTCTATAAATTTATAGCAAACATACTGTTTCTATTAAAAATTCAATATTTTGATAATAATTCATCAAGTTAGGCTTTGAAAATACTAATTTACAAGTTCATCCGACTCTATAAAAATTATTAGCGATACCATCAACTAAATTCGTTGTAACAACTATTTTAGATTTAGTGTTTTTATGAAAATAAGTCACTGGGTTTACAATTGAAAGTCACTGGGCTCACTATATAAATTGATAAAGAATAACTGATCCATGAGTTTTATATCAATATTTTTTTAAAAATGCACACATACTGGATTAATTAATGCTAACAAAATTCACACAATTATGATAACAATAATGCTATTGATAATAATAATTTAACTTTCACAACAATAAAAAAGACAAACAATTTTTCAAACGTAAATTTATTACAAAATCGTATTTAATAAACATCGTTGAAAATAAATAACAATTAAAAAATCATCAGGTCTTATGTGGTACCTATTAAATATTTCAATAACTTATGATTCAAACTAGGTATATTATAATACTTTTCGATAAATATATGAATAAACTATTACATGATTTGTTATAAAGTTATTTAAAAGAATAACAATTTTAACCCTATGTGAAAAAATAGGTAATAACTTTAACCCTAAATAATGAAAGAAGACACAATTTTAACCCTAAAAGATGAAAGAGGTAATAATTTTAACCCTATTTGATTAAAAGTTATAACATTATGTAAACCAATAATTACTAAATACCAAGTATATTATAACACATGTCTTTAATAAAGAGTAGTTGCTTAATTGGTAAAAAACATACATATATTTAAAAATTGTTGACAATTTTTAAGTACCTGTTAAAGATTTTAATGATTTGAAAATATGAATTAATATTTTAATTTAAGAATATTAAATTAAAAATCTCTATTGAAAATCTCTATTAATAATTAGATTAAAAAGTATATAAATTTGTTAATCGTCGATGTAATTAAACTCGTAAAATTATTAATTGATTAAATGCAATTGTTAATTAGAAATATTAATTGGAATATTATTGACTGAACTTATTTTTCAATAGAAAGTTATTCTTGAAACAACATAAAAATCATATTTCAATAACTTTTCTTGAAATTAATTTTGAAAAAGTAGAAACCAAATACTTGATTTTGATTGGCTGTTACTATTTACATATTGCTATTGACAATGGCACTATTTTTCAATAAATTTAATCGCTAAACTCATGTTCAAAATACTAATAAATTTATCAATATATTAAAATTATTACAGTTTTCTTGAAAATAATTTGAAAACGTACAAACTAGTATTCAATAAAACTATTATTAAACTATAAATAGATGAAACGTTGAATAAATTTATCGATATATTTATTGTAATTTTTCTTGAAAATAATTTGAAAAGTACAAACCATATTTAATTTTTCAATAAACTTATTACTTAACTAAAAACGGTTGTTGAAAATACTAATAAATTTATCAATTAAAATAATTAATTTTTCATGAAAATAATAATTTGAAAATGAAATTATAGAATACTTGATTTTAATTGGTTAATTCTATTTATTACCAATGACAACGACTCAAATTAATTAAAATTCAAATTTTAATGTCGATAGGAAATCACACTATTCAATCGAACATAATTTCATCAATCTTTTTAAATAAATCAACAAAATAGAAGTCATTTAAAATCATTATCATGTTGAACTTGTTGCTAATCACCGATAATTAACTTATTTTATTTAAAACTTATCCGAATCTAATTAAATGTATTGTAAAACGCTAAAATTACCATAATTCATTACTCTAAAGTTTCCTTATAAAGATTACTTCAATAATGTTTCCAAATCTTTACATATAAAAGTTGTAATTATAACGATACAAGCAAAATCAAATAGATCGAATAGAAAACTTTCATGTACAACAAATATTGGTTAAATTGACTATCAAATGTAGTAATTTATGGTTACCGTACAATAAGAATTTGCCTCTATAAAAATATACTAATTATCCCTATTAAAGGTTTATCAATTTATTGAACTGCATATACTTTTCTTCAATACAAAATGAATTTAACAGAATAAGAAAAACAATATTTGTTAGCATATTGATAAAAATTAATATACTTTAATGTCCAAATGGATATCCAACCACCTTAAAATCTTCGATAAAATTTTAATGAATTTTTATCATAATGACAATAAACATCAAAATACTACAAATCATCGACAAAAAAGGATAAATCTACTCAATCCTTGAATTCATCTTCGATTCACCTAAAAACTATAATTACTATCATGTTACCAGTAACGATTGCATTAATAATGTTGGGCTATAAGCCAAAATTTAAACAAAAAGGAGAAAATTGTGTAAATTAAAACAAAATAATTAATGTCGTTTGGAAATTGTCAATATGGCTGCTGTAACATAAGCACACACCGCAAGCAGAAATCAAAAATAAAATAAAACATTAAATAAAACAAAATAAAAGCATAACAAAATTAAATAAAACAAATATTAATTAAAATCATTGAAAAGCCTACAGATGCAGAAAAAAACTAAAAAACCAAAACATAAAACCGGCAAAACCTTGCAAAAGAAGGTTTAGAAAATACATAGGCGGAAGCGGCGACAAAAAAGTTAAATATCAAAGGGTAAAAAGAGAATGGTTAAATTAAAAAAAAATAATAATAAATGAAAATTTACGAAATATTGAGAAAATAATATCAAAAAATAGAGAAAAATATGGAGAAAAATAAAATATTTAAAATAAAATAAAACCAATAAAACCCCCCGAAAAATGGCCGAAAAAGGCTCAAAATTCTATGATTGGTCGCACCCAGGCATGAAAACACTATATATACAGCAGTCATTTTCACAATTTTTAGACTTTTAGAGAGAAAAGCCAGACAGTCAGCCAAATTTTTTAGACAAAATTTTTAGACGATTGTTTAGAAAATTTTTATGCCAACTTATGACATTTTTTCAAATCTGGGTGCATGACTGTGGATTGTAAGTATTGTTATTTTGTATAAATATATATTTCGAAGTTAAAGTTTTGTTATTTTGATTTTATTCTGGATGGTAGTGGAATCTTTTGGTGCCACTGACAAGTCCCCTTAAGATCTTATTTATATATATATATATATATATATGTATTGAAATAGCTATCGGGAAGGCAGGTCGGTGATCCGGCTGGCGGATTAAGTTCCGTTAGTTGAGAATCGCGGGCCGAGCCTTCTTGAAATCTCGGTCTGTCCGCGACGGGGCCTGGTCGAAAGACACAGAATCCTACCCGTAGGGCACCGTTAAACAACTCGCAACGGCTGATGGAAACGTCGGTCGAGGCGAGCAGAAAATTTAAACTCATGAGATTTGCGACTTTAGTTAAGGGGGAATAAAGTTTTGTATTGAAAATTTAAAATATTGTTGGAAAATTAATCAGAAAATCAAGTAGAAATGGATGAGATAGTGTAGGAACATAAAGTTGAAAGTATTTTCCAATAGTTGAATGATATAATGTGGCAGAAGAGAGTAGTGTTTATTAAAGTGACCGCAGAGGGTTGTAAATACTTAAAATCATGGGAAATGTACCAGGAGTTAAGGAACTGTTAATCAAAGTTTTAATATAAGTAAAGATAAAAGGTAAACTTGCACGGAAATGTAGTCGATACCGTGATTAAACAAACGAAATAAGAAATTTATCAAAAAATAAGGGAGGAACGCTGCTCAAATTTTTGAAGGATACCTTTATAAATAATGAGTAAAGATGACAAATAAGTATGGGAATTGTAGGAATATACGAGTAAGAACAAGGATAAAGAAAGAGAAAGACGTAAGACCTTCCATCGGCAGTCAAGAACCCGAAAGTGAAAATATCATGAGGAGTAGTTCTAGAAATGGAGCTCACCTGCTCATGAATTTTCAACCCCTATGTACAATACCAACATGGCAATCATCATGGGTACATAGCAGAGGTAGAATAATAATCTTGATGGCGTTTAGGTGGTAAATACACAAAACCCTAGAAAAAAAATAAATAAAAATCAATCCCTATTCGCCAACAATAAGCTAAAATTTACTGACAATAATTCAACATATAAAGCTAAATTATTGATTTCTCTACACATACTTTACATTGGATTTAACCCCTAAAGTTATAATGACTGTAATTTAATGAATTACGACATTGAAATTTGTTTACATAAATCCTGCAATAGATAGATTTAATTAAATGCAGTAAGAACCTTTAATGAATTTCTCTTACACGCAATGGTAATACCCTGATTGATAAGCGCTGATATTCCAACAAATATTTGATTAAGACTTCTCAATCGTGACCAATTTTTAAACTTTTCACCATTATTTGGTAAATTACTGATAATTTCATAAAAATCTTACTTTTCTCCGTACATACATAATATTTAGCAATAATTTCCCACTTAAAATTGATATATTACTGATCATTTTCATTAAAAACCCTATATTTATCGGCACAAACTCAATATTTAGCGAAAATATCTCACTTTAAAATTTATATATTATTGATCATTTTCATTATAAACCCTATATTTATCTGCGCATACTCAATATTTAGCCATATTTATCCCTTAAAATTGATAAATTACTGATAGTTTTCATGTAAAATCTAACATTAAATGATTATTTCTACTCAATATTTACCTTTGATTAATTTCTTTTAACACTGTATAATATGAAATTACTCATACTGATATCCAAAAAATTATTACGTCATAATTTATCGATTAAATTTCTCACTCAATATTTCCCCTATTAATTTACTACATGTAAACTCGATACTCCAACTTGTCAAGCATACTAGAAATGATCAAAATCCCAATCCAATATAATAATATGAATAGTACTAGTGAGTGATTTTGTTAGGTCTATGACTTAATCGTAGACGTAGTTGTAGGCGATGATTATTGATGATGGGCTCTGATTGATGCTGATGGGTGTGGATGGGTGTGGATTTGCGCTGATTGGTGCGGATTCGTGTTGATCGTTGGTTGGTGTGTGTGTGTGTATGAACGGTTTAAGAACGATAGGTCCTAGAAGGTATGTGTGTGGAATGTGGTAGGTGTGTGGAAGTTGGTAGATGTGTGGAAGATTCTAGAAAGTAGGTGTGTGGAAGGTTCTAGAAGGTATGTTTGTGGAAGGTTAGTGTGTTGGTCCACAACTGCGTGACATAATAAGAGTTAGGTAATTGGTATGTAATAAGTGTGTCTCCGAGTAGTGACTGACTAGTGAGCACGTGACATAATCATGATGTCACCTGGCAACAGTGGACAAATGTCAATTACTAAGTAGCAACTGGATAGACAGAGGTCAATCTCAAGGTACTAACAGCGTTGAACGAGGCCAGACATTATGTAATATTACGTAAGCCAAGGGGGTTGTATCTGACGGGCTCACATCCTACTACTGTTACCGTTTTCAAAACTTCTCTCCACTATTGCTACTGTTTTTTAAGTTGCTTTACCCTTTCTGTATCAATGTGCCATTCATGTACCAAGAGCTTTGAATACGTTATCATTGAGCACCGGTGGTTTTTTGAATTTTCATGTGAATTAGTTAGTACTCCTGATACATTTTACAATCGAAATATCAGTTCGTAAGTTATGATTTGTTTTTAGAAAACAACTTACAAGTGTAACAATAAATTTTGCCTGTTGTTTAACTGTAAATTAACCATTCACGTTTAGCTCGGACTCCGTTTGATTTTTGTAAATAAAAATCTTTCTCAAAAAAATGTAGATTGTATCTTCTATCTCGATCATCCACCTGAATAACATGCATGTTTTTCTCATTTCAATATACACATCTTTTGGTTTCTGATTCAAAATTTGTTCCGTCAACTTTTCAGTTTTATTATCATACCACTGACCAACACAGTTAGCATAAACTATTTCAGTTTTTGAATTTCGTGATCTTCTAAACGATAAAGAGGATATTCATTGTTGATGTTTAAACCCGGTGTCTGTTCGCTGAGGTCTAAGGAAAATTAACTGTTGGTTGCGTTAGTCTCTGTAATTTCATAATCTCCTTTTATTAAAAATTGTGAGGTCATAACTAGTGGCTGGAGTGGTGTTTCTACTTGTGTAAAATGATCAACGACTATTACATTCACATTTGTGGAAGATAGCGAGTGACAACTTTGTCTCGCATCCGTATTAGACGTAACACTAATTATATTTTGGTCAATAATATGTACACGACTTACAAATGCATCAAGCCAGTTTTTCTGTTTTATTAGCTGATTTATCGAATGCTCACGCTTCTTTCGTTTTGCGGCTCCAGAATCGTAGCTAAGTTTAATTGTGGCAGATTAAAACTGATATTTTAATCATAATTTATCAGTACATTATTTTTAATTATATTTATAATACATTTTTGAATAAACTGTAGCAAGCAATCGTAGTTTTCGTTGCTGCTAGTTGCTAACAAGTTCATTGTTGTTTTGTCCAAAATTGAATATTATTACCCAATTGAGCAATGCCAAGTATTAATTAATTCCAATAGTAAACGTTTATGTGAATGCTAAATTGTAAAATTATAAAATATGCTATATTTTTATAATAAAGTTTTATATTTTCGAAAAATTATTCCGTTCATTTGGAGGCCTTACAGTATTTGGGGCCTTATGCGTGCGCCTATGCGTAAACGCGCCACTGGCTGCATATATTTTGTAAGAATCTCTATAAGTTAACTAAGGCAAATTTACAGGTTTCGATGGTTTCCTATATGTAGAATAGCTAATTCTTTGAGAAGCATGAAAAATGGCTTCAAAAAAATTCATAATTTATCTTTTAAATTTAAAAATATTGTTTACAATTTATTGTTTAATTATTAGTCTGTTTTATTAAAGAAATATTGTGAACCAAGATTGTGCAGAGGCATTTTTGTCTTTTCGGTTGAAATTTTTCTATACTCCTATAATTATCTAATTTCATTTTTGACTATGACACACACCTTTATTGGTTAGGTTTTTGATTTATTATTTAAGGTGCAATATAATGTTCCTTGGTGTTTTGTGGTTTTCAAAACATTGAATAGTTGATTTACTAAATTAAATAGTTGTGTTTTTATAAATTTATAGACTGATTCTTAAAATTAAAATTATTTGCTTGAATTGAATATCATTTCAAAAGATTTCAAATAGTTTTTTGGAAAATAATTACATTATATGATTATACATAATGTGACCGCTAGAATAAACATGACCGTTAAAGAAACAAAGAATAGAGTAGATAAATATGAGTTTACTTCCTTTGTATTATAAAAACAAACCACAAAGTGTAAGAATAAATTTTTTTTCGGGGTTTGTGTCTTGGGATTGAAATTGTAAGTATTTCCAATACTTGCTTCAATAACATAAAACTGTATATTGTAAAAAAAAATTAAAGAATAACTTTAACAATAAGCTAAAGTTAAAAATCAAAGTGATGAAGGATTTGGAGTAAAATCAAAGAGAAGTTTTTTGATGTTTGTTATGTTGGAATAAAATTTTAGTTGATAAATGATAGTTGTTTTGTTTAAGATATACAGTCAACTCTTTTTTATGCAATTTTTTAATGCGTTGTTGAAGTTATGCGTTTTTTCACCCTTCGGTCCGGAAAAAGACTAATCTTTGTTAAACCTAAATCAACCAGATATTTTTGAATATAGAATCATTCAAATCACAAGGTTCCGTTTCAAATTTTTAAAAATATTAAAAGCAAAAAAAGTTATTAAACTTTATATTTATTATTACGTAATTTTATGTGCTTTTCGAAAATTAAAGAACGTATCTCTATTTATACAACCGAAGTCGTGTCTTTTTTATGCGTTATTTTGGTTTAATTCGGGGTTCTAAAATTATGGAACATATCCCTTATTTATACAATGTAAGTAGTGTCTTTTTTATGCGTTATTTTGGTTTAATTCGGGGTTCTAAAATTATGGAACATATCCCTTATTTATACAATGTAAGTAGTGTCTTTTTTATGCGGTTTTCCGAGGAACGTATCTACTCCATAAAAAAAGAATTGACTATACTTGTAATACGTATTATTTTTGCAAAATCTTACGTAATAAAATTATATGCCTTGTATGTTTTTAATATTATAAGTCCTATTCATATTCAAACAATTATTAACAATTAATATCCACGGATACTTAAGTATCTTATAGTTTAATTAAAAGATAACGCCAATAAAAAACTTTTCGTACGATATATTTCGATAGCATAACTATCATCTTCAGATACTCAAAACCAACTAAAAATATTATGAATTAACATTTAATTTAAACAAATTATTTTTTATTAATTTAATTTTGTAATAAATAAATATTTATAAAATATATTCAAATAACTTTTAATTAATTTAAAATTTTCATTTATATTATAATTTTTTAAAAAATTAATGTAATTTAAAATTTTCAATTATTTTAATACTATTAAAAAAACATGATTTAACATACGTAAACTATTTAAAAACATTCAAAACATTCCTAGTCACAGCACTTTGCACATTAATCTTTGGATCCAATGACCTTATCAGCAATGCTTCACATATCACGCGTTCCCAATAATTATTAAAACTTCTCAACAAAATTCTAAAATCAGACATTCCTATTTCACTTTTACAGCCTCTATTGTGCTCACTAATATTGGTCAAACCCTTCAATCGACAATGCTCTAGAACTCGAGTACAGAGATGACGGGAAGTCTCTCCAATGTATGTGGCATTACACCCATTACATGTAAATTGATAAACGAGATCAGAACACAATCCAACCGGAGTTTTTGATTTATTAATAAACATATTGCGTACCTTACACGAATTAGAGACGATCTTATATTCTAAATTTCCCATCTGTTTACTTAACTTCCTTTTATAATTTGTAAAACCTTCAGAGTACAGCAATACTAAAACATATTTAGGCTCAATTTTTTTATATCCATTTTTACTATTATTTAGATCAACACTCAATTCACACACATTTGACAAATTACACTCAAACTTTCAAAAACATAGATCCTTAGGATTTTTAATCTATTTATCAACAGTCTCTTTTATCATCAACAATAAAAATGATTTAGAATATCCATTCTTTAGCAACAACTCAACCAATTTATCAACACTTTTTACCGAATTAGCAAAAGTAGAGGATAAAGACCATGAACGATAAATCAATCCTTTCACCATATTTTTCTTATACTTAAATTCTCAAAAGATCTTATAATTTAATATAAAATTAATTTATATTTAATTTAACTTACTCCCTTACATTACCTTTCTTTAAAAGTCCTATATTTCTAGTTAAAATCTTCCTCTTCGCTTTTTATTATAAAACTCCAATTTCTTTATAATTTGAAATGGTCCATCAAATCTATCTTCACTCTTTGTTATTTACTTTATCAGTACTTTATCACAAACTCTAAATTCTCTATGAATTATATCAATATCAGCACTTTTTGTATTGTTTATCCAATCTCCAGTAATCTTAAAACCAACAATAACTTCCATCGGACTTCTTCCAATAATTTTTTGTATTGTAGCATTCGTTTTAAATTCAATTTCTGTTAAAGTTTTGACCCAATCGGAATATAATTTATCCTTTAATGATGCGTTCATATAATCTCTAATTGTTCGAAATGGAATTTATATTAATCAATTCGCATTAGGATACTGCAAATGTATATTATATTTGCCTGCTTATTATTTGAATATTTTGGATTCAAAAGTCTTTCCACAGTCTAACATTATTTTTCTGGGAGAACCAAATCTCAAAATACAATTTTTCATCAAGATATTTACAATCTAACGTTTTTTGTGTATATTTTTATTATAAGGTGGTTATATATTATTTAAGATTTATTGAACCCTCCAGTAAAGAGAAGTTCCAAAAGTGTAGGTTGATTGGAGACGGAGTTAAGGTGGTTGCGAAATTTATTAAAAATATTTACCACAATAAATGATTGATGGAGATTTTAGATATTCACATATAAACTACTTATTTCACTCGTAGCTTTGATTTTGTTCTCATAGTTTTGCAATTCTAAATTAAATATATTAAATATTAAACAGACGAATAGTAAAGTATATTTTTATCCCCCCCCAATCGTTCTTTACTAATCTTGTGGGGTTCTACTTTTAAAAATGTGTCTTAAGAGCAGAAAACTTAAGAAAACTTATAGCTTTAGTCTTGTTTTAAAAGAAATAATTTTTTTATTTTTCAAAACATTTAAAATAGAAATTAAGGCACATTTAAAAACAAACTAAAATACTTGTCAAATCAGTTTAAATCATTTGATAAAATATTTCATTTTATTTCAAAGCATAAATGATGTGTCCACTACAATGAATATAAGGCATTATATTTACTATGATTATGAATTACCGATGGTAAAAAATTATATTTTTAAGACCGTCTGACCTGTTTCAGTAGAAGTTAAATATACATGAAATGTATGAAGACTTAGATCTACTGAATTATTTAATCTTTTTTTCCTAAACTTTTAAGTAAACTTTCCTAAACCTTGCCATATTTTTTACATTTATTAAAATAAATAAATTTTGATTAATTTTATCAAAAATTTCATTTTACTGAGAATTATTATGATATTTTGCATCATTTAATAATTATTTTTTCATCTATTATCTCTTTTTAATAATACGTAAATAAATATTTATTTTGATCCTACACGCTATTCAGTTTCTAACTTTTAATAGCTTTATTGAAATTAATTTGTTTGAAAATAATTAATAATTAAACCAAATTGAAATTTCGGTACTCTTCAAAGTGAATTATTTTATCATTGTTTAGGAAATTGTAATAATTTTGGATCTAAAATCATAATTTGTTTTGAGTTTTGAAAAATTAAAATTGAAAAGTTTAATTTACAGAATTGTTAAAATTTCACAATATCGAATTATCAAAAAACTTAGAAATATACATAGAAAACCGTTTAGAAATTTAAGAGAAATTTTCAAAATAAATTAATTAATTTAATTATTAATATTATTTTTTGGCGTAATTTCAATTAAAATTTAAGTTAACCACAAATTTATACTCTTTATTTGATTTGAATTATTCAGAACAATTTTTCAAAGAATCATATAATTTTATTTAAATTTTAATTACTCAAGAAATAATACATTGGGATCACTCGAAAATAATTTCATCCCCCTTCCAGCCCACATCTATAATTATGACGCGTAATGACTGACTTGTCAAATATATATAAGTGAAGATTTTTATAATTAGCATTTAAAGATTTTATTTTTTAAATGCAAAATGTATTTTTGTTTTAATTTTAAAGTTAATAAAATTCAATTATTTAGAAATTAGTACTATTAAATTATATTTTGCACTTTAGAGTCTAAAGTAGGCCAGTAAAAAATTTATGGGCCAGTAAAATTTTTACCCAACCCGAACCCGACCCAAAAAAAATAAATTAGATTTTCAAGTTTATGGTATCGAAATGCCGTCATTTGGTTAATTTAAATAAAATTTGTGTAAGCAAGGAAATTTACTCACGTAAATTTTAATTTAATTTATTCATCATTGGAGTACATAAAATTATATTAAAAATTCTTAAAGAAAAAAATTTTGATTACTTTTTAAAATTACGCCCGAGCTCTAGCCGAACCCGAATGAAATAACAAAATATCGGCTTTCGACCCAATTGAGACAGTATCTATACTAGAGGATTTCATTATAATGTTATCAAAATTATTTCGGTTAAAGGTGTTATTTCAGTGTATTAAAGTTTTATTTGAAATTTTTCGTATGTTCATCAATATTATCATTTTGCTTAGTGGCCTAAGTGAACAATTAAAGCAAAGAAGTTCAAAAATGAAAATTTTCCATACAAATCTTAAACATTACACATTCAAATAATTGCTCTAATTGCCAATGACATGACAGTCAAAAATGCTGCTACAACTGAAACAAAATTTGTAAATAATTTCTTACTGTAAAAATGTTTTTGACAATGGATTTTAAAATATAGTTTCGGTCAGATCGATGTCTTACAGTGGCTTTCTTTAAAATCTTAAAGTGGATGGGTACTTATAGACTACATAACCGTCACATTTAAACAGTTAATAATCTAGTTTCATAAATAATGAAATAACTTTGAAAATTGGATTAACAATGTTTATTTATTTAAATTAAATTTTGTTATTATGATAATTTTTATCGACTAAGAAAAAATCATGTACAACAAAAAATTCGACACGGCAAGTCTGGTAATAGTTGAAATTACAAAAACGAGAAAAATGATACATATTAGTCATTTTGTTTATGTCGATAGACTTCTGATCACATTAACAGTTAATAAAAATACGCCACGAACGTGAGATACAATGATATTTTTACAGTTATTGACGACTAAATCATGACTAATGTTGTTTTGACCTGATACTGCCTAATGTTCAACCAATCATATCGATGATGCAATGCAAATTTCTTATCACATGATTCGCGTGTGTGTGTGTGTGTATGTCTGATTTGATTTGATATCGACTCTTATGTGGATATTGAAATCAGAAAATTTATCAAAACTCAATAATTAAAATAATTGAAAACATGAACGAATTCTAAATATTGTAAATTTATTTCTAAAAACTTGTTAGATTTTTCCAAATCACAACTTTTTTCGATTTTACGAAAATTAATTATTTTAGAAATAAAAATGATTTAATTTTTGAGTAAAACAATTATTAAAGTTAATGTAAAATTTTATTCAAATATATAAATTAAATTTCTTTATATGATGATGACCGGTGACTGTCGAAATATACGGTAAAATGTGTGTTTGAATGGCGTTTTCTTGAAGTTTAACAATTTCCATGTTCATGGGACCACGATATTTTGTTCGTAATAACCAGGAAAGAAGATAAACTATAGGAAAAACTCAAAAAATAAAAAAGACTAATGCATTTTTAATCAATCATTTATTAACAAAACTTAAAATACTTTGTTGCTTCATAGATTTCAACTGAAAGTCTCAAATTATTGTCAAACATTATTTACATTTTAGCTATTAACCTTTTAAGAATCTAAAAGTTTAGGTTTAGTTATATAAATAAACTCTATTCGTGAAAACATTAATATTGAAAGGTTTTATTATTATTTTAAATAAGTAGTCCCCTCCATTTGTCTCTAAACTCGCTAGCGCCGCTGTGAAAAGCTACAGCGCCAACTAGGAGGGCTTTTTTTACCACTGTTGTGAACCACTGTTATATAATGATGAATTTTTAAATAAATATAAAATCACCAATCTTAATTTACTAAATTCATATTATTAATACAAGACCAATATAACTAATATTGAAATTGATACAGAAAAAGAATATAAAAACATAAAGAGAAACTTCTGAAAGTATTTCTATAGGAACATGCAATGAAAATGTTTGAATCAAAAAAAGAAAAGAAAAACTATACTGAAAGATTAATAAAACCTGAAAAAATGAATTTAATCAGTGAATCTCAACAACATTTCCAAGGGAATGAAACTTTAAATGATTTCACTAAAGAATATTTTATTTATTATAGAATGTCTGAGGATATAAACTTAACCAATACTTCCGGGTTGATGAAATACAGCCTCTAGACGGCCGAAAAACCGGAATAAATAAGATTTGACTTAATGGTGATTATTTATGTTTTGTATGTATTAAGGGAGATACGCATTTTGCCAAGGAAATGTAGAATATCTACATGAAATTTCATAAATGGAGATGAAAAATAAAATTATTTTAGTCTATTTACCATGTCAAGTAACGTAATAACTTTCAGTTCATTTAAGCCTCATTAAAACAAGATTCAACTTTATAAAATAAATGTTTTCCCATTCGTTTTTACAAAAAAAAATTTAATTGATCATCAAATTCAGTTTATAAATTTTTAAGAAAGCTCACTGAAATCGTTTATAAATAATTTATAAATGATAATTTGTTTTCATTTATCGTTATTAATCATGTCTCAAAACAATGATTTACAAAAACAAATTTCAAGTGAAACAATTTATTTATCAGGTTTTACTTGTACAAATCCCAAAAAAAATTCTAAATTCTAAATTAAAAACAAATATTCATTAGTTCAATTAGTCCGGGATTGATAATAATTTATTTTATTTTGACTAGATAACTGAGATTTGCGCGTACAAACACACACACACACGCACAAGCGCGCTCTCAACCGGCAAATGCAGCTACTAAATGTCGACAAAAATAATTATTTTGTTTTTTTCAATTTCAGCCGTAATAAATTTCAGCACATGATTGACATTTTGTTTACTAAATTTTACTAATATTTTGAAAATTTCTAATTTGCTGAAAATGTATCTTTAATACTAAAAATATTTCAGCGGCTCTAATTTTTCCATAAAATTCTTAAAACAATTCCCTATTTTAATCAGTTTTCTTAATTGATCGTAAAAATTTGTAAGAATTATTTATGATCATAATAAATATGAAAATATTTCAAAAATCTCATAAAACATAATATAAGTCGCTTGTCAATACAAATTAAAACAATTAATCAATTGTTTTATAGGTGAATATTGTTTTAAAGATATTATCCTCGAACATAAAAAGCTTCTTATTAAAAATAATAAAAAAAGATTTTTTATTATCAAAATTTTTTTCATCCATCTAATATATACTTTACAGCAAGGACTTAGCTTATAATAATAATAATAATAATAATAATAATAAAAATAATAATAATAAAAATAATAATAATAATAATAATAATAATAATAAAAAATAATAATAATAAAAAAAAAAAAAAAAAAAAAAAAAAAAAAAAAAAAAAAAAAAAAAAAAAAATAATAATAAAATAATAATAATAATAATAATAATAATAATAATAATAATAATAATAATAATAATAAAAATAAAAATAATAATAAAATAATAATAAAAATAATAATAAAAATAAAAAAATTAATTAGGTTTTTAAATATGGTAAAATTAATAAATTTTGAGATAAAGACAGAAACAAGAGACAATTTCATAAATAAGTGTTTTGAAAATAATTTTTACATAACATAAGTTTAATTAATTAACTAATAAAAAAAGTAATTTTGAATATAAAAAATTGTTGTTCAACAATATAGATATTAAAATAAATTTATTATTATTAAGAAAAATGGAAAACAACATTAAAAGATTTAAAATCAATTACAAAGGAGGAAGATTTAGGTTTCTTTTCTTAAACATGAAATATTTGAAAAAAATTATTTATACAAATTGAAAATCTAAATACAATTTAAACAAAATAGTTTTAGCAATTATGGAAACAAATTTCAAAACTATAATTTTAAGCATTAAGGTAGACATAATATTTTTTAAAAATTCACACAAAAGTTTTGTAACAATAAACAAATAATAATTAGTGTTGAATATTTGTTGAATATTCATAATTAAGAAATAAAATTAATAAAGTTTTGTAATTGACCCGATTTACGATCTTCACCAGGGCCGATCGGATGCCGATACAAACGGTGCGATTGCACAAGGTCACGCGTTGGTAAGACCTCGCGCCGTTTTAGTTTTTAAATAAAATGTTACTAATAAATTATTTTTATCTTTTGTTTTTGAAAAAATTACCATAAATAACTTAATAATAATTTAAAATTTATAATTATAATTATATTAATAAAAGTTTTTTTGTATAATATTAATATATCAAATTGAAATAAATAATTATTTTCTGTATGACATTTCTTTCATAACCCCTCTAGGAAACTTTATACGAGACATGTGTTTGTTCGGCCGGTCCTGATCTTCACATCAAAAAGTTCAGCTACTGATAAGCAGCAAAATTCTAATTCTAATTTGTTTTGTAATTACAATATTTTGTTATATTCATTAATTTAAATATTCATCATCCACAAAATCTTTATTTTTTAAACAAATAGCAACATATTATGTAACATGCCTTGCTAACGAGAAAGTCTTATTTCCAAAATCATTATGCACAGTGGTGTTGTCTAGCCGGAACGCTCCGGAACGACGTTCTGGTACTTCCTTTTTGGACAGGAACGCGTTCCGGAACTAAAATTGATTTCTGATAACGAGAATTGGCTGATGTATTGAAAAAAAATTAAAAAGAATTGCTGATTTTTTTTTCGAATTTTTGACGAATTTTTATATGTATTATTATAACCCATTTTGTATATATGTATATATAATATATACATATACACAAAATGGGTTTCTTAATGATTTTCCTTTCCTTTCCTTTTTATGCTATATACAGGGCCGATCCTGGCGACGGGCGAAAATTGGGGGAAATCTCCCCCCGTCATAAAATTTGGGACATGAGACCTAAAAAAAAACGTCGCCGTCAGGATTATCATGGAAAATCACCCACTGTCGTTAAATTTGGGACATGAGACCGCACAGAGCGGCCGCCTACCCAGGATCGGCCCTGTCTATATAATTATATATACGCGTTCCGGTAAAAAAAATTAGCACAACACCACTGATTATGCACTACCCAACATGGAGGTCATCGCTGTCACTGATTGTTCGATTGAAATGATATTACTATTAAATATTTTTATGGAAAGTTCTATTTCTTCACCATCTGTTTCGAGATCTATTTGAGGTACTGATTTAAACATTTGTAGCTTCTTTTAATTGATTTAAATGATCAAATTGTTCAACCTAATTGCATTCCACATAACCTGCGCATGCAGAATTTGAGATGATAAACTTACAGAACTTTGGATGTTGACCGAGTTTTGCACTGTAAATTAGAAGTACAGTATGAAAACTGAACAATAGTAGTTGGAAAGATCTTCCAAACATTAATTCTGAAGTTCCCCCTTTCCTGATCACATATCTTTAAAGCACGTTTTATTGTTTACACCATTCTCTCTTCAAATCAATTAGAACAATAAAGTCGCTCACAATCTTCTATTATATAAATTCCTTAGCAATATCAGTAACAGATTCAAGTGGTAAAAATGCTGATTTTAGTAGTTTTTAACAATTCTTGCTGATCGATCTTCGAAAATAAACCCGCTCAATAGACTTTTCAGCTAATTCCCACGAATGTCTAAATCAGTGGTTCTTAACCGGTGTTCCGTAGAATTAGGGGAAGTGTTCCGCCAAACTAAGATATTCAGAAATATATGGTATTTCAGAATTCAATTTAGTTTCATTTCTACATTGAAAAGTTTTAAAATTGCAATTTCACAGGTACTTTTACAAAAGAATTCTCTCGGACTGGGTCCTCTCCCTTCCACGCAACACCAACCATAACGTTTAAGTAGGTATTGCGCTTGGCGCAAATCTTCCACCTTCGTTCTTAGTTCAAAGGACCCAAAGTGTTCCGCCAAAAACTTTGAGAGAAATAAGTGTTTCTTCATTACCAAAAGATTAAGAAATATTGGTCTAACTTTTTCTTTATAAGTTCAATCACTGGATAACATTCTCGTGACAAATTGAAAAGGATTATTTTATAATAGAAAATCTTTTCATTCATTTAAATTAAATGAAAAAGATTTTCGATTTTTATATTTTAGCTTTAATATAATTATGTGTATTAATGATGTTTAATATATACTTTGCAGCAAAGGCTTATCTTATTATTTACTTGTTTAATAAATTCTCCAAATCGTGCGTCATTATTTGGATCAATCCGCGAATGTTTACAAAAACGTTGCTAAAACATTATTAATACGCATAATTGTATTAAAGCTAAAATATAAAAACTTAAAGCGCAATATTTCAAAGAAAATGTTTTCTGAGTGAATATGTTAAAAAAATTTCACTTAAAAATGAAATTTCCCGATGATGAAATTTGGAAATTTTTGATATTACCAATTAGAATAAATAATTTTCCTTAAGGAAAGACAATGCGACAACCCTTGGAAACTAAAAAGACTCTGATAAAATCTGAAAAATATTTCGAACTTTATTAAATAATTACAGACAATATTAAGATTGGAAGATTTAAAATCTTTAGTCACAGGGTAGCATGTGCTGTAAAATCTAAAATTTCAGAATATCGCGGAACTCTGTGATATTATGGGAACGTGTCGACTGCGAGAAAAGGTTTAGTACAGTGAAGTATAAATAGCTTAAATGCTAATCATGCAAATGATTTGATGAGAATTAAAATTTATTTAGCAAGTGAGAGGATATAAAATGCAGAATATAAAAAATTAATAACTGTAAAAACCAGAGGAGAAAATATTTTTTGTTAAATTTCTCTCCTTTCTCATCCAAAGTTTTCTTATTTATAAATATTTCAATACATTTTATTAAAGTCTTTTCTATTCGGCTCTTTTTCACTGTGGAAGTTAAGTTACCTTAGAAACTTTGCATAAGTAAAATAATAAATGTTTGTATGAAAAACTTAAATATCTATTAACAAATAGATTTTTTACCTTTCATTTTTAAAATATCTCATATTTAAAAATTGCACAACTTTAGACGTATCAAAATTCTTCCCCAGAGACACTTAAAAAACCGCACAATGAGAAAAAAATTGGAGAAAAAATTGATAATGTATTTCTAATTATAAATTTCGATGAAACACACTGAAATGCAAATTTAATTAATTTCATTAATTGTTTGATTTATAATTTTTAAAAACAATCATGCAACTTATTGTTATAAGTAAAATATAAGTTATTAAATATTTAATAACTAATAATAATAGCAATAATAATAATAATAATAATAATAATAATAATAATAATAATAATAATAATAATAATAATAATAATAATAATAATAATAATAATAATAATAATAATAATAATAATAATAATAATAATAATAATAATAATAATAATAATAAATAATAATAATAATAATAATAATAATAATAATAATAATAATAATAATAATAATAATAATAATAATAATAATAATAACAATAATAATAATATTAATAATAATAATAATAATAATAATAATAATAATAATAATAATAATAATAATAATAATAATAATAATAATAATAATAATAATAATAATAATAATAATAATAATAATAATAATAATAATAATAATAATAATAATAATAATAAACTTCTTGAATTTAATAGTATTTCAATTTTATTAAACAAACCTTAGATTTACATAGTTTAATTTTTTCCTTATATTTTCTTTTTATTCATTGACGTGAAATTCCTTTTTTTGCGCATCTCAATATGTTTAAAGGTCAATGTAAGAAGTTGAATCATGTGTCAAAAGAAAATAAATAATAACATTGCAACGAAGTATTCTTATTTTAATTCACATTGTCGAAGTTATGCAAACGATTACAAATAGGCGCGGAAAAGCTGAGTGCCAATCAATTTAAGAATTCTGTACAATTAATCTAAATTAAAAAAGTACATAATAAAATTTAATATTATTTAATATTAAATAAAAATCAAAATAATCAAAATGATTCTGGGGAAAAGATATGAGCAAATAGTTAACGAAAAGCTAGATACGAATATTGAAATTGAAAACCTACGGAGTTAGGATATTGCAATAAATTCAAAATGTTTTGACGACAATAATTATATTAGTATGAAAACAAAACCCCTGGTTTCGACAGTTGTAAAAGAGGCTTCTCCATGGCGGCAAGATATTCAAAATTTATTGGTTTTATTCAGATGGAAGATTGAAAAATTAATTGATACGACTTGCAGTTCGATAGAACATTAATGTTGCAGTTTTAGAAATAAAAACGAGGTTTCATTTCTTTCCTTACGTATAGATATTTAAATTGAAGGGAAAATTCAAGAAAATATTCGTAAGGTGATAAAAGTTGTCAACTGTAACATTTAAAAATAATACAACACATGAAAAATTTTTAAATGTTCAACATTAACAAAATTTTTAAGAAAAATTATAACAATAATCAAAATTAATTTAAATAAAATACAGAAAATGAAAACAATAAATACAGAATTTTGTTCATAAAATATCTTCATTCAATATTGAATTTCAAATTTTGCAAACAGTATCAAATCGACCATTTTGACTTGCTTTGAACCCTTGAATAGTAATTGTAAGATACCATGCTAAGTCACCATGGAAAAGAATTTCAAAAGCCTATCGAAGTATTTCGTATTGCTGTGAATGAAAGTCTAAAAATTCAGTTTTAAATTTTAAAATCAAAAAATGTTATTTAAATTTAAGTTAAGGTTTATTTGGTGAAATTTTAATTTTAATGATTTGAGATTAATAATGAGGTATGTATTAAATAATTTTGATGATGTATGACTGCTTGAATTATGATTTCATAAGGAAATATGACTTAAATATGGCTTTTGTTTTACAAATTTCTCTTTCTAATATATTTATACATTTATAATCAAGCCATATTATAGAGAATTAAACTCTGCCTATATTTGGCAACATTGAAAACGGTATCGGACCATTTAATATAGGTGAAAAGCCCTTAAAAACGGGACAGTAGTATACTATGAGCTGTTCAGCCCACTTAACCCACCCCGTTGTTTTGATGATGTAAACAAATCTAATTTTATACACGTTATATCAATTAATCATATCCTTTCAACGAAAAAAAACCGCCCAAAATACCACGAAATCTTGCATTTTGAGATTAGATTAGGGTTTTTCGTCATAAATTAATCTAAAAATGATGTCATTTGACTAAAATCCGACCATTTAAACAAAATTTCAAAAAATTGCGATTACATCATATGGCCTTGACATGTAACAAAATACGACCTTGATCTATTACGCCTTATATCCTTGACCTATTACATCATATAACCTCGACCTACTTATTTGACCTCGGAAATTTGACCGTGAAGTGGGTAGAAACGAGCTGGATAGTCCATTGTATACTACTGTTGGTGTACTGGGAAACTTCCTTGCCATTGGCTAATATCTTTCACTAAATCACATGCATCTCCTACTCTAGGGTTCAATCTCACTCGCACACCACACAATTTACGGATTACTATCATACACCCATGGTGGAAGCCATGTTGGTAACGCGTTATTTTATGTGCCCTTGATTCCGAAATATAACTGGTTCCTCAAGTCTAAGTAATGAACATGATCGGGAGGGTATCCAATATCAATGATACCAGTCGACTTATAAAATTCAACCGCAGACTATAGAGTGTAACGGAATTAAATCGGTATTTTTATTTTAACATTCGTTAATACGATAAAATAGTTTATATATTAATGTACTTTATTCTGTTACTGATGTCTATACAACCATTATTATACAATTATACTAAATTTGAAATTGATAATATTTAATTTACGGAACAGACTAGCACGTAATTCAAATTTTAAATTACCAATATTTAATTGACGAAGTAAACTAATATACGATCTATTGAAATGGTAAAATTACAAGTGATAACAATAACAATAACAAGAAAAATTTGTAATAACGTCTTCGAAGTTCACATCAAAACATCCATGGTCGTAAGGAAACCTAATCACTCATCCCCGTTGATGTTCACGGGCAGACCACGACGCTTGGGGCACCTTGAGGGCGAATTTAGGGTCGATCGCCTAGTTCTCCTCGTTGTATGATCAACGGTTCAACCACCGAAATAATAAGTGGCGATGAGCGTCCACTTGTCGGTTCAGCTTTTGCTACCGGGTGGTTGAGCATCGTGAAGATGTTGACCTGAGTGGGGGAATCGGTACCCGACGTACTAATGGTGATTTGTGCTGAGGAGGGGTGCGAGAAGAAAGGTTGCACCGGCGCATATATTATTTCCAAATCAGATGCGAGACGATTATCCTCCTCATGAGACGTATCTCGAAATCCCATCGTTTCCGTAGGTCCATCATGTTGCAAATTCGCTTGTAACAGGGCATTATCGGCCCTGCGTCTCTGCCTTCGGCGACGGTTCATGTTTGGTTTGTGTCGTCGGTTTCTCGGGACATTCTTAGAGATACCCGTTAAAAGATTTTGGCCGGACATTTGAGTTTCCGCCTGAGTTGGCAAGTGATGTGCGGGAATTATGTCTAATTCCTGTGCCAATCTCCTACTCGGCAGACGAGCTAGGAGTTCTCTTTCAGTGATATAGTGATCCGATGTCTCCGGTTTTTAATAATTAAATCGTCTCGGGCTTGAGAGAGACATTAGATTTTCTGATAGAGCCCCTTGGTCGTTTCGGGCGAGCACCACGTGCCCTTGACTTTGTGGTATTTTTCCTTGAGAATGGCGTTTTCTCGCTCTAACTTCTCAATCTGCTGCGACATTGGTACTACGGAGGGAGAGATTCTGGGAATCCTTGGCAAATTTGCTAACGAAGACATGGACAGAAGGTATCAAAAGAACAGATGGATGTAGAATCGTTTTTGTAGGATTTTCACAATTAAATAATGTAATTGGTTCCAAATCTGATTTGCCTTGGATATAGGGAAAATCGTGGAGTTTTTGAATGGATTGATGGATGGACGAGGCTTGCAGTTGCACGGCTCAAGTAAGAAAAACTTTCTACAAAAGGTTTAATTTAGGCCGAAGATCAATTCCAAAGAGATGATTTATCAAAGAAAATAAATAAGTTTAGCTTTTTAAAATCAATAAATTGAGACAATTCATGCGTACAGAAATACAAGTTATTTTGTGTTGGCATTCTATACTCGTGATTACATCTACTAATGTTTCATACAAAACTGATATTGATTGATATTTTACAAATAATTTAGAATTAATAATAGAAAGAAATTTATTTAAATATTTTGGATCACAATTGATAAAATGCTACATAACCTATGAAGAATTAAATTTAGGTATGTCAGAATATCTAAATTGAACACTAAGTTATTTTACGCCACTTGTTGAAATTCCTGACTGGTGGTAATGGGATTTTTATTTAGTCATTGACATAGGATGGATGGAGTTATACTTGTGAATCTCGATGTTCATCTGAATGGAAATTTCCGTACCGTTTGTAAAGGTTTGGTCATACATCCTAACAAGGGAGATTTTTATGATGGTCTTTAGTTATTGTTATTACTGGACTTAAGCTTATTTGTAATAGTCTTGTTAGTTCCATATTGAGTGTGACAATTTTCATCAGTGTCTTAGCGTGATCTTTATTCATATCTTTACTAGTGCCTCTCTAAAACACTGTAGAGTTTCACTGACTCATATAATTAGTAGGGTTCTTTGTCAATTACTCCACCACTAGATATTCTTAATTGTGAGGATTGTTTTGTACTTAATTGATAACATGCATGTGGTTAAGTTTTTTCCTAATTTATGCTCTTTGGCTGATACCTTCCTGCACACACTTTTGCAACAAGGCATTTGACTTCACTAGTTACCTCATATCCCTAGCTAACCCGTCGTATTATAATTGAATATGGTTAATTAAATTTCGCTTAAGGATCGGCCAGAGATCACTCTTAATTCCTTTATCTAACGACGCTCTTCCCGGGATTTTAAATTCTGCTCGTCTCGACCGACGTTTCCATCAGCCGTTACGAGTGGTAAAACGGTGCTCTGCGGGTAAAGTCATGCGTTTTACGACCAGGCCTCGCCTCGAACGACCGAGTTTTCAAGAGTGTACCGCCGGCAATCACAACTAACGAAAGCTAACTCGTTAGCCGGATCACCGACCTACCCTCCTGAGATCTATTGCAATACATAAATATAAAGTATTCATAGGGGCCTCTTCATATGATTTTAAAACGAAAACATAATAATGAGCATCCAAACTAGTTTATTTAATTTGAAATTTTACATTAACATAAAAATTACGACAAGAAAAAAAAATTACAATCCTTACTTTCACAATTTACCGATCGAAATTTGATTAACTAATAGTAGTTATTTTTAAAGTTATAAAAGTAGTTCTTAAAAATAATGAATTTCGTCACTGTTTATATAGTAATTTTATGCGTGTGTGCGACCAATAGACAATTTATGCCATTTTAAGGGGTTTTTATTATTTTTATTAATTTTTAAATATTTTAATAATTTTTTATGTATTTTTCTTTATTTTTTGGTATATATTTATGTTTTGTTGTTGGATCTATTTTTTATAGTTATTTTTATACAATATTCTTTTTAGCACTTTAAATTTTGTTTCTTGGTCGCCGCTTCTGCCTATGTATTTTCTAAACCTTATTTTGTAAGGTTTTGGCAGTTTATTTTATTTCATATATGTTTCTTTTTGCCTCTGCATGCGTTGATCGATTTTATTAATATGTTTTAATTAATTTTGCTATATTTTAATTTGTTTATTTGGTGTTTTTATTTTATTTTTGGTTTCTGCCTGTGGTGCATGTGTATGTACAGTGACCATTTTCCTTACTTTTATTTTTTTTGTTTTAATTCATACTACCATTTTTGTTTTAATTTTGGCTTTAAGCCCAACACTACATATATATGTGTGTATATTTATTATTATTAACTAGATGTACCCGGCATGCGTTGCAATGTCACTCAAAGAAAGAAAGTGCATGTATTTTAATTTAAAAACAGACAAACTTATTTGTGATATCTATTATGCATGCAATGTAGTTTGGTATTTGAACGTCACAATCAATACCTGTTATGTCGCACACGAACTACATATAGATATATAGTTTATAAACGCATATGAAACATAAAAAACAGTCAAATATTCATTTTTTTATATTAACAATGTTTATGTATATTCATTAAATTATTTATTATATTGTGATTAATTTTAATTTTAAAAAAATCTTACAAAGATATATCCTCATTCACACAAAAACTCGGAGCATAATCCTCAAAATTTAAACTACAATATTTTTCAGCTATTTTTTTTCTGTGTACATTTATTTATACCACTTTAAATTTCTATAGTGTAAGGTTTACCTGATTGCACGTTCAAAGAACAACATCAATGTGAGTTAGTATGTATCTATATAATAAGATTATTGATTTTTATTTTTACTATAGAGAATTTATCTCAATGCAGCTTGGTTTAAGAAACATGCGAACAAGTATGAATGTCTAAATATATGACACACAAAATAATCTCAACATACACACACAAAACAAAACTCACAAATTCACAGACACATACCACTGTTCCAATTAAAATTCTGAAACACATTAACACGAGTATTTACACCAAAGGACAGTTAATAGTACATTTTGCAATTAATAAAATGCATTTTAAGGTCAGTTTATTTAGTTTTTGTAAAATTTTAATGAAAATTATTTTAAATTTTATTAATTTATTATGATTTTTTTAAATGTATTTTAAAAATTATGGATTTATACAAAAACAAGGTAAGACATTTATTAATTTATTTAAATATAAGATATCTACAATCACCTAAATTTCTTCTATTAAACATTTTGCGAATAATCTTTTCATATTGCGTTAGTAATTTTATCGGCAGTAGATATTCTACAATAATATCTATTAGTTAACTAAAATTAAAAGGCAAACTTACATATTTCGATGGTTCCTCCTCTTCATTTTCTTTGTACTTCTTCAGCCATTTGATTCTTCTTGATTTGACTGAGTGTGGAAATTGTAATTCAACTTTATAAAATTTTGTAAGGTCCTTCATATTGATTTCCCTCTTCCTTTTGCCTATGCGGTTCTGGGTTGTCAAAATCTCTATTTTAATAGTTTTATCTGCCTTTTCTAGATTAGTTTTCGTTTCATCCTCAATTTCTTCTCTGCATTTTTGTACATGTCCTACTCTCGAATATAAATTAATTTTCCCGACATATACAATTTCAAAAGGTGAGAATTTTGTAATGTAGCATTCAAACTTAATTCAATTTTTGGTAACAATCTACAACAATTATTCTTTTTTTTGTTTTTATTTATTTGTTTTTTTTAAACGAGTCTGGTCATATTGATGTCCCGAACTGTTCTTATGATTCGCTCTGCTTAACCATTCGATTGATTTTAGTACAGTGAACTAAATTCTTGTTTTATACCAAATTTCTCCATCCAATCAAGAAACACTGATCCTTCAAAAATTCTTCCTCTATCTTTAAGAATGCTTTCAGGTCTACCAAAACAATATATCCAATTATTCAAAATGACATTCAAAACCTTTGCTTCATCCTGTGTACTTGATGTTGATAAACTTGTCTCCATAAGTAGTGTCATTATCGGGAAAACCAGGCCACTCCCCTGAGCCTACTTGGTAAGAAGAATTTAAAAAATATAAAAGCTAAAACCAAAACAACAGAACAAATAAAACTAAGAATGAATATTTCACCTCGAAAAAAAAGCCAATAAAAGAAGATCGATTGGAAAATAGAATAGAAGTCAGAATAGAAGTTAAGTGCAAGGTGTGTAAAATAAAATCAAAAATATGATCTAAGCCAGATTAGCTATAACGATAATGAAATAAGATTGAAATTCACAGAAAATAGAAAGGATAAAGTTAAAAATCTAACTTTTATACCTTTATTATTATTAATGTTAATCCAGTAAATTTTCCTGGTATGGAATCGTCTACTTGGGTCAACGACCTGTACGCCTTTTTATTCCGCCAAAATTTACTAGATAGATATGTTATATATATATATATATATATATATATATATATATCGTTCATGTCGAATGAGACCACCTCAAGCCGTATCCAGGTCTTCATTTGGTTCGGATCAGCTGGAGTAATAAACCACCGATTTTGGCTAAGAATACAATGATTATGACAGGACCACACTCAAGTGGTCCTGAGATAAAGACAATTTCATAAACACTCGAACACAATGTAACCACAAACAATAAAGACCCAATGGCTCTGTCCATTCATCCAAAACTAAATCAACCTAAGCCTCGACCCTGAAAAGCCTAACGAGCAAGGATGCCAGAATCTTAGGGCAGATACGTAAACTTACAGCATCATTTCACAAAAACTAAGACGTACATAAATGAATTATGAAATCATTAAATGCTATTTAGAGCAGTCGTTCTCAAAGTAGTGGTCCGTGGATCAGCACCGGTCCGCGAACCATAAATTACCGGTTCGCAACGTGAGTTGAATAGGAGGAAAATAATGCCAGAATATTGTTAAACTGTTTACCCCTCATAAAATAAATCATATGAAATATTACAAAACTATAAACTTAAAATTACAGAATGTGCATTTCTCTCTCTGGATTCTTTGGAACATGAATGAATTGTCCTATATTAATTTAGTGATTGACTTTTATATTTTTCTAGTTAAACTTTATGAAAAGTATATTATGTTTATACAATTATGGATTTTTCTCTATTTTTTTTATTCTCTAAAATTTTTTTAAATGAAAATTATTTATATATTGTCTATTTTCTGTGATTTATAGAAATGCAGTAGTTTTGTATAATTTAAAGATTACTTTTGTGTTGTACTTCTTTATTATAATATTATTATATGTTGTTTGCAATATTTATTGTTATTCTTTTATGCACATTTTTTGTGTAGATATATTGTTTATTTTTTGTAAACTTTGTGAATTTTTACAACTCAAATATATGTATTTAATAGTACATTAAATATTTTGAATTCCTGCAAAATATAACCAACAATTAATATTAGTGGTCCGTGGTAAAAATTTAAATTGTTTACTGGTCTGCGGCACGTTTTTGATTGAGAAACACTGATTTAGAGTGTTCGTTCATTTTGTCTTATTGGTTTTTAATACTGTTTCAACTAAACTCTTAACCAGTTTTCCTCATATACATCCTTATCCAATTTCAATTTATGCTAAAAGTCTAAATTCAAAAAGATATATTCTAAAGCAAATAATAAAATATTAATAGCATAAGGCAATCCAAAAAATGAAGTATTAAAAGTAAATCTATTTGATTGAACAAAGGATTACACAATGCCAAATATATATTTATTTATTTATATACTTGATTGGATAATCCTTTGTCCAATCAAGTATATATTTAGGTATATTTGATTGGCCAAAGGATTATCCAATGCCCAGTAAATGTCTCGTCTGATCAAATACTGCATATGAAATGCTCACAGCTGGAATTACTTTCAACGTGTTTGGTCCAATACCTCTGTAAAAGCCAAAAAATCCTTCCTGTTTCTTGATGCTTCTAAAAACAGAGACCATCGTAATCTTCTGTGAATCAGACTGAATTGCGAATGATTCAAATTGATTAACTGTTGACTGATAGCTTACCATAGGAATAGCTTGTAATTTTGTTCTCACCAATGCCAATGGATATGTGGCAAATTGACCACAAACAGAACTCGTTGCTCCGGATAAAAGAGAAACGTAAACAGGAATTTGTAATTGAGATGTTTCATTATTTGATTTTAAATAAATATTTTTGAATGTTTCGAAAAGTGCAAGATCGATTCCTGCATAAGGCAAGATTCCTAAAAGATTTGGAACATAACCACGAAAAAACACTTGAAATCCTTCTGTTCTGTAGACATTTTTAGCACAATCATATATTGATGAATATTGACCACTTTTACGGAGAGTCATTCTGGTTTTTAGAACCTATAAGAAAACACATTTGCAGATGTTAATATCCAGGCATTACCTCCATCGGGAAAATTAAATTTTGTGAAGTAGCTCCAGCTAGTGCTCCAGCGTAAAATCTTTCCATTAATGTTACATCTCCAGTTGTGTTGTTAGTTATGCGGCAAACAAATTTTTTATAAACTTCATATGACAGAAATTTAATCGCTGATTCAGGTCCAATTTTAAAACAGCTAACGCCATTTCCACGCCATAGAGATGAAACCCCACCTTCACTTATCATGCTTTTAATTGTATTTATTATACCGAGATTAGCTACTTTGGCACCATGAGCTTGCATTGTGACTTTAATTCGATCCAAAGGAGCAGTAGTTGTCCTTGAAACACACCCAGCAACTCCTATTTATTATTTTAATAAATCTTATTTATGGTTGAATGGGAAAATTAATAATCTTTGGTAAATTGAAAAGAATATGGTAATATTACAAGATTTTACTTTGGAATTTGAAAATATTTAATATTTTTAATAAAAAAATTTAATTAAATTGTTGAGCAAAAACTAAAGTTATGTAAAATGGTTGTTCATTCGGTAATACCGAAGCGTTACGATAATACATAAAAAATTCGCAGCGGCAAAACTGAATGGATCAAAGGTTGACTCATTGAAATACCTCGTGAGCATCTATTTTATATAAGCAGAGTTTTTGTGGGTTTTCATCCATATTATTGTTCGAACATAAATTTCAATTGATTTTTCTTATTAATATAAAAGTCCAGAATCCCATCCGTATATCATTTAACTGATCAACCTTTTGCAGCATCATTATTAAAGTCTTAATTTAGTTAATTTGATATTAAAGTTATGATTGTTTCATTTTATTTGTATATAAATGTAATCTTCTATTTTCGTTTATATTGTTTCAACTAAAAATTAGTAAAGGGACCCTAATACTAAATGAGGATGAAACCTACTATGACAGATTTTGAACCCAGAGGCATACCAGAGTATTAACAGTTATGATAATATGGCCCACCTTTTACTGGCAACCGCCCACTGGAATACATGCAATCCTTTCGTATGCGCGGATTTGATGGGAATCCCTCTGAGAATGTGGCGCATTAACATTTTCTTAACCATCAGGTACCCACCAAAATCTTTAAACTTTATTAATTTAATCTGTTGAAGTGATGTATTATTATATAGTATCAAAATCGTAACAAAAAAAATCAAAAAAAATTGAAAACGGTCAGAAGTAATATATATGATGGGGAGACATACAATGATTTTATCTAAAATTACACGGATGATTATGGAAGCATAAATTTTTTAAAAACAAACATTTAATTATAATTAGAAAATTCTAGTGAAAAAACGAAAAAATAAACCAGCTAGATTTTTGATGGACATCATGACAGATTGTTAAAGCAAATAAGAACTCAGATAGCAAATAATAGTCAATGTATTTATTGGGAGAAGATTGTCAAAGGTAAAACTACTGTAGACTATCTCAGCTAAAAGTCATGAATTATAAGAATAATTACAGTATAAAAACAGGTTAAAGAAGAAATTTTTCTTATAGCCTCATGTAAGAATATACAAAATATAATGAAAAGTTTTATAAGGTAAAATTTTGGAAAAATCAAAACTAAGTTCGCGGTAAGTCACAATTATGCTTAATTTTGATCGAATCATTGATGATTTTCAGATTTTTAGCGGAATCTCAAAAGGAGACGAGGGACTTTGTTGTAATTTTAATAAAATTTGTGATTTTTAATTTTGTTTTTTCACAATAATTTATATTAATAGAACTAATGCTACGAAACTAATAAAGAGAATAATATCATACAATTATGTTAATGAAGAAACTCAATAATAACAATAAAAATTGTTAGTCACAGTTAAATTCAAATCTTCTCCAAACATTTTATTTATCAAATTACAATTTTAAGCTCATTCGTTTATCTAGTATATTAAAACAACTGATGCGTGGTAATAATTAATATTTTAATAAAAACATTAAAAAATCTTAAAATTAATATATTTAATTCACACCAAAATAAAGATGATCAACCTAAATTTGTGTTCTTATTGTTATACTAGAAAACTTTTGCAAATTATAAAATAAGGAAATTTTTGGACAATTTGAATTATACGATTGTCTTAAATTCGGGTAAAGTAAGCAATATGTTTATTAATAAATGTCAAACCCGATTAGTTTGCTTTCGTATCTCGTTAATGAAGTTTTATGAAATGTGTATAACATTGTTTAGACTTCATATCATCTTTCTATTCGAATGCTTGAACTCTGTCAATTAAAAGGACTATCCAATGTTAGTGAAGGTCTGTAAACTATTTTCAAAGTTGTTAACTTATTTTAAAAATTATTTGGAACATGTAATATGTAAAGCATTGTTAATAAAATCAAAGAAAATGGATGTACAAAATGCTGTGAACACTTGTGTTTTAAATATTTTAAAATAGTTTTGATGTTAAATTGAGGGTGTATTGCTGCTGTTTTCAAATGAATATTTAAATTAACACGTTAAATAACTTTGTTTTTAAAATTAAAATTATTTTGAGAATATATAAAACGGTGATGTCTTGGTAAGACATAAATTAAAATATCAGGCAAGTAAATAATAAAGTAAGCCCTGACTGCAAAGTAATAATTGTATTGATGAAAACATTTTCGATTATCAAATAAAAGAATGTTTCAGTGGCGCTTTCTAGTAATTTTTAACAATTTTGATCACGAAACGCATTAAGTTCTAATAGTAAATAATTACACTATTTTTAATAATTTTTGTTATATTAATTTCAGAAAATAATTGAAATTAGCTAGAATTATAAAATATAATAAAATATGTAATTTTTTATAAAATTCACCAGGAAATAATTTCGAAATTTCACAAGTAAAAATTAGTCAATTTAACACAGATTTCGAAAGATCACATTCTCTCCACGTACACACAGACACTTTCACCAATTTTGTTCGACACACAAAATATTATAAAATATAATATTATATAAAATATGAAAATTATTTTAAAAAACTTTATTTTTCTTTCAATAGATTGCCAAATTCGTGAATAACTGTAAATCGCTTTCAACGCAAGTATGAACCAACAAATATATTAAAATTCAACAAACAAAAGTCACAAACTATTCATTCAATCTGTTGAATTGATTTGATGCAAAAAATTGATGATATTTAGATCTAACGAACATTTCGCTAATATATAATTAAAGCGACCTGATCACATATTTACCAATCAAAATCGATTTTGAATAAAATGTGCTAATCAATAATTTTGTAAAATATTTATATTAACTGTTAAATAATATATATTTGACACTAGTAATTAAATTTGACATTAAAAATTAGTAGAATTCGACTTTAAATTTGTACTTTAAGGAATAAGGTCATTGTTGGATGTCGTTTGCACTGCAAATTTATTAGAATAAGCTGGAATGGTTCAATTTTATCAAATTTTGATTGATATTTTTTATCATTTTATTTAATACCGTCCCTAGACTCAGATAACAGGGATATCTGATCTCCGGTCTTGCGTTTTTATCAACAATTAACCATATTTGATCTATAAAATACCGTTTTCACCGACTGTCTATTAAATGGAAGACGTAACTAAATATGTCTTTTGCATATTTGTATTTGTTTTACAGATTGATTTATAGTTTGAAATAATGAAGATAAATGTCATTAAACAAGAGTTTTTTATTTTAAATCTAAAAAATTTTTTTGAGGAAATATTATTTTTTGAATAAATAAAAATCGATACATTAAATTTACATTGGTAATTATTGTTCGAATACGAAGTAAAATAAAATGAGTTAACAATTGAAAAAAAATTAGGTAGTTTCTATGATAAAATTGAGATATTGATAACTTTAATAAAAAACGGCCAAAACTTGTTTCAAAACTAAATGCCAGTTTCAAGCATTATTATTCAAATGTGACATAATTATTTCGTTATGTAGAATATTTTGTTTCAATGGCTTCAAAATAGATTTTTAAAGATAATACAGCCTTACATTATTGAAGTTATTTATTGGTATCGTAATTTGCCAATTATTTTGAAACCTGTTTGGTTTTCATTGAAATGAATAAATACTAATAACTATTTGGAAAAAAAGAAAATATGATCCAACTCGTGGGTTTCGATCAGAATAGGAAACTTGACACAAGAAGTTTTATTTTTGCTTATATTAGTACCACAAAATCAGACCTGTTCTGATTGGCACTGACAAAATAAAAAAGCTTTTCCTTGATACTAAAGGCAAGTGAACTTAAGCTAAATATCTGATTTAGCTTCTAGAGCAAATGATAAATAAACGGTTTTGTTTAATCGTTTGACTGCTTCTTTTCTTCGACTGTTATGGCGATTATGTTTTTTTGCTCTCCTTGCATAGGAGTCATCTCGTCAATAATTCACAAATTAAATTCACATGGACCTGAAAAATACACTTTAGGTTGTTAGACGCAATTAAATTCAAATCTTCTCCTAACATTTATTTATTGTCAAAAAAATACTAATTCAAAATTTCTCTCAAAATCTGAAAATTTAAACAACTGAGGCGTGGTAATATTGATATAGTTATATACAAATTTAACACAAATAGTTGTTTAAACTATATTATTTTTCAATAGGAGTTTTAGAACTCCTTACATCCCCCTTTCTTTAAAATGCTTTATCTTTTGAATATTTCTTGATGTGATTCTACCGTTTTCGTCTGTTAATAAACAACTTCTTTCATGATTTCGTTTTACTATTGTATATGGTGCTTCGTATTTCTCGTGATCTTTATTTCTAACCTCTTGTTTCACTAATATTTTTCCCCTAACTTCTAGGCTCCTTTTTGTGCCAATTTATTGGGCGTGCTGTCTTTTAGCTTCTAATATCGGAATAATTCTTTCTCTATTTACTTCCTTATCACTTTTTCTTTTGACTTTTTAGTTAGAACCTTATTTTTCTGACAAGCTTTACATATCGAAATAGTCCTTTTTATTTCATTTAGGAAATCTTTCATATTAAAATTGTTTCGAATATATTTCATTACTTTTTTACTGCTGTGTGACAATAATAAATGTGTTTCCTTTATCATCTCTCGTCTTTTTGTTCTCGGAATCCATTATTTGTTTTGATTACTGTAAATAATATTTCCTTTTAAAATATATTTATTATAATTCTTTTTATTAATTTTATCTTTTATTTCTTGTATCTATGCACTTTCCGATTTTTCTCCATTATTATCAGTCATCAATGTTAATAATCTAGTTTCAAATCGCCCTGATTTTGGCCATCAAACACTGTACACATTTCCGCATGTATTTCTATACATGCGTATATCTGCATTTGTATGCGCTGTACCTTTTCTGAATTCCATTTTCATGTCCGAAATGCTCAAATAATTAATCCATGTTTGGAATTGTGGATATAGGCCTCTTTGTCGTTAACATAAAAGTTATTGCTTTATGATCAGTGCGTAACACAAACTGTTTACCATATAGATAATGATTGAAATGACGACTGAAATAATATATAGCCAAGAGTTCTTTTCGTGTGATACAATATTCTCGTACATGGGTACTCATTGCATGGGATCCATATGCAACAACGTGTTCATCTCCCTATTCATCCCTTTGTGATAATACGACTCCAATTGTATCTTTCTTGAAATCAGGAAATACGATAATTGGTGCTGCGGTTAACGCTATTTTCATTTCTTCGAAGACTTTGTCACACTCCTTAGTCCAAATTATTATTTCAATAATATGCTTTATAACTCTTGATTTCATTGCATATTCCTTAATAAATCTCCGATAGTAGTTGCAAATACCCAAATAAACTTCGCAAATTCTTTATACACTTAAGTCTCTGAAAAGATTTGATAGCCTCAATTTTATTCTGATCTGTTTGAATTCCTTTACTGTTAATTATGTGCCCTAAAAACTTTACTTCACTCTTGAATAACTGACACGTCCGGGTTAATTCTTAATTTTACTTCCAATATTTTTTCTAGAACTTTTCCGAAAACCTTATAATGCTCTCCAATATTTTTCGTAAAAATTAAAATACCATAACTCCTTCTTTCCATAAATCTTTCAATATTTTTGTCATTAGTTCTTGAAATGTACCCGGTCCCGCTGCAATGCCAAAATTCTATTAAAACAAAATTTCCCCTCTTTAGTAGTAAAGGTTGTCTTTACTTGAGATTCCATGTTTAATTTCACTTGATAATAAGCGTTCCCAAAGTCTAAAGAACTAAAGTATTTAGATCCATGTAATGTATCTAGAATTTCTTCTACATTCTGCATGGGAAAAGCTTGTCTGTCAGTAATTTTATTAAGCTGTCTAAAATTTAAACAAAGTCTGATCTCATTTTTATCTTTATTCCAGTCGCACACTAACGGCGTATTCCAATGCGAATTACATTTTCTTATGATATTATTACTTTCTAGATTCGTTATTGCATCATTTATTTTCTCCTCTAAATTAATCCGTTGTCGTCTGGGTTTTATCATAATTGGTTCCCCATTTGTGATAATTTTATGTTGAATCAAATCAGTGCATCCAAATATCCCAGTTATTAGCCATGAAAACACTTTTATTCTTTTTCACAATCTCTAACAACCTTTTATTTTCGTTTAATCCTAAAATGTCTATTGCTTTTTGAAGTCTATCGCTATCTGTAATATTTCCTCCAAACTTAGTTCTATTTCGCATATAAATTTATTATATCCTTCTTCATCCTGTTTAACATAGCTTAACTCGATTCCAAACTCTTTGTGTAATTCAACTCCACCAATCATATCCGGAGCAATACTTTTAACTATTATAAATGTTATTTTTCTTTCCATGTTGCCAATTCTAACATTAATGCATACTTTGCCAATTGTTTCTCTTTTACTATCATTCGCACATTTTAACGTCACATCTATTTGATAATTTTAACATTTAATAATTTATCCACCACGGTTTATGCATACATTTACTATGGCTCCTGTATCTAATAAGCATTCAATTTTATATCCTTGAATCTCAAGAGTTGTACTCGGTCTACCTTGCATTTTGTCATAACTCAGTCGTTGTCGTTTCCATTCGTCTTTAGTGAAAATATTTTGTTCCTCTGATATTTCATTAATCCACCCAATTTCCTTTCTCTCTAATTTATCTTTTGCTTTTTAAAGAAATTTATAAATATTTTCACCTACCATTTTACTATTATATTCTATGTCTTTAAATTCATTATACTATTCTCGACTTTTAGACATATCATTATTATTATTTATTAAAGTTTGATCATTATTCAAACAATTATAACATTTAGAATTATTTACATAAAAATTTTTAAAATTACTTTATTACATAAAGGTTCTACATTGTCATATATATATATATATATATATATATATATATATATATATATATATATATATATATATATATATATACAAGGATTATTTGCATTAATAACATTACTATGACCAATATCCATATCAATATCAAGATTTCCTAGTAAATTGCTTGATCATTGCCTCCAGTGTCGAAGTGAGTACTTTTAAGTGCTGAATATTTTCGTACTTGTCTTCTATATCATCTGAATACTCCAGTGGCGTCGTATCGTCATTAACTTCAATATCTGCAACTGTTCTTCTCGGATAATAGTTTTTCTGTTGATAGCTTACGGTTCGATTTACATAATAATTACCATTTCTCAGATATGAATTAGTTTGAAACTTCCTTCTTTCCAAATTTGTATAACAATCACTTTCTTTGTGTCCGCGTAAGTGACATCTTTGACTTTGAATCATTGAGCAGTCTCGTCATATGTGACCTTCCCCCCAGCGTGCAAAACACGTGATTTTCTTTTTCATTTGGCATTCTCGACTGATGTGACGAGTTTTCTTGCATTTAAATTTTTGGTTATTGACTTTTCGTTGCTTGAAATTAGTATTTCCATTTGTCAATCCTCTTCGAGCAACATCTCTGTAGCTTCTGTGGTTTTGAACTCCCGGTGAAACTTTCAAAACATTAACATGACCCATAATTTTAGTTACCTTTTCTAATTTTTTAATAGCTGCTTTTATTTCTTCTGATGTTTTTAAATCTTTCATCTCGATCTCTTTTTAAAATTATTGATCTCTCAAACAATTAGTAAGAAGGCATTTTTCTATTTCTTCTTCATCCCATTTGTGAGCTATTAATTTCTATTGTCATATTTTTTATTTTCTCTAAAAAAATATCGCTGAATCTGATCTTTTTTCATAGTTCAAAGTTTCTTTTAAATCCTCCATTAACGACGTTGGTTTTGAAACGCATATCGAAGTTTCTCTTCCAGAGTTTAAATTTAAATTTCTTTTAACATTTATTTATTATCAAAAAAATATAAAAATTTTCAAAATCTGAAAATTTAAACTGAGGCGTGGTAATTTTTAATATTGATATAGCTATCGGTTACAAATTTCATTAATTTAATTTAAAATACTTTTATTAAGTTTTGTGCAATTTTTACACCGAATCAGTAAGTGGACATAAACTGGTAATGTTAGACACAATTTAAATACCTTACATCCTAATAACAACAATTTATTTAATTTAAAAATTTCGATTTAACTATTTTTTCTATAATTCAAGCAATTCAAACATTTGTAATTTTGATATCAATGCATATATTGATCACAAATACTTTTAATTGATTTTAATAAATTTAAATTCCTTACAGTTGTCGATAATGAATAATTAAGAGAGAAAACTAACAAAATCAATACCATTGATATTAATTTTAATAATTTTTTACAATTTTCCAATTTATTATAAATAAAGACGGATCCATTTGCGTTCTTCAGATACACCCTTGATTGCTATATTGACACCGTTGACAATTGGACTATAACACCAAGCTATAAAGTCGACATCAAATAATAAAATTGGAGTCAATTTTTATTTGAAGTTAAATTTATAAAATGGCAAACAAAATTTAAGACGAAGTATATTTAATTTTTTATTTATTATATGGGGCTTTTAATGCCTATTTCGAGGGATTAGATATTTAATAAATAAATATCCGCAAAGTTTTGTGAAAAGATCTAATAATTCTAGATGAATAGTAAAGTGCATTATATTATCTAATTTTATATAATTTAAAAAAATAAATAATAATAATAATAATCAATAATAATAATAATAAAATAATAATAATAATAATAATAATAATAATAATAATCAATAATAATAATAATAATAATAATAATAATAATAATAATAATAATAATAATTACAAGAAAGCACCATTCAAACACTCGTTTTACGATGTATTTAGACAGTTTGATTGTCATCCTCAGGTAAAGAAAATCAACCAAAATAATATAGATTAATTAATATATTTTAAACAAATTAATTTTGATATATTTTTTGTTTTAAAACTTTTTATATTAATTTTAAAAATCAAATCAAATCAATAATATAAGGAAAAATAAAAAATAAATATTATTAAAATTATTTTTTTAAAACACAGTCAATTTTATATAATCAAACTATATAAAACATTCAAAACATTCGTACTCAGCATTTTGCACATTAATCTTCGGTTCCAACGACCCAATCAACAATGCTTCACATATAACACGTTCCCGATAATTATTAATACATTTTAATAAAATCAGCCTATTTTACTCGTACTATTGTGCTCACTGCAATTGACCAATACCTTCAATCGACAATGCCCAAGAACCAGAGTACAGAGATGACGAGAAGTCTCACCAATGTGACAATAAATGCATGCCCAACACAATCCAACTGAAGTTTTTGACTTAATAATGAAAATTTGCGTAATTTACACGATCTTATTATCTAAATTTACCAACTGCTTAAGTAGTGTATAATGAGGACTATGTTCCGTGGATATTTGACTTGAAAAAAAAATTTTTTTCGGGGGAGGGGTGGGGTTAAATTTTTTTAATTATTTTCTTTAATGAATGAAAAATTTTTTAAAATTATTTTTAATTAATGTTTTTATTTAATATAATTTTTTGTTTAAATGTTCAAATTTAAAATTTTTAAAAATTTTTTAATTCACGATAAAAAAGTCTAAGTATTTTTTCTCGATTAAAATGCTTAAACAATAAAAATTGCTTAAATCCTATGATTGATCGTATTATAGTGAGGAGTATTTTCGAATAAAACTAAACATATTTCATCGAATAAAAAGCCTAAGTATTTTTTCATACTTAAAAACCCGTAAAAATAAAATTGGTTCAAACTAAAAAGCTTAAAATATATTTGCTCTATTAAAAATCCTGAATATTTTTATTTTATTTACTTTAATTATTTGTTTTAATCAAGTCAATAATATTATTTATATATATTTTAATTATATTATTATTAAATTTAATTGTTTGTTTTAATCAAGTCAATTATTTTATTTATTTTTAAATTATATTATTAAATTAAATTGCTTGTTTTAATGAAGTGAATTAAATAATTATTTATTATTTTAATTTAATTATTTATTTAATATTATTATTTTTATTTAATTATTTATTTTACATTATTATTATTATTTTATTTTATTAACATTTTTTTTATTTATTTTGTCATAATGAATCTCGAGAAGTTCTTCAATTTTAATCCCTGTGAAATGGTAAATTTTTGTTGCGAGATACTCTGGTGAGCAATAATCCCACGTATTTTTAATTCTTGGATAAAGTTCCTGAATTTTCTTTTATACGTGTTAATAACGATAAACATTTTCAAAGTAAGATGTGAAAAAATAAATTAATATGAAATTTTCAAATAATAATAATAAATTCATCAACAATCAAAGAAAAAGTTAACATACTCGATATCAACTTCTGAATACTGATAACCCATACACACTGAACAATCCATTGATTAATAACTGAACAACAATCACTAGGTACTGTATACAAATGACTGAGTACTGTAAAACTCACTATATACATACTAGGCATTGAATAATTGAATATCTTATTTATAAAAATTCCCTGTTTAACTAATATTTACCCTTTGAACACCGCTATTCAACCTACTTAACCCAGTTAAAAATAAAATAAAATTTTCTCTCAATCATTTCTCCTTAAAATACTTGGTTATTCACTATACACACACTCACAATATGTTATCAATAACTAGTTACTGAAAAAATCAATATCAAAAATTGTTTACTGACCAAGAAATCTTTAAAAAAAGCACATAAAAATTTGGACAAACAAAAGAAGTACAATTTCAATTACAAATTATATTAACTTCTTCACTCTTTTATCGATCCTTGATGTCTCCAAATTGCTTGGTTGCTTAGTTAACTGGTTGCTATCAAGAAACTATTAATCATTGAAGCCCAATCAACTGTTATATTTTCTCTGTATAAAAGTTTATTGCTTTACAGTCTTGTATTTGATTTATTGAAATTATTTTGTAAATCTTAATAGTTTTGATTAAAATCTTTGAAATCTTTCTATTATTTTTATAATCTTTTAATTTGCATCCAACAATGAACAATTATTAAAAGTTATTTTCAAAGATGAATGTCAATTTTTTATTTAATTTTCAAATGCACCTAAGTCTAAATAAATCTAATAATTGCTAACAGCTCAAAAATTACTTAAATTTATTTTTACACATTTTCTATTCTTTTCACTCCAACTCTTGTTGTTTACTGAATGATAAATTAATAATTAAGTATAAATGATTGTAATTGATAGTGAAAAGAAAGTTAATTAGAAAAAGATTCTTAAATTAATTTCACAAAACATATATTACTTTCACAGTACTTGAAATAAATTTTCATATATCTATTGAAAATTATTAGATTTTTAAGTTTCTAAACATCATAGAATAAAGTTAATAGATAAAATAATTATCATCTACCACATAACTAGAAATTAAATGATTATCGATCAACCACTAAATAAGTTGAATTTCTAACAAAGCTTAAAAAACTACACGGAACATGTACTCATAGATACCGATAAAATCTACCAAAAAGCCAAATTGTATGTTTAATTGTTGTAAAATATTTGTTTTAGTAAAAATAAGACTTATCCTTAAATTATGATGATCATGTGATTAGAATTTGATTAAAGTTTTGAGAAAGTTGTTAAATTTGAAATAAAACTGATTAATTTGTAAATAATGTTATTACTTTGAAGAAATTTTAAAATAAGACCTTCAGCAAATTGGTAAGAAAATAGTAGTTATTGAGTAATACTTATTAAAATTACCAAAGTTTTATAATTTTTGACAAGTCTTGATAGATCTTTAATAAAATTTGTTAGTACTTTGAATAAAAATTTTTAAAAAAGTTTCAACACAGTAGCAAATTGTAAAGAAAATAGTACTTATCAATTAATTAAATTAACTAAGTTGTAAAATAATTGAAAAAATTTGTTAGATTTTTTAAAATGTTAAGATTGTTACGTAATTGTTCTAGTTACTTGTTGAATGAAAATTAATATATGTTATCGACTGCTCATAGTATTTAATCGTACAATTTCTCTTCATTCCTGGAAATAATCGTAAGTATTTAAATTATTCAGAAAATTGTCAATAACAACATAAGTAATGGGTAACATAATTTTTTTAAATACTAATCAATTTTAGTTTTTAATTAAATTACAAATATAATAATAAAATCAAATAAATACTTGAATACATGAATCGAACAATTTCTTAGAACTGAACACGTATCGTATATTTTATTCAAATTCCAATAATATCATTAAAATTAACCAAAATCTTATTGTTATATTTTGATAACCCTTAAGTCAATGAAAATGTATCGATTTCACTAAGTATTCATCTTTTGACATCGATTTCCAACAGAATAAATCCCCTAAAAAATATCATAAATTCCCCCTCTTGACCTATCGTTTCCCCTAAAATAATATAAAATTTACACTCAACCAATCATTTCTCTTTAAATGAAAATAATTCCAGCTATATTCATTATTTTCATAAAAATCACCGACATATCGATATTCAACCAAATAAATTTCTTGAAATCCCTTTAAATAAAATTTACTCTCAACCAATCATTTCTCTTTAAATGACAATATTCCAAACTATATTCAATATTTTTCATAAAAATACCCATTTAGATAATATTTACCCTTTAAATAATAATATTTAATCAACTTACCCCCTTAAAAATGACAACAAACTTGTTCTTAATCGACTATTTTTCACTAAAATAAATTCCACTCTTGACCAATCTTTTCTCATCAAATAACACTTTCCACTACTTTACCAACTATATTCATTTTTTTATAAAAATCACCTATTAAATAACGATACTTAACCGACTCAACCCCTTAAAAATATCAAAAAAACTGTTCTTAATCGATTATTTCCCCTTAAAAGATCATAAATTCTCTTTTTAGCCAATTGTTTCCCCCTAAAATAAAATTTACTCTCAACCAATCATTTCTCTTTAAATGACAATATTCCAAACTATATTCAATATTTTTCATAAAAATCACCGACATATCAATATTCAACCGAAAAAAATTCTTGAGATCCTCTTAAAATAAAATTCCTCTCTTGACCAATCAAATTCCCTTAAAATTATCATAAATTCCCTCTTAACCAATCACTTCTCTTTAAATGACAATAATTCCAGCTATATTCATTATTTTCATAAAAATCACCGACATATCGATATTCAACCGAATAAATTTCTTGAAATCTCCTTAAAATAAAATTTCTCTCTTGACCAATCAAATTCCCTTAAAATTATCATAAATTCTCTCTTAACCAATCATTTCTCTTTAAATGACAATAATTCCAATTATATTCATTATTTTCATAAAAATCACCGACATAGATATTCAAACGAAATTTCTTGAAATCTTAAAATAAAATTCATCTCGTGACCAATCATTTCCCTTTAAAATATCATAAAATTTACTCTTAACCAATCATTTCCGTTGAAATGACATTTCCCCCCACTGCACCAAAAATATACATATTATTTGTAAAAACCTACAAGGTAAAATTTCTTTAGAAATCTATATTAAACTGACTCTACTCCTTAAAAATCCATCATTCGAATCATATTTACTATATGTATTCAAAAATTCATCAAAATGACTAAAATTGAATTTTCCACAAATTAAATTTCATTGTAAAATCACAAAATATATATCATATTGCTCAAATAATTAAAGTTAATCAGTAAATCAAGTATAAATTCAATAAAATTACCAGTCAACCTGTAGAGAGAATTCAATGATTTTCATAAGTATACTGATAACCACACTGAGCATCCCCTTAAAAAGTCTCTAAATTATACTACTTTTGTGATTGATATCCATGAAATCAATAAAATTGTAAATAATCGACCCCTTATCTCAAAAATATTTTATTCTTTCTAAGTTTTACTAAAATATTTTTAAAAATCAACTGAATCGATAAAAATTTGGTTTAATTAACAATAAATTTTAATTTAATCTTGTCTCTGTATATTCCAAAAGTTGATTGTAATTTACTGTAAAATACATTAATCACTGTCCAATAAACCTCTGAATAGCTTTATATACTTTAAACTTTTTAAAATAGATCATAAAATTATTGAAGAAATGATGGTAAATCTATAATTTTAGAAGTACTTAATTTGTTGATAATTTAATAGATTTAACTTGATTTTAGGATTATTTTAATTAAAAGTTTATTTTAGGAATAAAATGTTTATGAAACATCTATTTAAGATAATTATTTACCAATTAGAATCCAATTTGACTGATAGATTTTGAATAGTAAATGATACTTAATTATAATTTTATGATCTATTTTAAAAAGTTGAAAGTTTTTTTAGGAAAAATAATAATAAAAATAATCTTTAAAAATATAAAAGTAAAATAATAATAAAAGTAATATTTAACTTTGATAAAATTATTTATTAATTTACGAAAATTAATTTCAGTTAAAAATTTCACTAATTCTTACCTCCAGCTACAAGAGTTTTCCAAGCGATTCCAGTCATTTTTTCTTGAACACTAAAATCATCAGGAATTGTCATATTTTCACCAATATCAATTGCACAAGACTTTCTCCAATATTTAATAATGTCTTGTAAACTTCGGGCACTTGATTGCAACAAAAATGTTTTCCATTCATCATAATCGATTGCCAGATTATGATCCAGATCAACACGGGATAATAATTGTTCAGCTTCTTTAATTCCAATAATTATTCCTAAATCAGCCATAGTTTCTTGAATTTCTTTGGAGTCAATTTTATTATCGTGATTACGATCCATTTGTTTAAAGGCTAATTTTAATTGAGTTTCTTGACTTTTTAAAAATTCTAAAAACTTTTCAGATTTATCGGCAATATCTTTAGATTCATTAGATTTTTCGGTATTCAAATTATTAGCGTCATCATGCTCATTTTTTAAAACATTTTTTAGTGTTTGGATTGTTATAATTGTATCTTGTTTCTTTTCAGCTTCTATATTATTGCTAGTTTTCTTAATTCCAGTATTACAATTTTTTATCAGATCATCACTCATATTAATAAAAAACAATATTTTAAAATGTATCAAAGAGAGAAATAACAAATCAAATGCACAGGTTCATTAATAAAAATTTCCAAAATATAAATATAATATTTCAATTTACTCGTATAAATATTAGATAGAGTTCATATTAATTTATGAAATATAAAATAAGTAATTTGATAATTTAATTAAAGATTCTAGGTGGTAGTGAGCGAATAATTGACAAATTTAAACACAAGATTGAATCATAATTTAATTGAAATGAAATAAAAATAATCATTTATTCATTTTAAATAGCGAATATTTTATAAAATTAGATCTCTTTTAACACGTATTTAAAAATAATTTGAAGTGAACCTTAACATAATGCAACATTGTACTCGTTTATAATTTATACTAAAATTTATTACTTTTTATTATTATTGAATTAAAAAATAATTAAGTTTATATGCCGGTTTACCACCGATGTTGTTCATATCAAATCACCATGGACTATCGCGATAACAGATAACAGAATAGAGTTGCTGGATACCTGATAAGATGGTAAAATAAAATTGCGACCACTTTCAAGGGGATTCACATCAAATACACATGTGGGGTTTATGATTTCGATAACTTTGACCCCAGATGTAAAATACTTTCTTGCTCCCAATGGTTACCCGTTGCTAAGCAACGTTGGTAATATAACCATTGGTTTTGAGATCGCCAAAGGTGAGCGCCACATAGGAACTACTCTGGCCCGACCTCAAACTGGGTTCAACACACCACCGTTGGAAGGCCTGCGTGTGCTTTATTTACTCTGGTCCCTTTTTTGTTAGTTTGGTCAAGTTATTATAAATTAACTACTGAGCTACCGTTAATTATTGTTAAGGTACTATTTGAGCGACTATCAGAATTCAGAAAAATGATAAAACGACACAACTATGTATTTAAAAGGGCGACAACTATATGCTGGGTTATACTCGAGCAGCGCGGCGCTTGGCTCGCTCCTTCCTTCCTGATCGATGACCGCTGGGCTTCGGCGTAGTCTTTGGACCCGTTGTTGCATCTCTATACGCCAGTTGAGCAGGAGCGAAGACGAGGGGATACGTCACTGCCGCTCCTTCTTGGCAGGCTGATACGGCCACCTCCAGACCTCTTATTTGAGTTTTCAGGCTCTGGTTGACCTGCTTCTCCTCTGACCAGCCCCTTTTGTGCCGCCGCTATCTTCTGGTAGAGCGTCTTCACCTTCTTTGGCTCTACCCAAGTGGCTTTGATTTGCTGGATTTCCTTTGATAACTGCACGATTTGTTCGTAGAAACTTTTGTTAATTCTACGTGCATGATCCAACTCACGTTGTAGGACTTTCAGTGATTCCATATCTATAAAAGGGGCGATTAAATCGGATTTATTCGTTTTGATTTAGCTAAGTAATCATAATAATCAGTCAAGGGTTCCTACAGGTATTATTGTCAAATAAAAGAATTCTAGAACAAACAAGCATTCAAAATAAACTAAAACATTTTTATTTTAAAACTCGCCTAACTAAGCGTTCCTAATTTGTTAATATTGGTGGGTTACAGGGTTTCGAAATTTGCTTATCTTTATGGTTGCCCCCAGTAACGCCATACAAAATGATTCTAACCGCCACTTGGCACCCGTTGCTAAGCAACGTTGGAAATGTGTTCAAGTGGTGGATTGTCCGCAAAAAGTGAGCATTATTACTAATACTGTAATTGCTCGGACAACCCTCGGGTTCACGAGCTGTCGATAGAAGACCTATGCTCGCTTTGCTCTGTCTAAATAATGACTCTGTTGTTGCTATTGGACTTATCAAATTTTAAAACTTATCAAATTCTGTTAAATCTTCATTATTACTGCAATTTTTAGTGAAACGAACAGGACTGTTCATCTATAAGTTCTTGGTGTGATATATTCAGTTGGCTATCTTTTCTCACGACGCTTCTATGTATCTTTTTTAAGGGTTATAATAATTAGAAAACGTTAAGCGATACTCTGATACTATGCAAATTGGGTAAGTCGAAATCTACGATCTACCAGGTATTAACGTTTGTCAAGTTAGAGCTTGTTAAGTGTATAGTATTAATATTTATTAAAACTCGTCTAAAAGTTACTAACTACCTAGTATTGACCTTTATCAACATTAAGTTATAGTTTGTTAAATACCTAGTGATAATATTGGTTAAAATCAATTTTAAAATTTAATGGATACAAGGTGTTATCATTTATTGAAGTGTATTGGAAACTTGCTAAACACATAATGTTAATTAAAATTAATTCAAAATTTGCTAAATATATGAGATTGACATTGATTAAAATAAATTTAAAGTCTACTAATATATAATATGGACGTTTATTACATTAACTTTAAATTTTCTATTATATGATATTGACATTTATTGAATTGAATTTAAAATTTATTACATATAATATCAACGAAATGAACGTCGGTATGATTTACCTCGGCTTGGGGCATCCGTTTCTCCAATTGACGTCATAGTTGTTATATCCGTATTTCAAAATAAAAGTGGTAGTATAATGACTAGATGGCATCCACACTAAACTATTTATCTGGTGTGGATGCACTCGCATCCGCTACCTCGTGACTAAACATGGATATTTTAGTAAGAGAATTTGTGTTTATATTAATGGCATTTAATCTATGTTCATCATGTAGGCACAATGTCGACGGAGACGTCAATCTCTCCGATCACGCGAATTCATTCAATTTGGATTTACGGTTTCCGGTTGATTCGCTAAATATCTCAGGTAAACTTTAGTTATCAATCGGCTATTTTCTGATGTTGCTTTAGTGTATCATGATGTCTATTATTGTTGTGCGCTACTATGAGACAATTTTGGAGTGTGTCGGTACGTCTGTTTCTCCTATTACTTATATTGTTAACCTATTCCAGGAAAAACCAATGCTTTTGATCTCCTCATGTTATTCCGGGATAGAATATTTGGTCGTTTCACGGGAGAATTACCCACCTGATTTTCATTGTGGAATTTTATGCATCTTAACGATTTGTTCCTAATTTGTATTGGATTTTATTATACTATTTCGTCGTTTTCGTTTGTGAATACAATTTGGATTGTGCTTGGAATTATCTAAATATATGTACTTAAATGATGCTGGATTTGACGAAATTAATTATGAATTTTTCGGGTGGGAGATATTGTCGTGATGCTGAAAGGTAGTAAATTTTATAATTATTAACATCAGGATTCTTAGCAGATTTTTCGATAATATTTCATTACTACTTTACTCTATAGCAACAATTTCTTATTAATTTAGTTTTAATCGATGAATTTGTGTTAATTCATTGTCAAGCAATTTATTTATTTTAATTTACCTTTAGGCAACGAATTGATTTGTCGTTAACCAACGAGTTAATTTATTTCTAAGCCACGAACCTATTTTATTCTATCTTTAAATACTCTATTTTATACTAATTTAGTTTCAATCAATAAATTAATTTAAAGAAAGTTTTGTTTTTAATCAATGAATTTCGTTAATTTTACTCAATAATTACTTTAATTTTATTACAATGAATTATATTAATTTAAGCAATGAATTACTTATTATTACTTTAATTTTATTAAAATGAATTGTATTAATTTAATCAATGAATTACCATTTGTTACTTTAATTTTAATCAATAAATTACTTTCGTTTAATCAATGAATTAATTTGTTTTAATTGACAAATCACTTTAGTTTAATCAATGAATTAATTTATTCCCCGTACCATTCCCCTTTAAAAAGCCTTAGGCGCAGATTGTGTTTATATTATATTTACTGAGTGCCCACTGGACTACTCGGTGTGATGATTTTGAGCCGTGTGTAATACAATTTTAGGTTGATTTTACAGAAATGAGAAACGAGGAAGCACCCAAAAGACCTCTTCCTTATTTCTCGTTCCTTCTATATGAATAATATTGACGTTACGACCCCTGCGTTCCGCACGCTGGGTCTTCACGGGTACATATCATTGGCGATTTTCCACGCACTTACACAAATCTGTACTATGTATATTTTACTATCTTGCAATATGTGTTGGCTGTGGGCCGGAAAAATTTCGACAAATGTTTAATTAATTTTAATAAATATATGAAACAATTTATGAATAATATAAATATTTATTAAGCATATAACAAATAAACATAAATTACCCTACAGTCCATTCCATAAAAAATAAAAATTCATAACATTGCATCCCCTCCGCGCCGACTTCCAAGCAGAGCTCCATCGAGGTTGCGAGGAAGTGACGTGGAGAGAGAGCTCCAAAAATCAAACTATTTCTCACCTAAAATTCCCAAAATTGGCTTGAAAATAGATTTAAACAAATAAGTGTCTAATGTTCAAAATCGGTTAAAACTGATTTGAAAAATGGTTAAATTTAATGTGAAAATGAATCGGTATTTATACCTATTTTCTGTCCCTAACCTCGCATGTTAATTTTGATGTAGTAAAACAAAATTCGACCTTGTTATTTTCTAATGTATTCTAATCTTTAATTTTATTATTTTTCAATTTATTTTAATAATTTTTCATTTAGAATTTTTATTGAATTATTACTAATTCAAATTTTTTTGATTTAAGTTTCATTTTCATGAACTTTTATTAATTTATCAAATTTTGTCGAATTTGTTGGGTTTTCGTGTTATATTTGTGTTTATATCGTGCGAATTTTGTTGCATTTTGTTATTATTTTAATTTATTTTTATGTTTATTATTTTATATTTAATTCTCTTTTTTTCTCATATTTGATAGGGTTTAATTGATGTTTCAATAGGTTTATTTAAATTTGCATGCTATATTTGCATGTGTGTTACCGATCCATTTAAACATTTCTCAAGGCCGTATGTGTTCTGGCCCAACAATATGTTCCATAGACAATCACTAGTCGTAACGATGATTTCGGAGATACCTGCAGGCATCCCTTTCCGGGGCCGGTCGAGCATAAGGATGCTCGCGATGTCCTTCCGTTGGCTTCTCTGTCTTTCTCATGTGTCGGGGAAGGATCTTCTGGGGAACGACCACGTTGATGGCCTTAGATCGAATGTTTAACCGTTCGTCGTCGAGATAGTACGACATGTTGTACGGCGGGGCGTACCCGTCTGTACTGGCGATCCGGCCCACGGCAATGTCGTCATTCACATTGACGAGGTAGCGTCTTGCACGATCCAATTGCTCGTCGGTTTGTCTCTGATGTTTCTCAAGCCACGCGAGGAGGAACTCGGCTTGGCCACGGATCTCCCTGGCCGGGTTTCGACCCGGCTCCCGCTTTATCGCGACGAACGGGGGCTCAACATCTTCCGTTTGTTGTAGGCTACCGGCTCTGGCCTCTCTGACTTGGGATACAGTGAATCCGGCATCCCACATTGCCTGACGGCAACGGTTTACCGCGTGCACGGGAAAACGCACTGTGATCCGGGATTCATCAATCCACGAATCGTCTAAAAGAAACTAATTTTTAAAATTCTTGTATCCTGTGTACACTCTAAGAAGAAGAAATTATTTCCTATTCACTGTATGTTCGTTGAAAAATTAAGACATTGTCCAAGAAAATCATGATTGTTTGTGTGGGTTTTTAAACGTAGGGTTATTTTTATTGCATTAATTTGCAATACGATATTTGTAATTTAATTCATTTTTTGGACTCTTCCAATTATAACTAATTTAAAGTGCGTAACTAAATTAACAATGTAAGTATAGAATAATTTAAGTAATAACTAAAACAAACCTGAACTAAATATTAATAGTAGGATGACGCTCAGCGTATTTTCCCTTGGACCAATAAATATAATATTCCTTGCATTAACACCTCTTAAGTTTCGTTTAAGTTAGCTAGTTAGTTAATTTTCCATATCCTAGGTAACGGAATTACTGTCCTCAAGGCCGAGGGAAAATTCAAGCCTACCATTGATTACTTGGTAATTAATCTTTATGGAAATTACTAATCGTAAGTAAACTAATGATAATCAAAAATCATGTTTTCTTAATTTAATTGTAGGGTTACTCTCTAAATGTATTCCATGTGGGTTGTCATTCACGAAGGTTATTTAATCAGGTTGGGATTTTGTTTTATAAAGAAAACAATGTTTAAAAATTCTTAGTTCAATCGACTGGAGTCATTAAATTTAATAAAAAAAAAAAGATTTGGCTATTTTAATGATAACGAATTTACTAATTATCAATTGAAAGTTGTAATGCTTTCCTATTTCGCGATTAGTTATATTAACGTCAGATTTGGGGTTCCTACAACTATCTAAGGTTCTTTGAATACACCAAATGCTAAACCTTTGTTTTCGTTATTTCTTCGCAACCAATAATGATATAATGTAGTCGTACTCCAATAATTTTGTGTACAATATTGTGCTGGTTTATCCTTTAGCATTCCTTAGGTAAATGAAATTCAGAATACTTATAGTAACTTTGTAAGGATGTTCGATTTTTCCCAATCATTTTAATCGAAATATAGTCGTAAATCTAACCTTTCACATTATCTAATAAAAAATAATAAATAATTAAATAATTAAATAAAATAATAACAAAAAAAAATTAAATACTCATATAAATTCGATAAAGGTATTTGAAATTATTTACAGTATGAGGCTAACGTACATAATGGCTATCTACTGCTAACGCATAATTGGTTAAATAAACACAAAGCAAAATTTAAAATTAAAATTTTTTATTTGCTAAGAGAGATTCACAAAATAAATCGGATTGATTCATCTTATTTTAGTCGTTAAGTTTAGTTATTTTTTGCACGTTTTTTGTTATTAATTTAGCGATAACCTGGAATCCGGGAAAATACATCGAAACAATGGGATACCTCATCGTTTGAAAGGATTTGGATTTTAGCGTTCCAACAATTATCTCCAAAAGAAATATTTTGAATCGTTCTAGTCCTCGGTTCGTCGTCCTATGACTAACGGATCACGCCATTAAAAAATCCCTGCGTAATGTTAGCATGATCGGCTATAGTAGTTGTAAATGGATTTGATATCGTACATTTTTTCGAACCGGCTCCAATGTGTACAATCTCTACGGGTTGGAGTTTTGGTACAACAAGGGTTAATCGAGAAAAAGAACACGGGCCTTCCGGCATCAAATTTTATATTTTCTAAATCGTTATTTGTTATCGGCATTCCTAACTCAGAAGGCATCATGGGGATTGGTACTGCGAGATTGTTATCTAGGACTCTTACAGGTTGATAATAAAATATGGGAATAAAAATTTACCTAACGATCGAGATCTTGGATTCAAAACTATGTCATCGTCCGGGATCCTGGCCGTCGTGTTCTCATTTGCTTGGTTCGAATGGCGATACATTTTCAAATTTTTTAAAATTCAACTGTCAGTCTAGACCTATCGATATTCCTTATATAGGTCGAGGTGTCAAAATAAATGGGTGTGACTACAAGCAATGAGCTAGCTAATTTCGGCCTACGCAGTGGGTGTGCGTGGATATTGCTACAGAAATCCTCTGCATTGTGCGTGTGGGTAACATTCAAATGGTGTGCACCTATCCAGTTCAGTTGTGCAGTGCTAGGCGTGCAAGATTATTCATATCGATTCATTCAGAGATAAAAGTCAAGTCAGATATATATAGTAGGCTTTCGATTTGCACTGGTTCTATCTTATTAATTCATTTTATAATTTTAGATTCGCTCGAACTTTATCGACAAATTATTCTGGTTAAATCGTTATAATCATAGGTATTATTCGAAGGCTAGATTCTGCAAATTTTTAACTTTTGATTATTTCAGGGCTTCAATTTCTAGTGGGCAAATGTTTGTGAAAGAAAATACTTCTTAGCACTTCTCAAGTTTCGTGTGGAATTATTTTGTTAAATAAATATTTTCAAGTCGTTATTTGTGGTTGATTTAATAGATGGAGTGAATTTAAGGATGTAAAAAGGCAGAGTATATTATTTTATTTTTTATTTTATGCGAGATGTTTGCTGGTAATTACTAGTAAGAGGCTTGATATATATTCATCTCGGTGACTTCATATAATAAGATTATCATTTGCGTGAAGATCAGTAGTATCAACGTCTGACTTATCTCTATTCGGTGGACATGGATTTCACCATAAGCTTCTTGTCGCGTCATAAAGATATGGTTTTCTACCTCGTTAAGGATTCATTTAATCCCGATGTCGACAGAAGGTTGGCTTCCAGTGTTTAGTTACTTATTTGGGTTTAGGTTGTCGAAGATTATTACGATTGATGCTGGCGCGATTTGGGATTTTTATCAAATCTTTGGATATCAAAATCTTGGCGTTCGGAGTTGGATTAGAAATTTATATTGTTCGGAAAACGTGGTACATATTTATCCCCCATCTCTAATTACTTTTCCGGTTTTCTATCGAGAGGGTTAACGTTGATCTGAAGTAACTTAGTAGGAAAAAACAAATGTTGTTTATCCCTTACTTTAAATAGGTTTTATTACCGTTGAATAATGTATCGGAAAACTATAACGCCCACATTATCTATTCATTACTATTACGAAATTTTATGAATTTTTCTATTATCATTTTAGGTGTCTATAGTATTTATTAATTTTGCCCTTACGTAATTTTATTGACCTTAAGCTATTTAATTTTTATTGATTTTTAAACTTTATATCGAGAGTTCTTATTTATTAATTTCTTTTTACCTTTTCCCTTTGCATCTTCATTTAATTTCAAAAATTATATTGGAAGTTATGACAATTACCATATTTAATTTAAGAGATTTTATTGACTTTAAAACATTTTATTCGAAGTTGACGATAACTACATTATTTTATTCTTTACTTTAAGTGATTATATTGATTTTAGACATTATGCTAGAAGTTTATAACAAGGATTTTGTCTTATTAGTTCCCCGTGACCTTCCCTTTGAATTGACCTTAAGCGCCTTGTGTTCATATTATAATTAATGAGTTCCCACTGGACTACTCGTGTGATAATTTTGAGCCGTATGTGAATATAGTTTAGGTCGAGTTTATAGGAATTAGGAAACGACGAAACAGCCAACAAACTATTTCCTTTTCTCCCTTTTCCTCTATACGGAATGATATTGACTTTACAGCTCCTGCGTTCTCACGCCGGAGCCTTCACGGGCACGAATCGTTGGAGATAATACACGCACTTACACGATTACCAATTTTATGTTTGATTTTACTATCTTGCAGTATGTTTCGGTTGTGGGCCGGAAACATTTCGACGAAAAATAAAAATTTTGTGATTCTATTTAAATAATTTATTGAAATATAAGCTACCCAATAGTTACATTTGTCATAATAAGAACACACCGCTCTCCCCACGCCGACACCCAAGCAGAGCTCAACTGAGGTTGCGAGGATGCGACGTGGAGAGAGTTTCGAACAATACTCTCACTCACATCAAATTAGAGATTTTCACTGATAATACTGATTCCGGTTAGAACTAGTGTCAAGTTTTGTGAAAACTGATGAGACGATTAAAATTATGTAAAAATGAATCGGTATATATACCTATTGTACGACCCTAACCTTGCGTGTTCTTTTTGATTTAGTAAAACAACCTTTGACCTTGTGATTTTCTGGTATATTCTAATCTTTAATTTTATTATTTTAAAATTTTATTTGACAATTTTTCTTTTGAATTTTTAATTGAATTATTTCTAATTTAAATTCTTTGATTTTTTTTTCATTTTCATGAAATTTCGCATTTTTTGTTAAATTGTCAAATTTCGGTCAAATTGCTAGGTTTTCATGTTATGTTTATGTTTATTTCGTGCGGATCTTGTTGCACTTTGTTATTATTTTTAATTTATTTTTGTGTTTATAATTTTATATTTAATTGTTCTCTTTCTCGCATTTTGGTAGGGTTAATTGGTGTTTTAATAGGTTTGAGTTTAAATATGCATGTTATATTTGCATGTGTGTTACCGATTCATTTAAACATTTACAAGGCCGTCTGTGTTCTGGCCCAACACGTTAGAAGGCCTGCGTGCGCTTTATTCATTCCGGTCCCATTTTGCTTACTCGGTCTTGTTCATTATATAATTTAACCTTGACTCTTACTTATTATTCTTACTTCGTTTCAACATCTAATTTATGAGACAACTCAAGAGAAAAACATTTATTTAATAATAATTAGTAACATATGTTATTTATGGTGTAGAGCGACCCGACGCTTGGAGCGTTCGTTCTTTACGGGACGATGTCTGCTTGGCTTTGAAACGGCCTTTGGAGTAACTGCCGCATCCCTGTAGGCTATTTGGGCGGGAGCGAAAACGAGGGGGTACGTCACCGCCGCGCCTTCCTGCCGGCCGCTACTGCTACTTCTAGACCTTTTATCTGTGTTTTTAGACTCTGGTTTAGTTGTTTCTCTTTGGCCCAACCCTTCTGTGCCGCTGTCATTTTCTGGTAGAGGGTTTTGATCTTCTTCGGCTCTATTCAGGTAGCCTTAGTTTGTTGTATTTCCCTCGTTAGCTGCAGAATCTGTTCGTATAGCTTCTTATTTGCCCGGTGCGCGTTGTCCAATTCGCGCTGTATGATTTGGCTTGATTTCATGTCTACAAAAGAGCAATTATTAGGCCGCACAATTCCACATTTATATTATTCAACACAATCTTGAAGCCGTAGAATTTCATAGATATATTTGTTAACATAAATTTATCGGCAAAGGAAAACTTAAAACTAAAACTAAGGTATTTTATTTTCAATCACTATTTACAATGCGGTTCGCGATGATGTTTATAGTCGCCTCACCTTGGAGTCATTCGAGCATGACGGTGCTCGCGGTGTTCATCATTTCGTTCTCTCTCCGCCCTCATATTTCGAGGGAGGATCCTCCATGGAACCACTACGTCGATGGCCTTGGATCTCGTATTCAACCTGCTATCGTCGAGGTTAAACGACGTATTTACGGCGGAGCGTATCCGTCTGTACTGGGAATTCTCCCTGCTGCTATATCGTCATTGACATTAGCTATATAACGTCTGGCGCTCTCCACCTAGGCGTTGGTCTGACGCTGATGTTCCTCAAGACGGGCGAGGAGGAACTCAGCTTGACCCCGGATTTCTCGTGCCGGGGCGCGTCCTGGTTCCCGTTTTATGGCAACAAACGGTAGCTCGATCTCCTCCGACTGCTGTTTTTTTCCAAACCTCGACCCCTTGACCTGGGAGACGGTGAATCCTGCATCCCACATGGCCTGGCGACATCGATTTGCCGCATGTATGGGGGAGTGTACCTTGATCCGGGATGCATCGATCCACGAATCGTCTAAACGGAAGAAAATTTTAGGTTAGGGAAGCATTTTTCTCGATCGGACAAAAATATTTATTCCTAAAAGCTTTCTTTTTTAAAATTGTTTCATCTTTGTATCAAATTTAACAAAAATCAGATTTGCAATTTCACTGATTTCTTTAGAGTTTATTGATGGATGTTTGTCTAAAATAAGAATTGACTCTAAGAATCTTAGATTTTTTTGAATGTTGTCACTGGCCAAGATTTTGATTGAAATACTTTTTCTTTTCTTCCTAGGTTGGCATTGTTGTAGGTTCCTGAATACGGAAAATTTTCCAGTATGGTCTAGGTCAGAGGTCTCAAAGTCTAACGCGGGACATGTGTGAGTAAAAGCATAACCCTAAAGGCCATCTTTATACAATGATTAAAACATATAACCCTGAGAAATCTTAAAGAATAAATGAACAGTTTTCTATTATACTATTATAACTACTTAGTGAAGCTTTTATTGAGTTGTAAGCATACGCAATCGTTCTAATAAAAAAAAATTTTAAAAAAATTTATAAATTTTAAAGCTAATCATGATTTTAATTGTTATATAAGTTTGGCGACCAAGAAACTAAATTTTAATTGTCAAAAAGAATAATGACCTCTAAATAATAATAAAAATTAAAGTCAGAAAAATACAAGAGATACATCAAAAAATAAAGAAAAACGAGGGGAAAATTATAAACGTATTTAAAAATAATTAAAATCATTAAAACCCCTCAAAAATGGCGAAAAATTGCCTATTGGTAGCACACACACAAAATAACTATAACGAGTCCCGTTTCAAAAATTTCCGTTGTCCGGTCGGTTGTCACCGCCTCTCAATACTTGGTGAAATTAGAAAACGAACATTGCATCTTAAAATAGAAATACTCTTAACTGAAAGGGACATGGAATTCCCCAGAGGCTGAGAGAGCTATACAAGAAAATAACATGTCTTTCTCGAGCTCGTGATGACCTCGTCATAGAAAACCGAGGACAGAGAATCACTATTTCAGATCAGAGTACCGCGTTGAGACAGATATTTAAAGAGAAGGAGCTGCAGGCGAAGCTACCTAGTCGTAATATGGCCCAACGATTCGATATTATTTCGGCGCACTATCTGTCGATCGATTCATGCAGTCTCACGAGAAGCGACGATGTGGTCACAACATTGTCGACCCCGAATCGTAGGCATAAGCCTAACAAGAACCGTCAGAGAAGACAAAAGAGGGCTGAGAATGCCACATTACAGCCGAATTTGAGCGCCATAGAAAATACTAGTGGTCAAAATACTATTGTGTGCAATATGTATTATTAACTCTGCGCTCGAGAGGTGACCCTCATTCGGATGATATTTTATATAATTACTGCATTTCCATACTACCCTCATATGATATGATCGTATACACAAAAATAATTTATATATAGACAAATAATTTCACACAAGCAGTTTGAATAAATACATACAAAAATGAAACCTCGAGTGCAAAGGGTTAAAGTTGTTCCACCTATGAACCTAGAAAATACATTTAACACTCTTGGCGCCAAAAACAGGCCTTTTTGTACGAATTATTGTCAGCAGATTATTTTAAAATGTCACGGTCAAACAAATCAACTTGATATTGACTATGTTAAAAATAAGGGAAAGTCATTTCTGACAAACTATTAGTGATTTATTGACTGGATCAACAAAGCACTGGCATGGTACCTTTTCCAAATTGACAGCAATCATTACAATTCTGATAACATTGCCACTCGTTTCTTTTAGTAATGTAGCTAAATTTATTTGAATTTCTCTGTTTATTTGTGTATTTGGACAAAACTATTTAAATCCATTGATAAAATAATTTATAGCAAAAATCATAAGTAAACGAAACTTATCCGGTGATTTATGAATTTGTGGGGAAATATATTGCCTAAAACCGTTAAAGATTATTTATCGAACTTCAGATGGACAAAAGAAATAAAGAAGAAAAATCAATAAAAACAACCAAAAATCGATATTTCCAAATCCAAAATATCGACAGATATTCTCTATTTCTCCATCGACAATTGTTGTCATAGCTGAGATATAGCTTGAGAATCAACTCTGTCTGCCGAGAAAATATATATGCTGTAAAAAAGAATATCGGTCAATAATATTTATAAATTCCGCGGCTTCCTAAAAAATATTTATTAAATCTGCAACAGTTTCAATAACAAATCTTGGAGATTTTGGGGAATTCTTGTCGATATTCAAAAGATCCTCTAGATTGGAGATCCCAGAAAGCACAAGCAATGTAGCCATTTGATTAGCGTTGCCAAACTCAATATCTGTATCTAAGCTGAATTTCTCACAATAAGAATGCAACATAAAAACTCTGAGATTAACTTGTCCCCGATCATAATCGTTTCTTCTGATTTCAATCCGTATTTCTGTTGAAGGATTTCAAACATTGGCAGGTATGGCTTACCGGTGATTATAGGTTTCGTTTTTGTGGCAAATGCAATAGCATTAACCATGGATCCAGTTCCTAAAGTATATATAGAATGAGGACTAAATAGATTTAATAAACTACCGGGAATCGGGTATGTAGCTGTAGGGAATAATGCATCATCATTAGTAGCGTAAAATTTGCATTTATTTTTAACGATGTATGAAGATGCTATCATCATTTTTGCTAGATTGAAATACCGATCAAAACCCACCACAACAGCAGATACCTTATAGATAAAACTAACTATACGTAGACAATTTTTACATTGATCTTACTTCTTCGTCTAATAATGAAAGGTCATTAGATAACTTTGTGAAAATTCTGGTTTCCTCCTATGAGAAATAAAATTAAAATGATATATATATATATATATATATATATATATGTGTGTGTGTGTGTGTGTGGTAATATTAATGTGCTTTAAAATACATTTATTTAGGAAACTAAAAATTCTAAGTTGTACTCTAAAATGATTTAAAAGATCACATAATTATTTTAATTGAGCTATTGTTTAAAATGAGCTATAATTTTAATTAGATGAGATATTAAAATAAATAATTGAAAGCTTAAATAAATAAGATTGAATCTTAAAATTATTAATCCTAATTATAAATTAATAATCAATTAAACAATTCATTGATAATTTGGTTGAGTTGTTGATAAAGAATGGGTATTCTAAATCATTTTTATTGTTGATGATAAAAGAGAATGTTGACAAATTGATTAAAAATTCTAAGGATCCATGTTTTGGAAAGTCTGAGTGTAATTTGACAAATGAGTGTGAATTGAGTGTTGATCTATTACTATTATTTAAATAGTAAAAATGGATATAAAAAAATTGAGCCTAAATATGTGTTAGTATTATAAAATGAAGTTAAGTAAACAGATGGGAAATTTAGAGTATAAGATCGTCTCTAATTCGTGTAAGGTACGCAATATGTTTATTAATAAATCAAAAACTCCGGTTGGATTGTGTTCTGATCTCGTTTATCAATTTACATGTAATGGGTATAATGCCACATACATTGGAGAGATTTCCCGTTATCTATGTACTCGAGTTCTAGAGCATTGTCGATTGAAGGGTTTGACCAATATTAGTGAGCACAATGGAGGCTGAAAAAGTGAAATAGGAATGTCTGATTTTAGAATTTTGTTGAGAAGTTTTAATAATTATTGGGAACGCGTGATATGTGAAGCATTGTTGATAAGGTCATTGGATCCAAAGATTAATGTGCAAAGTGCTATGACTACGAGTGTTTTGAATGTTTTTAAATAGTTTAATGTTAAATCATGTTTGTGTATTTTTTTCTAAAAAAAATTTTAATTTTAATATTATTAAAAAAATTTAATTTATAAAATAATGTTGCATATTACATTATTTTTAAAATTATATTATGGATAAAAAATTATAATATTTATATAAAAAACATTTTAAAATTAGTTAAAAGTATTTAAATGTTTTTTTAGGTGTTTATTTATTAGAAAATTAAATGTATATTTAAAAAAATAAATTGTTTAAATTATAAATTAATTCATAATATTTTGTTGGTTTTTTGTACCTGAAGATGACAGTCATGCTGTCGAAATATATCGTGCGAAGAGTTTTTTATTGGCGTTATCTTTTAATTTTATAAATTGTTATATTTTTCCTAAATTTTTATATTTTTCACTAAATGTAGAATACAAGTGAAACTCAGTACCAAACATTAGCAATATATTACTCATAAGAAAGCGAATTAGAGTCCAAAGATGACCGAATAACCAAAAGACCAAGAAAAAGTCAGACATGGGTTACAATTCAAGAATTTGAAAACCGATAGCAAGCTATTGTCTGGCTTCGTCCAAACGATTTTTGCTCATCTGACAAGAGCTATGCCACAGAAGCCAGATGTAAACAAGTGTATCGCTGCAATCTTGTAAAGAAGAGAGGTCCGCAGTGTGCTAAAGTTATGTATCTTCAGTATATTAGATAGTGTGTGTAGATAGCAGTGTATTAGATAGCAATGCAGACTCCCAAATTATCGATTATTATAGTAAAAGTTGAATATCACGGATTATAGATAAAGATGTTAATGAAACAGAAATGATTGAAGATGATATGATTGTAGTGAGGAAAGTAAACAGATTCATAAAGAAGGATTTTGCAGAAAGAGAAAGAGAAAAAATATAAAGTATTCACATTAGACGAATTAAAAAATGACAGTATAAGGTATGATAAAATGCAAGGTCAACCAAGTGTAAATATTAGAATACAAGATCAGAAGATGTAATGCTTGCTCGATACGGGAGCTACGGCAAATGTCATGAGTTGGAGTAAATTCAAGAAAATTAAAGATATAGAACTAATAACAACAACGGACACATTGAGATGTGCCAATAACAGTGTTTTAGAAACTAAAGGTAAAGCAACATTAGAAGTGGGAATAAATGGCAGGAAAAGGGTAAGTTTATGATAGTAAGATATATAATTACAGAGGTAATTGGTCGTATAGAGTTACAAACGCAATTTGGTATACAGCTAAAGTGGCCAAGAAAAAATACCGAGATAACACAGCAAGATCATATATGCAGTATCTAAGCAAAATTTGGGAAGACAATAACAGGGATTATAGATAAAGATGTTAATGAAACAGAGCAAAGATTACGTTAAAAATAGATAATTCAATATTAATAAACATAAAGAATCAAAATGTTTTTTAAGTCTGACAAATGAGACATCGGTTGCACAAAGCTGTTGAAGCATAAAATAGAAACTCAAGGAAAACCGATAAATATAAGACCAAATAGACAACCAGTCAACTTGGAAGATAAAATAAATGAAGCAATAAAAAATTTATGAGAAAACAATATCATCAAGAAATGTAATTCGCCATGGAACACCCCATTGATATACGTTTGGAAGAAAGAAAAGCAAGATATCAGATTATGCCTTGATTTCAGACAATTAAACCTTGTTACAGAGAGACAAGCATTTCCTATTTCGAATGCAGCAGAGATGAGAGATAAATTAGGTGGGGCAACGTATTTCAGGTCAGTAGATCTTGGGAATGTATATTATCAGTTAGACCTAGAAGACGAATCAAAGTTAAAAACGGCGTTTTCAACAACGTCAGCCGAATACAGTTTTAACAGAATGCCGTTCGGAATAGCAGCAGCGTCAGGTACGTTCCATGAACTAATGGGAAAAGTATTAATGGATATGAGATGTGCAGTTGTATATTTTGATATTTACTGAGACGATCAATCAGCACTAGATAAGGTTCTTTATAAGATTGGAAATGCAGGTCTGAGGATAAATCCCGAAGTGTCACATTCTTAAAAAGGAAGTCAAATTTCATCAATAAAGAGGGAATTCAGGCGGACCCCTCAAAGCTGGAGGCTAATAAATCAATTGAAAGACCAAAATATGTCAAAAATCTGAGAAGCTTCTTGGGAATATGTAATTACTATAGAATATTTATTAAGGAATACGCGAAAAAGACTAGAGCTTTAGAAGAATTATGGGGGTTTAACAACAAAAAGTTGATTTGGACTGATGTTTGCAACGTCGCATTCGAAAATATGAAAAATGCTTTAATGTCATCACTTGATCTAGGGTTTCCGGATTTCGAAAGAGAATTCATTCTAGATACAGACGCTAGTTTTGGCACAATTGGAGCGGTATTATCACAGAAAGATGACAACGGTTGTGAAAAGGTAACAGCATACGGTTCTCATGCAATGAACAATCATGAAAAGGGATATTGCATAACAAGAAAAGAGCTACTGGCAATATATTATTTTTGCCAACACTTTAATAATTATTTATATGGGAAGTGATTCGCTTTGAGAACGGACCATAAAGCTATTACATTTTTGTTATCCACAAAGAAACCGATAACAACGCAAGATATGGATTAACTACCTCAAGATGGAATATAGAAAAAGTACGAATCATATATTGTCAAGGAATATATATGGGACACGCACAATTTTTATTGGCATGCGAAGACGAGAAAGTGGAAAGAATGAAAACCTGAAGAATAAACACTGTGGAAAAAACTGAAGATTACAAATGGCAAAAAGATAATACCGAAATAGAACAAATAAAAAAGGAAATAGCATAAGGTTCAAGCTGGAAATTTATGCTGGTGAACACTAGAAATGGTAAGATATGGATACCTATGACGCACATGAGCATAAAAGGTAACGAAATATATTTCGGATAATTATGATACGGGAGACATAAAAGAATCAATAAAAGAAATAATTGAACAATATGAATCATGTCAAAGAACAAAGGTGGTGACGACAAAGATGAGGGAAGAGACAATAAAACTGACAGCAGAGGAATCTTTAGAGAAAATGTATGTTGATATATGCGGTCCATTACAGGAAACGTTCAGAAAGAAAAGATATATAATCACAATTATTGATCAATTTAGCAGAATATCTAATTGACTGCAGTCGCTAAACAAGAGGAGGAAACTGTGAAGGAAACGATACTACAGAAATGGATTCTTAAGTTTGGAGCACCAAATGATATTCACGTAGATTGTGGAAAGGTATTTGAATCTAGGATTATGACAAAAATAAGATTTTACAAATTCAATGGGAATTACAATATGCTTTTCGAGCCAGTATCGCCACAATACTAATGGTGTGATAGAACGTTAATTCAGAAAGATAATATATTATATCAATGCGTCATTAAAATAAAAGAAGTAGAACAGATTGGACTGAGATCATACGGGAGATTGAATTTACCATGAATGCAAAGTTTCAGAAATCGATTGGTTGAAGCCCCACAGAAGTTATATTTGGAAGGAAAATATCTAGGAAATAATCTCATAGTAGAAGACAAGTTTTACAAAGAGAAGATATTACAGGAAGCACACAGGAAATAGACCAGACAAAAAGAGCATCCGATGTAGGAGATGAGTTACTGGTGAGATTAGAATCAAGAACGAAAGACAAGGAAAGATACGAAGAGCCATATATGATAGTTCATGATCGCAAATACCTCCTACAAGACGAAATAGGAAAATGTTTCAAAAAAATATTGAAGATGAAGAAATTTCTTAAAGAGGTGTTCTTAGCCGAAAATTGAATATTTCGGTGGATTTGTCAGGGAGATTTGATTAAAATTTAAATATAAAATTCTTTAACTTTTTTTCTCTGATAAATTGTTTTTAAATTATTTGGTTCAAAGCTAGAAAGTTTTTGTATAAATATTAAACAATATTGAATTAGAAATAAATTTTTGGAATATGAGTTCTTTTAATGCAAATATTATTCAAGATTATTTAGAAGATGTTTTATAATTAGTATTATTACTATTTATTTATTATAATTTATAATTATAATCATCATATTTAATATTATATTTATTATTATTATTATTATTATTATTATTATTATTATTATTATTATTATTATTATTATTATTATTATTATTATTATTATAAATTAATTCTTAGTGAAAATTAGTTTAATGATTCAATATTTACTGCTATTGCATGCTAATAATAAATAAACAAATATCAGAGTGCAACGTATCAATGAAATATACATCATTATCAAGTTTGCATTAACTATTGTTACCTAATAATAAACAAATGACCGTATAATTTGTTTCATAATCATCAATAAAAACAATTAATTATAAATTCAAAAAATATTATTGGATGTAATCGTGCTTACTCCGACGCCGAAATTTGTAATTCCAACTTTATTCAATTCAACACTGATTCCTTCCTCGCCAACAACGTATACTTTGCCTTTGTGTTGCGATGCCTTCAAATAATTCGCTAAAATGTTTGAGCTGCAAACGACTTCGTCCTGGAATAGAATAGAATAGAATTTCATAGAATAACACTATGATACAATGGTAATCTTGTTGAATAAACGACAATTTCCAAATCTTTCCTCAGATTTTTAAACGAATTTTCAGAGGTTTGTGATAAATAAATATAATTAATTCTCACTTCACTAGTTAACGAATAGGATAATCAGCTTTTAAATTGAAGTTTTAAAATTTATCACTTTATATCGAGCTATACAAGTCAGTTTAAATTTAATTTTCAAATCTTTATAGCATCACCGATCAATCAAAAATAAAATGCAGAATGTCCATGAAGTCCGAGTGCAATTAATATACTGTAGCTATGCAACTATAAGTAATAGCAAGAATCTGATAGGAGTGATGAAAAAATCTTGAGTTTATTCACGATCAAGTCGAATAGCTTTGCACTAAGACCTCAGAATTTATCCATTTCACCACACCAAGCAATATTATAATTTTACCGTTATTATCGAATCGTTTTTTATAAAAAGAACAATCAAAATCTTTGTTGAGGATGTTAGAAATAATTAAACTAACCTGGAAACGAACATAAAATAAAGGGAACCGTCATTAAATAGGTTTTAAAACGAAAAAGCTGCATATTATATCGAAAATACAAAGCAGAAAATCATTTTGACAGTTCGTTAAAAGTGAAATTTAAGAATGAACTATGGGAGTCTTAGATCTAATCTGAGGAATAACAACTAAACTTCCATGGAAAATATGAAAGGATGATCGAATTATTAGTAAAATGTATCCTAGTGGAATTGATAAGTAATACTGTAAAACGAAAAGCAAAAAATAAGATACATAAGAATTGAGTTGTAATAAGCATTGATCAATTGTAATTATTTTGTTTTATTTATAAAAGCTAAGAATCTGTTGTAATTGTATTGAATCAATAAATTTGAGTTACTACCGTTATTAGAGCACACAAGGAGCAGATAAATGATTATTGAGATCATAAATCACCGACATCCATCAACAAACTCGACACATCATTAACTATATATCATCCTTCTATATATCATCCAATCAGTGTAAATCGATTGAATTTGATAAGCATAAAAGTATAATTTTCTCATTCATTTATGGGTAATGCTAAATCGGTTCTAGAAATATTACAGATGAGTAATTAACGATTAATAAACATCAATATAACAACAGCAAAAAACGATTTCTAAAATAGACATGACAGAGCAGAAAATGGTTTAAATTCATTTACACCTGGGAAAATTTAACTAAGCTAGTAGTAAGTAAATTTACTCAAATTCATAGACAGCGATAACAAAGTAAACTGAGACCACAAATCAATTAAATATATCAAAAAAGTACAAATTATTTTAGTCAATAAAAATGGTAAATTTCCAAATATTTCATCTAACTATACTTTTTTGATTGGAAATCTAATCTATCAAATAATAGACTTATATTAAGTTGAATTAATGTTTATAAAGAATTAAAAACAAATTCAAAATGAAATGAAGAAAATTACTAACAATTGTAATTTCAATTCCAAGTCCAGCACATTTTTTTATATAATCTTCAACCGAAATAGTACTATTATTGGTTACTAAAAAAATTCTTTTATTTTTTTCTTTAAGTAATTTCAATAATTCTTTGGCTCCTGGAATAAGAGTATTTTGTTTCCAAATTACACCTAGATAATATTAAATGAAAATATGATAAACATATATAAAATTATAATTATTACAGTAAAATATATAAATGTAACTTATATAATTAACTTACCATCACAATCAAATAAGAAGTTTTTCATACTATTGAGAAATTGTTTATCTAACTTAGTAAGCATTTCATAAATTTGTGCACAAATTATTAATATTAAACTATTATTCAATTATACTATAGTTCAAACAATTATAATGTGTAATTATTTCAATATATCATACAGCTTATAACCTTGGAAAGCTAAATATTATTCAAACACATTTCATAAAGTATATTAGTTATATCCTTCCTTTAATTATATTAATTATATTAATTATCCTTTAATTATACAAATGTTAAATTAAGTGTTTTATTATATTAAATTTATTCTAAAAAATTGCGATCCTTATTGAATTTCATTTTTCAGAATTTGTTAAAAAATAATTTTCTCATTTTTTAACCCTAGTTCATCCATAAAAAAGTTACCCACCAGATCAACAATCGCTTCATTTGTTCTGGTCCCATTCTTGTATGTTCGATCTTGTTCATTCTATAAACTAAATCTTTCACCCTTACTAATTACTCTAGTTCGTCCTGACGTCAAACTTATTAGACAAAACAATGGAACAAAAGAAAACATTTATTTGATTATAATCATCCACAAATTTTATTCGGGGTGTAGAGCGGCACGACTCTTGGCGCGCTCGTTTCTTCCTGGCCGATGTCTGCTTGGTTTTGTGACAGTCTTCAAAGTAACCGCCGCATCCCTGTAGGCCAGCTGCGTGGGGGCGAAGACGAGTGGTTGCGTCCTGGCTCCCGTTTTATAGCGATGTTAGATGACGAAGGAAAACCATTAGACACCTTCGTGCTAACAAAGTATTACAGGACCGGGCCCAACAAATACAGGATCAACATTCACGCAGAAGAACGAGCACAAGCAAATCCCAAATCAGAACATCAAAGACAATAATCCATCATCTATTGTGATCTATTTAACAATTATCTAAACAATTAACAATCATCTATTGTGATCTGTTTAAAAATTATCTAAACAACTGACAATCATCTATTGTGATCTGTTTAACAATTTGTAAATAATGATGTAACTGTGTATTTTATTTTTTTTGTAAAGGGTATAATCCATTTTTATTATAAAGGGTGTAATTTATTCTAATTATTAAATTTATTCCTCACTATTCATTTTTATACAACTCAATAAAATAAAATAAAAGTGTAAAATCATCTTATTAATTATTATTATTATTATTATTACTATTATTGTTATTATTATTATTATTATTATTATTATTATTATTATTATTATTATTACTATTATTATTATTATTAGTATTATTATTATTATTATTGTTATTATTCAACAACTAATTATTTCCAACGAGTGCGTATTAATTGATTATTAAAGTAACAGCTGAAAATTATTCCCAATAAAGTGCGCATTATCATAAAGCGATCATAGAAAAAGAAAATAAAATAAATTGATTAGTATTGCTCTTATAGCAATAGTATTTAAAAAATAAAATAAAATAAGTATGCTGTTAGAGCACTTAAAAATAAATTAAAATATTATAGGCATAAAAAATTTAGTATATATACTGAAGCTAAAGCTCAGTATATTCACCCAAAAATACTGCGACACAATTCTTTTAGAGTCAATCTCGAAAAAGAAATTAAAATCGGAGCAGAGCTCAACAAATTCTTTTTTTGCAATCATCTACATAGCATACATAAATAACATTCAACAAACACAAATTTAGCACGCATTGTTTATAATTAACTATCTTATTTTGTGGAATCTGATTCAAAAATTTGAATACTATATTTGGTAATTTTTATTTAATAAATTTTTATAAAAAATCTTGTGTTTTGATATATTAAAGTTATATATATACGAATACCAGTGCACGTTGAGATCTTAAATAGTGAGACCTCAACAGCGACAAACGAAAGCTCGACCTCCTCGGACTGCTGTTGGGTACTGAATCTCGATTCCTTCACCTGGGAGACGGTGAATCCCGCATCCCACATGGCTTGACGATATCGATTTGCCGCATGTTCGGGGAAGCGTTCCGTGATCCGGGATGCATCGATCCACGAATCATTGTTGGATGATGAGGGTAGACCCATCTCCACATTTATCCTAAACAAGTACTACAAGGCGGGGCCTGGCAAGCACAGATTGAACATATATGCCGAGGAACGGGCATAAAATAAACAAATCATCAAAGTGCAGAATCCCAAATCAATATCCCAAAGATACAGAATCCCAGCAGATCAATCAATTCCCAATATACAGATTATACAAATCTTATGTGTTGAACAATTATCCCATATATAACTTGAACAATTAATTTTTATCCGAATAATTATGATTATGTTTCTATTATTAATTCTGGGTACACTTATTATTTTATTATCCTGTGTCGAACAATTGTCCTGTATATAATTTTTATTCGAACAATTTTGATTATATAGTTTTTATTATTGGTCATGTTTTTATTTTATATGTAATTAAAAAAATTTTTGGTTTGGTTTTATTATTTTAGTAATATCTGAAAGAAAAAACAATTAAATAAATACAAAATAAATAAACAGAATTTCTTAAAAATAAATTTGGAATATAAACATATGTTGTTAAATAAATAAGAAGGAATTTCTCTAATATTGAACAAATAAGACTAGAATTTTTCGGGGGATTTTTAATACTAAATAAATAAAATAAATTTTAAAATAAATAAAAATATTTTCGCTGATAAAATATTTTAGTATAAATACTGAAGTATTTTTCAGTCAAATTGCCCTTAAATTTTTAACCAAAAAAGAAGAGGTCTGAAAAGGGAAATCCTTTTACAGACTTTAAAATAGAACAGATAACGTTCACCACAATTCTTTTTCGCATTCACGTACATAACACGCACCTACATACACGATAACATTTACATAACAAGCATCAATTGAAGAATTTTTATTTGAATTTGAATAAAGTTTTAATTTGAGAAAAGATTGATTAGAAAGAAAAATCTGTAACAAATCTAACTTGGTAAATTTTATTTATAAATAAATTTTTATATATCAACTTTGTCTTTTGATTTATATAAGAAACCAGTGCAAGTTGAGACTCACTAAAATCGAGACCTCAACATCATCTAAAAGGAAAAAAAAATTTCAATAGTTAATCGGTTCACTTTTTCATTTATTTCATGGGACTACTTAGTCGTGAGTCACCAAAATGGTTGTGGTGTAACTCGTCAGTTGATTATTGCATATTATTTTGTCTAACTCTTTTTGGTGGTCACTTACTCCTTGAAGCGGTCAATTCGATGCTTTGATTTCATCTTTTTTCAACTTCTCTTTAAATCGTTCTCTTTGCGAGCTTTAGTCATTCAGGATTCGTCTGCCCTTCCTTTATGTAATGCGTGTTGGGTTGGTCGCGGATCTAGAAGCGACTACCTCCTACGACGGGTAATTACCATATTGTATTCAAGACATTAATGATCATGGCTCTGTAACAGGTTACTCCTTAACAAATCTGGATCCATAGGAAACGTTCGTCGGAAAAATGTCATAATGGCGATTTCAACCCTTTTGACCTACCTGTAATGAGAAAGGAATCCGAGACTGGTTAATTCAAAAATGAAATAACCTACAATTATTTGTTCTAATAAAAATAAGTTATTCACTTCCCTTCACCTTACACTGCGTGGATGAACAGGCCATTTTATTTAAATTATTAAAATTAATCAGCGATGCAAATAGAGTATTCCAATAAAAATAATCCATTCCTTTCTCTTTACTCTACAACCGCGCGAATAAATCAAATAAAATGACATTTCATTTAAAATACTAAAATTAACCATTTATATGAACTGATTGTTCTAATAATGCTGATTTATTCATTTCTTTACTTTATACTATACTAATAAAATGATATTTCATTTAAATTATTAAAATTAACGATTTACATAAACTGATTGTTCTAATAATACTGATTTATTCATTTCTTTACTTTATACTATACTAATAAAATTGACATTTTATTTGAGTTATTAAAATTAACGATTTACATAAATAGTAACCTGAATTTAAATCTATCTTTGACATGGATGCATATCATTAACAATGGTAATATTTAACTATTCTTTAAGTTTAGAGTTTTGGTATACTAACTAACCATTTTTAATCGTATTGTCTCTCGAATTACCGTCTCATCACAAGTTGGTCAGGGAGACGCCAGTGTTCCACGTCTAATATTATTATGAGCATGGAATTTCGTCGATATTATAGATGTCGGCATCGTTACGGGTCGGGTTGACAACATCAGGTAGTATTATAATGTTTGATCAATGCTTGGTGTTTCGCCCCGAATTGGCAAGACATAAAAAATGGTCTCGTGAGCGTTTCCTCTCTTGGGTTGGAAAAATTTAATAAGTAAATGATTTCTGACAACACAAAGATTTTATTTCATTGCCAATAGGAAAGGTCTGTTCTCAAATTGGGAAACTTGCATTTGGATTGGGAATTAACGTAGTTGCACCTAGGTCTCATATTTGCATTAAATTATTAAACTAGGGAATGAAGCTTACGATTTCGAGATATATTTTTTTGGCTCTACGATTATCTCGTCTTCTTGAAACCTGGCTGGGGCATCGTCATTTGAACGCTTCGAGTTAAAAGTCATAATTGGTTAGGAAAAATGATAATGGTTAGCCGTTCATCGGAATTTATACGGTTGTGTGTGTCGTCTCGGGGTAGAATAATTTGGCAATGGATTGACATTTCAGCAAAATGTCAGATCAGGCGGGATTTGCTCTCTCCGTGATCGGTGCACACAGTATTCGCCACGTGTGTACGAACTGTGAATGCATTTTTGGTCAATCGGATGGATATTTTTATTGATTTAGGGATTCCTATATATTAGGGATTTTATTAATATTCGAATTATTTTCTTCAAAATTGATCTGTCGTTTTTTAACACTTTATTGTTGATTTATCAGCGGTATACTTATTTGGTTACCGTGGCGATTCTTGTTAGCTTTGGTCATGTTGAATTGGATTATTACGACGTGGATTGTAGTAAGTGTCAACTTGTAATTACTTGTTCTGTGAATAATCAATCTCCTTTAGATTTCTCCATTTTTGGTAGGTCGGCTGGTGCCTTTCCTTCGAATTTCATTTGGATTATTTTAATCGGACGATCTTATGCTATTCCTCGACTCTGGGTCTCTCTTGGGATCGCTCTGATGGAATGCAAATGGCTAATATTCTGAGTGATCAAGTCTATGCTATGTCCTTCCTCTGAATTCAATGTTCATTGTAGCATCCTCTTGATTTTATGCTATAGGTATACTCTATATGTGTTTATTAGCAAAATTTTAATGTTTTTGAGTCAGTAGTGTTGACTGTGCGTGCTTGTGTTTTTAAGTCACATTATTCTGACAAGAACTTTTATTACTGTGTTACCTATGGGAAATAGTTTTCGTCTCGACAATTTTTGGTGCCCGCTCGTCTTTTACTCTAATAATTTTATTATTTAAGGAAACGTTAAACCATTCGTTTGATTCTTATGCTTTAAAAATACACTGGAAATTATGAGAACCGCGAGTAATTTTCCATTGTAGGTTATATATCTAACCGGATTTGTTTGCGTAATCATGATTTACTTGAATTAATTAGCGGCTTCATGGTGTGAGGTAAGAATGAATTTTTCTAGTTGATGAAATTATGGGCGTCTTACCTTATCAGCTATGATTTTGCCGTTCGGTTATAGTACAATCTGAGAGTAGGAGGCGAGATTTTTATTAAGATTATAACATAATTATTATTTTTACTCAACAGTATAATAATTTATTGACATAGCAACGATTTTTAGTGTTAATACCCCGTCATCTTCCAGAGGAATTGAGTGATGACGAAATAGCCAAAAGACTATCCCCTCTTCAACCAATTTCCCCTATACGGAATGACAATTGAGGTTTCAGCTACTGCGTTCTCACGCCGTAGCCTTCATGGGCACGAGTCATTGACGGATTACACCGCACTTACACGATTAAATAGGGGTGTGTCTAGTTTATTTTCTTGCGGTGATGTGTCGGCTGTGGGCCGGAAAAATTTCGACAAGAGTTCATTTATGGAAACTTTTATTGAATATAATATACATCGTTTGAAATCATGTCTGGCATTCATCATTTCATCTTTCACATTCAAACCTTTCCTCACGCCGACACCTCAAACAGAGCTCATATGAGGTTGTTTGGGTACGACGTGGAAAAAGTTTTCAAAAACATCTCTTCACTCACATTGAAAATTGTCGTTTCTTTCACTGATTAAGACTGAGGATTCAAAAGCTGATTCAAAAAACTGATTCAAAAAACTGATTATTTTATGTGAAAATGAATCGGTATATATACCTATTGTACGACCCTAACCTTGCGTGTTAAATTTGATCTAGTAAAACAAAATTTGACCTTAAAATTTTCTAGTATATTCAAATCTTAATTTTATTATTTTTGTAATTTAATTTGACAATTTTATTTTTAATTTTTTAATTGAATGGTTTCCAATTCAAATTATTTAATTTTTGTTCCATTTTTATGAATTTTTCTATTTTTTGGTAAATTGTCAAATTTCGGTCAAATTTTGGTGTTCTCATGTTATTTTTATGTTTATTTCGTGCGGATCTTGTTGCACTTTGTTATTATTTCAATTTACTTTTGTGTTTCTTGATTTTATATTTAATTGTTTTCTTTCTCATATTTAAGCATGGTTAGTTGGTGTTCTATTGGTCTGATTTTAAATCTGCATGTTGTATTTGCGTGCGAGTTACCGATCCATTTAAACAAAATTATGTCTTGGCCCAACAAATGGTTACCCATTGCGATGCAACTGTTGAAGTAAAATGTTAAACAACAATCGGCTCAAAATCACTAACACTGTGTAATCCAGTGGGAGCTCATTAAATAAAATGTGAACACAAATAGATCATAAGGCCAAAGAAATGGAAAGGGTAGCGGGGAAAATTGTGAAATCGTTGCAACAGTTAAAATAAATAGCCATCGGAAAAAGATTAATCCGAACGACCAAAATCAAGAAAAGGAATATTTTAATTAATTTGTAAGAACTAAATAAATTATGTTGAGTTGAGACGGCCAATATGAGAGGAACGCTGAGCAAATTTTCGGAATTAATCAAAATACTCTATCGAAAATTATAAAATAAAAGTGGAGCACGCCTCAATTGTTTGTATAATATTCTAATAAAACTGTAAAATAAGGCCGGAACGCTGCTAAAAATTTTCGAAATAACAAAATTACTTTATCGAAAACTGTAAAATAAGGATGGAGTACGGCTAAATTTTTATACAAGAAAAATAAGGACGAATCCCTACAAAAACTTGATAATAATAATGATAATAGTAAGGATAATGGTAATTATAATAATAACAATGATTATAGTAATAATAATAATAATAATAATATTAATAATAATAATAATAATAATAATTATAATAATAATAATAGTAATAATAATGATGATAATAATAATAATAACAATAATACTAATAATAATAATAATAATAATAATAATAATAATAATAATAATAATAATAATAATAATAATAATAATAATAATAATAATAATAATAATAATAATTAATATAAATATAATAGTAATGGTAGTAATAAGAATAATAAGAATAATAGTAATTGCAGTGATAATGGATTAGAAAAATACATATTATAGTAACAATGATAGTGCTACTAACAATAATAATGGGCATAGTAGTTATAATAGGGATAAGGGTAAAAGAGATATTGTGAGGACATTTAACATAACAAAGGGTGTACAGGCCATGGTAAAAATCGATAATACGAACAACGATAAGAAGGACTATGAGAATGGGCATAAAAATGAATGATACAGCGGTATAGATCGACCTTTAAAAGAAATAAGAGAAGATTGCGACATTAAAATCGAAATTGAGCACAGGCCTTCTATCGGCAGCTCGTTGGACCCATGGATCGTTCGGTCAATTATAGAATTAGTGATAGCGCTCACTTTTTGCGGACGATCCACCCACTTGAACACAGCTCCAACGTTGCTTAGCAATGGGTGCCGAGTGGTAAGCAAAAATATTTGTATGGGTTTGTCTAGGTAACAACCATATAGCTTCAAAATCTCAACACCCAGAAACCCACCACAACGATGGTTTTGCAACCACTGGTTATGATACCGTCGAAAGTGAGCTTTATTCCTAAAACTGCTAAGGCGAGGCCTCATGTTGGGTTCAGTGAAATGCCGCTGGAAGGCTTATATTCGTCTTTTATTTTCCTGGTCCCTTTATGCCGTATCATATTTCTATTATTTATTTGATGTCTCCTCGTTTTTTAAAATGAAATTCAAGGCAAACATTTCACACAAAATTTATTTTCCAAAACATCGACAAAAGATTCTCATTCCGGCTTCTATGTAGGGTTTCTAGAGTTTTCCGTGGCTTGAGAACGCCGTTTCAACCACTCGGCACACCCAGGCCTTGCATGTGCGCGTTTGGCTTGAGTTGATGGGACTGGTTCTTTCTGCGATTGGTAAGGTAGTTGGGCCGGAGCAAATACTAGAGGGTAGATGACTGCATTACCCTCTTGACTGGCTGAAAGTGCAGTTTCTAGGCTACAAATTTGCGTGTAGTTCTCGATTCATACGAATGAACTGATTGTGCAATTACGAGTTCTCCTGTCTCAGCTTCTTTAACTCTCTACTAATATTACAGATCTCTTCCATACCTGAATTATAACAAATAAGACCTGAAAATGGTACAAGCGTAATTAACGGTGAATATATACGTGGATTCAAATTAAAATACTACAGCTTTTCTTGATTATATCCCTGAAGCGAGTCTTTGTCTCTTTTCTTAAAAGTTTATGTTATTATTATATCGCGTTAACATTCAATTTTAGCTTATAAGTATATCTTTATTCACTATCTCCCTATGTTACAAAATCATTACTAAGGATGGTACAAACATTTATTGATTAAGTCAAACCAAACACATAACAAACTAAATTATTTCCAATCAGAATTTAGGTAATTAATTGTTACACCGATTTCAAACGATTTTCCCGCTCCGTTCCTTAATAATTTGACCTTAGGTTGAGTGTGTTTTAATTACGAGTTTATGAGTGTCCACTTGACTACTAGGTGTGAAGATTTTAAGCCGATATCTAAAATCATTTTATGTCAATTTTTCAGAGGGTGGGTGAAAGGTTATCAGTCAAAGGCTGTCTCTCGATCTTCCCACCATCCCTATAAATAATTTTATTTAATGTTTGGGCCCGTTGTTATTCACGACATGGGCCTTCACGGGCATGAGCTATAGGCGGATAGACCGCATTTCCACAACTCGATAGTTATGCAATAATTTACTATCTTGCATTTTGTTTGGCTGTGGCCCGGAAAAATTTTGACGATAAAAGGCTGCTTCATTTATAACATATAATTTCAAAACATTGGCTTCATAATATTGATAGTACAATTTGAAGCATTCATACACATCAAACCTTTCGTGGCACGCTCAAGTAGGGATTTACTTGAAGTTTACTTGAGGACGCGTCGTGTAAGCTGATTCACCCAAAAATTCTTCGGAGGTTCTCTCTGACTAAGTTTCTCAATTGCAAAAATATTTTCCTAAATAAAAGCGGTTTAACAACTTTTCACCAGAAAAATAGTTTTCACAAGGAAAAAGTTATTAAACTCTGCAAAAATGAATCGGTATATATTCCTATTTTGTGACCCAAACCTTGCATGTTCTTTTTATGCATTAAAACAAAATTTGACCTTGAATTTATTTGTATATTCTAAATTTTATTTTATCGTTTTCTTGCATTAAATGGACAATATAATTTTATTATTTTTTAATTGAATATTTCCCACTAAAAATATTCTATTTTACTAATTAGTTTTCTTAGTTTTATGAATTGTCCTTTGTTTCGGTCAAATTTCCATGTTATCGTGTTATTTTTAATTTTGTGCGTTTCTTGGTGCATCTTTGTATATATTTTAATTTAATTTTATGTTTTTGATTTTGTATATTAATTACATTTTCTCTCATATTTTAGGATGCTTAATTGATGTTGATAGTTTCGATTTTTAATCTACATTGCTGTGTTTGCATGTTATTTCCGATTCATTTAAACAAAACCTAGTCTTGGCTTAACAAGCTATTTAAATATTTGTTTTAATCGAATTATAAAACATTCACTTACAAGCATAAAATTTAAAATAAAATAGATGTCAAATAATACAAAATTAAAAAAGAATATTCAAGGTGAGTTTATTTAACTTACATAATGTTGACCATTTTCTAATTGTGGCCGGATGACTTTGATCAGGTTGTTTTAAACTCGTTGCTGAGAAAATTAAATATTTCGTCAGAAGTGATCGTCGATGAAAGACAATCTCAGTTTTCTGAACTATAAATACTAAGATTGATTGATGAGCTACAGACAAGAAAAAAAAAATTTTTAATTTAAATTAAACCAAACTTGTGAATTTTAACAAAAATTTTGTACTAGTTTTTGAGGCTGTCGATGAAATCTGAAATTAATAAAGACCTGACGATTAAGCTGGTTTTGGTTGACAACATTAATGAATTCTAAACAACATAAACTTTTATTGATCAGTACAGTTGATTACCATTTCATAATGGTACAAAATTATTTAATATTGTTGGGGTTGTTATAAAATTATAAAAATAAAAATGAGTGAACAAAAAAAATAAATATCAAAAATAATTAAAGTACAAAAATTAATTAAAAAATTTGAAAATCAATATTGATCGGGAGAAACGGATATGGTTGAACCAAATCAAAAGACGACCTCAAATATAAATATAAAAATTTAGTGAAGGGCCCTCAAGGAAACCTGAACGATTATGAAAACCCGATACATGTAAATAAAATTATTAAGAAAAGTTATCCCAAACAATTATCCAAACAATCAACTTTAATTTCAGGAAATATTTGGGAACAACAATTTAATTTGTTTTCAAGGAAACTTTATAAAAAATAGTGTGAGATGAGATAAATTGCCAGCTGGTCGAAGAAAGTTGTTAGAAGATATTAGTAATAGTGAAAACCAAGCAAGGTCAGAAACCGAGTGTATTTTAATTAAAATAACGTACTAGATGAGGCGATCTTCTATTGGGATATATGCCTCCATGTTGTGAATCTGTAAATGATAGATGAGTGCAAATCGTTTGATCGATTTTTTTGATCGAAATTAATAAAGTTATTCTCTATTGGATTTGTTTATTTATTTCAAAAAGAGCAAAGGGAGTCAGAGATTTAACCGACTTAAAATTAATAACCCAACAATGTTAGAATAGTGATTATTGAATGCATAATACAACCTTACAAAAGGAATAGCACTATTATTAAAATTTCGAAATTATTACACGTATATACTTTTAGTTTTAATAATCAATAAAATTGATAAATTGGTTTCTTTTCAAAAACTCCAAACAACTCAAGACACGTGAAAAATAACTTTATTAATTTGTTTAGTGCAAATGAAAATTAATAACAATAATAATAAAAATTATAATAATTGATGTGAAGCGTCCTTAAGTGATTGGAAAAAGACACTTGAAAATTCAACAAAAACAAGATAATTTAGTATATAAACTGAGTAAAATCACCCAAAAAATTGTAAACTCAGAAGAGTTTCAAATTCAGTAATTGATATTGCGACATAAATTTGAGCATACAAAAATAACATAGCTGAGCTTAGGCAACTGCAAATAACGTTAGCGCAGGAAACACAAAAAAAAGATACATAACAAACATAATGTTCACCTTTACCAACTTTTAATAACGATCATGTATAAGTGTGGAATCTGAATCCATTTGGAATCTGAAGATGGAGTATCAAATACTTTGTCAATCTATGAAAGTTATGCAATGCGATTTGTAGAATGAATTGTGTCAAAAGATTTTATGAAAATTTTATTAGAATGATGCTACAGTTTTACTACGACTCACAGTGATGAAAGATGGACGATGATCCAACAATAAACTTGGTATTAACTATAACTTTTTGCGCTCTTAATTTATAAAACACCTCAGATAAGACTCAAAACAAAAATATTAATTTCCTCAATTATATTTTAGTTATTCTGTACTTTTCCATGTTTATTATTTTATTAAGGATGTGGTTCTAAAGTAAAACCATTTAGATATCTTAGTTTGAAAATCTTCTCCCTATCCATTATGTTCTTTATACAAATTTCTATTTTGACAGATTTCAATCAACATAACTATTAAAATAGCCAATCGACCAAAACCGAATTACCGCCAGTCATCCTTAAGAGTTCATTCAATTTTTATTTCTTTCCAGTTTAATTTATTCGACAAGGGGCGGTTCAAAAATGGTTTTTGAAAAATATTTTTCTATGAACATCCCATAGGGAGAACCATAACAATATATATAAATCAGGATCCCTTTATTGGATGTCCTAAATCGGAATTCGATATTTGAAAATCAGAAAAGAGAATTATAGAAATATATTTGCAATGAAAACCAGCTCCAGAAAGAAACTACAAACGATAGACTGTGTATTAAAATTATATATTAAATAATGACAAAATATTAGTATTATATTTTGTGATAATAACATAAACCAAATTTCGACAGATAACCTATAACGAAATGGTAAAAATACCACATCCTATTTACTTTTCATTTGTCAGTAATATGTTAGAATAATTTCATTAAATGCTGACAAATTGTAAGTAATATATTAATTATATTTTCCATAGTAAAATTAAATAAATAATTTCAAACGATTTTTTTATAAAATATTTTTAGTTATTTAAATTTTATTTTCAATATTATCTCTAAACTTTCAATTAATGTTTTAATTTATGCATAAATCGGGATTCGATATTTGAAAATCAGAAAAGAGAATTATAGAAATATATTTGCAATGAAAACCAGTTCCAGAAAGAAACTACAAATCACTGATCAAAAGATTCGAATAGGAATAAAAATAATCCGTAAAAATACTGTTGTTCTTGATATTCTGCCACATTTCAATTGCGTATTCTAGCCAGCACAACTCGGTAAATCGGTCGCTTTGTGTAACACAGAAATGCTTTCTAGGCAACCCGAAAACCAATTGTTGAAAGGATTTTATTTCCTGATATAATCTCGAATCTAAACATAAAAACAATTATTTAAATTCTATATTTAATAGTATTCAACTAAATCATTCAAAAAACATGAATTTAAATATTTTACTTATAATTTGGCAGTAATATAAAAATATTATTTTATTCAGTAATTTATTTTTACTTAATTACTGCCTCTTTAAGATGAGGAAATTCTAAATATTTATCGATATTAAAAAAATAATAACGATGGACTGTGTATTAAATTTATATATTAAATTATGACAAAATGTAAGTATTATATTTTGTGATAATAATATAAACCAAATTTCGACAGATAACCTATAACGAAATGATAAAAATACCACATTCTATTTACCTTTCATTTGTCAGTAATATGTTAGAATATATTTCATTAAATGCTGACAAATTGTAAGTAATATATTAATTATATTTTCCATAGTAAAATTAAATAAATAATTTCAAACGATTTTTTTTATAAAATATTTTTAGTTATTTAAATTTTATTTTCAATATTATCTCTAAACTTTCAATTAATGCTTTAATTTATGCATAACAAGAATTTTTATCAAAGTGGATTTTATTTTTTTAACAAGTACACGCACTAAATATTAAAAACTTTAAAGTATCGCCCCACCTTTACGGAGATTTGTTTTTCTTAGCCAGGAGATCGATTAATAGGCGCCTCGTCATATGAAAAAATATTTACTGATTACTATTCTACTTATCATTTGTCAGTAATATATATTTCATAATAATTTAAATATTAAATTAATTTCTTTAAATAGCATCACCATATTATATTTCAATTTTTTGAAATTAAATAGAATTGATATGCCGTTCTACTCCCTCAAAAAAATGAGAAGTTTTGCATTGGAATCTATATTTATTAAGCTGATAGAGGGAAAGGATGTCAAGACTGGACTGAGAGGGCATTTGAGGGGTTCCGAATAGAATAATGAAACAATGGAAGCGCGTCAATATCAAATCCCACAATAATCCAGAAACCCGATAAATCAATAAAAGAACATCTAATAACAAAACGGGAACTATCCGGACCTTCATCGTTTAAAAAAGGCATTCTGACCAGCTTAACGGGCCGATAAATCGATCGATTCAACCGTTTTTCAATCACTTTCTCGTCGTCGTAGTCGGAGAAAATCTCATTCTGTACATTGGATGGAACGTCGGCAATCTCATCGGCAATCACAATTGGGGTGTCCTCGTCAATTTCTGATCCGTTATCGGATTTCGGCTCGTCTAATTGGACGACATTTGATGAGTTATGTGATTTATCTAGAGTAAATAGTCAACAATTCCTTCAACAGCCACTTGGATCTAACCTCTATGTTGTTGCAGCTTTTTCTTTAAGTGAGAATTGTGTCTCACTGTTAGTTTTTCTCTTGTTTCTTTCATCCACGAATGCAATGCATTTTGTTCATCCATTCTGTGCCTATAACCGATGAGGACTTGATTGATACATTCAGTGTATTGGGTAATTCGTTCCTGGCTGATATCGCCAGACTGACAGATGTTTTCTACGAATACCATTTGTGCAGCATAATCATGGAATTCTGTTAAATAGATATTATCAATTTAATTTTGATAATATTATTTACCATCGTGGAAATTTGGATGATTTTTAGACTCTTCCAGTGGCAAGTGAGGGGGATTGCAAGTAATCCACGGCTTTAATCGATGGGCTATGTCTATAAGGCGTAACAGCCTATAATTCACCGGCCGATCATCGACAATTACTAATGCATGACAGATAGACAGAAAATAAGATATTAACTAGAAGATTTTAGTTACAATGTGGCATTTTAACAAAATAAATCGTTACCTGGATAGTTAAAATATCGGGAGAATATGACATTTTTATTTTACCCTCGTTTTCTGTGTCATCATTTGAATATACTTTAATCTTTTTCTCTTTTTCCATTGAAACACCCAAATGATTTATATTTAAAATTGCCTGATGTAAAATAAATTCGAATTGTTATAGGAGAATAATATACTTGAGTATCTAACAGAATAACACGATCGGATGTGACATGAATATCGCAACCAACAGTTTTAGAAAAAATATTTAGTAATTCATTTGCTGAAGCTGTTTCAAATGGTTTGTTTTTAATAAAATCATTAGAATTATTTGCAAGCATATTTAAAATAAAAGATTTTCCAACAGTCTAAGAATATCTAAATGACTTTAAAAATAATTTATATATTACTTGTTTTCCTATTACACCAATCACAATAAATCCAGTGTTTTGAGTTAGTCGATTTTTAATGTATTCATAATTTACAAATTCTAAATCTTTGGAGATAAATTTACACGGCTCCTCAAATTTATCATAATGTGAATGTGTTATAGTTTCGCAATCTTTAAGGCCTTCCATATTCTGATTATCAAAACTATTTATATTAAATAATTTAAAGTATTAAATAATAATTTAAATTGTAACATATACATAATATTTAAACAAACTTAGATGAATTTTTTAAATTAACTAAATTTATTTACATTATGCGCAAGTTTTTATTAAACATTTTAAATAAGTTTCCTTCTATTTTTGATAAATTTATTGTTTTAAGTTGTTAATTTATTTTCTTTAATATACATTTTAGGATTATAATATCGTTAACAATTTAATATTTTTACAAACATGGGTCTCGTCCTTTTCGAATTAAAATAAATATTACAATTTAAATTTAAAACTATTCTTTAATTATTTTAATTTTAATTAAATAAAAAGTAATCAAAATTCAATGGTTTTACAAAAATTAAAATACAAAACTAATAAATTATAAATTGATATTTATCAATAATGAAAAAGTGATAATCGTTTTCTCAAAGGATTGAATTTTGGTTTAGTTTATCACAAAAAAATAAAATGTTTTGCGAAACAGCAATGTTGAAGGACTTGATTTCTGACAAACGTATCAAAATAAAATAAGTATATTCACTTGATATTAATATCTAAGATAATGTATATAAGATAATGTATGTATAGCAATAATCATAATGCATATATATATATATATATATATATATATATATATATATAAGTTATTTTACTTTAACATACTAGATACGATTATTTACGTTTAAAAATTTGTTTAATATCAGTGAATATTGCTATTTGTGTGAGAAAATGATACTAGTTAAGGTTAAAGATCGTGATGATTTTACAGGGAAATATATTGATCCTACATGTTGCAAGTGTAATTTATTCAGAAAAATTATAGAATTATCTGTAGTTTTTCATAATTTATGGGGGTATGATTTACATCATATTCTTAAGTATGGATTAAATCAATTTCCCAATTGGAATATATCATGTATTCCAATTAGTAGTGAAAAGTTTTTATCTCTTATGGCATATGTTTGTCTACTTAGAATACGGTTTATTGATTCGTATTAGTTTGTAAATGATTCATTGGCAAAATCTGTTTAGACACTGAACAATCTACCTTTAACAAAATTGATATTCAATGAAACTTTCGTTGACTCAAAAGAGAAATTCCCATATAATTTTACAAGTTCTTTAAAAGTTTTGGAAACCACATATGAATTATCACATATCTGGGATGGATTTACAGAAAATGAATATCAAAAAGCAAAGAAAATATTGGAAGAAACTAACTGTATCACATCATTGGATTACATGATGGTGCATTTAAAGTTAGATAGGCTTTTACTAGCTGATTTTTTCCAATAATTTAGAGCCAAATCTTTAGCTTATAACCGATTGAAACTTTTGAATTTCTTTGATATTCCCGGCATGTCGTGTAATTCGGTGTTAATGACATCGGATAAGCCCGTTGAATTATTACAAGACATGGAATAATATATAATTTCTATAAAAGGGAATTCGCGGTGGTTTGACATTTGTTAATAAGCATCATGTGGAAACTACTGAAGATAAAGAGTTATTGAGTATCGACATCAATAACCTATATGGATGGACTTTAAGTCAAAGTTTACCTTGTGAAAAATTTAGTTGAATGCATGTTGACCTTAATATTATTTTAGAAGATTGCAAGAATTCGGACTTAGAAAAGCTTTGTATGGATACACTGTGGAAGTTGATTTGGGAATACCGAGTGAAATCCATGAAAATGGATTTGTACCTTTATTCTATACAAAGAATCACGAGGAGCCAGAAATTAACTGAATTGTTAAATAATAATCCAATGAACGTTTTGATTTTAAAATTGCTTTTAGTATAAAATTTTGGAACTTATTCTAAGAATTGATTATGAAATATTTCGTGAACAATAAATTATATGTTTTAAGATGACATTTTTGATAATTTGTATGTAACGATTTATTTTCAAAATTAAAATTATGTAAAGCTCTTCGTATAATTTTATTTTAGAACAGATTTATTAAAATTTTACCGAAGGTTTAAGACATAGACTTTATTTTAAAGTAGATTTTTAAGTTTTGACAACTAAATAATAACTTTTGAAAATGAAATTAAATCAATGACTTCTAAATTTAAGATGTTATCAGAGATTTAAGTATTAAAAATTTAGTTAATAGATATAGAGACGGCAAATATAAATCTGATTTACTTAACCCGCAAACGATTTTTTGGACAAAAATGTCCATTTTGTTTTTTTAGTGACGTTTTCTTGGAAACTGAAAAACACACTGCTTTGTGAATCTATGACTTTGTCAATTTTTTTATGCTTTATTCAAGTAAAACTAGCAGACATTCATAACTACTAAAATAAAAAAGTTATGACAAGTTATTCTGTTTTGAGAAAAAACGGAGATTTTTGTCCAAAATTCATTGTGTATTAGTTTTTAGCTTTTTTAGTTGACAATTCATGTCATATTTTCTGGAATAGGCTTTAACTCATTTCAACAAATACTGGTGTTAAAATGAAGCTGATCAGACTTTTTTAAACAATTATTGTGACTGGCTGAGACTATGATATGTTTATCACATGATGGCGGATGGAGTTCTTACAATAGAGTTCATTGATTACATATCTCTCCATCTCTGCTTTGGCAGGAATGGTCTTCCATTAACCACTCTCTGACCATAAATTGCTTTAGCCTACACACAAGAGAAATTTAATGTAGTATCCGTCTCACCAACATCTTCAAAACAGTTCTGCATTCATATTAGTTAGCTTATTTGCTCTCGTCTATTTTGTGAAGTAGGCAGACTATACCCTTTTACACTCATGACATTGGTACTCTGTCTGTCTCTCTCTACTCATCCCCCACAGACAGACGCACTTAGAATACCTCATTTCACTTATCAAGTAATAATGCACGTGAAACTTACAATTGACAATTGATATTGGAACCAATGAATGTCTCACATAATAATATTCTCTCACGATCTTTCTCACCTGGATTTGTTCATGCGTTTGTCTGCACTTTGTGATACTCTCATTATAAGTGTGTGAGTGTCGTGTTAGAATACAAAATTTATACTAGTACGGTAGAGGGTTTGCTACTATATAAACATATCACAATTGACATGAGTTCTCATACACGAGCTGCAAAAGCATTTGCTCTACGTGCTATCCTAGGAGAAAGTTCTAGTAGCAGTAGTGGTAATGAAGTTGTGCTGGAAGCTGACGATGTACATGAAATCAAAAGTAATGACAAAGAACAGCTGTCTTATGACGATACTGAAAGTGAGGATGCTGACAATCTACAAGTTGAAATCAATCCAGCAGATCTTCATGAACAAGATGATATCAATAGATTCACCGATTCTAATGGAAATGTATGGGTTACACCTAATGAAGGCATGTCAGGTCGAGTAAACTCAGCAAAAATTCTCCGTTCATCTTCCTTATCAAAGCGATTGTTCCAAAATGGTATCACCATGGTAGGCACCATTCGTGCATCGAAGCGTGACATACCAAAGCATTTGACGAGGTACCAGGGGCGTGAAGTTTTTTCAACTATTGAATTGATAACAACAAGTACAGCAGATCGTAGAGATAAAGCCTTGTTGGTTAGTTATGTTGCTAAAAAGAACAAAGTTGTCAATATCTTATCTACTGCCCATAACAAAATAACTGGATATGTCGGTTCAAAGCATAAACCGGACGTACTTCTCTTTTATAATGCTACAAAAGGCGGAGTTGACGCAATGGACGAAAGAGTTGCAACATATACTACAAAGTTTAAATGTCGAAGATGGCATGTGGCATTCTTTTGTAATATATTAGACATCTTAGCATTCAATGCATTTGCCTTGCACTATCTTGTGGAGCCTCAATGGAATGCGAACAAGTCACATAGACGAAGGCTATTCTTGATTGAACTTGGTAACAGTTTAATAAGTGCGTATGTAGAAGACAGAAGAAGGACTGCTGCCGCCGACTCTCTATCGTCGACTCCATGTAAGCGTGGTGACTGCTACATGTGTATTGATCGAAAACGGTGCACTGTCACATGAGTTAAATGTAACAGATTTATATGCAAAGAACATTTACACAACATTTGTAAGAATTGCTCATAAATTATAGCTTTATTTCTTGGTATTCTGTCATTTTTGTGTACTTGGACATTTTTGTCCAAAATGAACAAAATCGTTGATTTTTATTTCCATCGTTTGCGGGTTAAGTCGTAAATTATTATTGACTGAAGCCATTAAGCGATATAATACATGAATTATACTGTAAAATTAAGAAATTTGATTTACGAAGATAAAGTAAATCTAAAATAAAACATCGTGAAAGATTGTATCCGATTATAACCAAACAGACATTTTCATGTAAAAATAATTCTACACAGTGAACCAGTGTTTAACTTAAATAATTCTATTAAGATTCTTAATGAAATTACCTAAAATTTACAATTAAAATAATTATTGTAAATGATTGAAAATTAGACTTTGTAGTTGTACATAAGTGGTTTATTTATTTCAATCAGTTGAATTCATCTTATTTAATTTTCAATGAACAGATTTCTCAAATTATAAATCTTCATAAGTAATTACGTAAGTAATATATTTACATTAGTACTTGTACTTTTGAATTTTATTCTGCGAATATTAAGATTATTTTTAAATAAAGTAGTTATTCAACATTATTTTCATTATAAATTGAAATATCAAAATATAATTATTTGACATGCTTAAACGATTAATTCTTTATATAATAATATAGTAATTAAATTTCAATATAATAATTTTTTATTTTACTTTTAGCTTTTTTGTAACACAAATTTTTAATTATTATTATTTTCAAAGAAAATTTTAATTTATTTTAATAATGACAACAATTATTAATTTAATAATTAGTTAAGTATATGATTAAATATATATAACTTATAGATTATTTACACAAAATTTAGAGACAATAATTACATTCAGTTTTAAATTTCTTATTTATTTCTACTTTTATTTACTAATATGTAAATTTATGTAATAGTAAATTGATACCAATTTTAATTTATTTCAATATTATAATTATAAACATGTGCACTTAATTCAGTAATAATTTCAGTTTTAAACTGCATAAGCATACTACCTGCTTACTGAATTTAAAAAATATATCGCCAAAATATATTTTAAACATTTACTAATATTTAACCTAACTGTTAACGGCGTATTATATAAAGGTAACACTATAATAAATATGACAAAATCGATAAGAGGACCTTTATAATGGATCGCTATTATGAAGGTCCATTTTATCGAAGTCACTCTTATAGAAGATTTTGTGTATATATAATTAGTATCTTCTTACATAACTACAAATATAGCATAAAAATAGCATCTGAGTTAACTGAACATTTAGGTGATGATGTTTCGCATTTTATTTTTGTTTTCCAAGGTGCGGTTTGAGGCTTTCGTTTTTTAAATTTGGTATACTCATCTTGATGTTTACTTTTTACGTGACTTTCTAAATCTTGGTATACTTGTAAATATATATTTTTATACTTTGTGTTTTTCCTCTTTTTGAAATCAAAATTATGCATTTTCTTTTTTTATAAATAACCAAAAAATTGTCATATCTCACCTTTTTACTAGCAGATTTTTATTGAAATTGTTTATTGGGATACCCATAATTATGAAGGGTATGACATAAGCTTTCGAAAATATTAATTCGTATGATGAAAGGAAGAAAAATAAATTGAGTAGAACACATAATAAATTGGAAAATTAAGTAATTTTAACCGGTTTTTAAGAATTTCGGTTACGGTCAGTGAAATATTTAGAAAAATAACGACTAACCGGTTTCTTTCCCTATTTATAATATAACTAACTATTAACTTTTTTTAGTATAGGTAAAGAGGACAACCCTTCAAGACGTTTTACAGATTGATAAATACGATAGAAGTAATCTTTTGATAATTTTTAATTATGTTTAAATTATGTACTGTTAGATATATGTCAATATTTATGATTCAAAATCCGGTATATTTTATCTACATTTTATCCATGGAATATTTTATGAAACAAATTATGACGAACCTGAAAAATTCTCTACTGTGAATGTTAAATGTAAGTTTTTAATTATTACAATCAGAATTATTAAACTTTTTTTCATGTTTCAAGTAAACTTTATCCGAAGTATTTTATACGGATAAAAAATCATTAGTGAAACTAAAAACCTCCATAAAATCTGAATTACTTGAAAAAATATTTTTTAAAGATGATTTAAAAATTTAACTAGGATTAAGTGACAATACTGTTGAACCAGAAATTGAATATGATTTATTACGCTCACATCGAATTATAAAAATGAACATCGGTAAATATAATGTTAAGGAAATAGTTCGACCATTATCCATTTTAGAAAATTTAAAAATATCTTTAATTGAAATAAACCACTCAAAAGTTCAATTTGGAGTCTAAGTAGAATTTGAAAAAGATGGGGAGCTCAATGTAGTTAGTATATCAAATCGCGCTGCTTCAGTGACCAAGACTTTTTTTGATGAGGGTATAAAGAAATTAAATGAAAAGGTTGTTGAAGAAACGGAATTAGGAACTAGTTGAAAAATAAACCGAATAATAGAAGTAAATTTCAAAGTATCCAAAGTTTCCAATATATCTAGATTATCTGGACATAGTTATATTCTAGCACCTATAATTTATGTTTCATAAATAGTGTTTTGGCTGTATTGAAATCTAAAAAAATCAAGATCCATTGAAATAGACCAAGAAAATATTTACAGTATATGAATGAATCAGTATACGACCCTAATAATATGCCAATGAAACTGTGTGATATTCCAGCTATTGAGAAGAAAAATCCAGGTTAGCAATTAATGTAATGATTTATAATAATGACAATCTTGAGGATAAAGAAGAACTTGTAATAAAGCACCCATTTATTTATTATTGATAAAAGAGGGTGAAAAATATCATTATACATCAGTAACTAATCTACAATCTTTGATGAATTGTCATAAAAACAATGATTGTAATGTTCGAATTCGTTGCAAATGATGTGAAAATTGTTTAAATGGATTTCGTAAGCCAAAAGCCTTTGAAAAACATCAGAAATTATGTAAGAAAAATTAGTTGGGTACTACACTTTACATTACCAAAAGATAAAGATAAAAATTTGGAATTCAAAAACTGGTCAAAAACGATAACACCTTCATTTGTTATCTATGAAGATTTTGAATCTACTTTACCAAAAGATTCTGTGCATCACCAAATCCATTTGCCAATTTCTGCTGGTCTCTTATTAATTAACAATTTCACTGGAATATCAAGTTACCATAATTTTATTGGTCAAAACTGTGTTTATGAATTTTTGAAGGTTTCAGATATAGGAACAAACATTTTGCTACCATATTATAAAGAAGGGGGGAAGCTAATGTTACCTCTTACTTTTGATGAAGAATTCATTTGATACGTAATTGTGAATATTGTTATTTGTGCAATAAGAAGATAGTAGATAAGGTTAGAGACTACGACCATTTTACAGGGAAATATATTGGTCCTGCCTCTATAAGTTCTGTAGCGTTAATAGAAACATCAAAGAACCTGTAGTTTTTCATAGTTTACTGGGATATGACTTACATCATATCCTCAACTATGAAATAAATCAATTTTCCAATTGGAATTTATAATGTATTCCAATTAGTAGTTAAAACTTTTCATCTCTCATGGTATATGTTGGTAAGCTTAGAATACGTTTTATCGACTCTTACCAGTTAGTTAATGACTTATTAGCTAGGGCTGTGAAAACTTTGACTACTTTACCTTTAACAAGATCTGTTTATACTGGTACCATTGTTGATGAAAACCTTATTTTTCTGTACAACTTTGCCACTAGCTTAGAGGTCCTTGAAAATACTTACGAGTTCCCAACAATTTGGGTAGAAGTGAGTGAAGTTGAATATGAAAAAGCTCTAGTAATTTAGACTGAAACTAAATATATGAATTTACTCAACCATATGACGATATACTTGAAACTTGATTTCTTTCTTTTGGCTGACTTTCTTCAACAATTTCGGGAAAAATCTATAGCTCATAATTGGTTAGAGCCTTTGAATTATTTAGGTATTCCTGGAATTTCCTGATCCTCTGCGTTAATAACTTTACTAACAAATGTAAGACCACCACGGATACCACCCTCATAAAAATTATAAATTATCATGTCTTGAAATATTTCAATGAGTTTATCTAAAGACTTTGTAAAAACTGATTAAAGCACAGAGTTACTTTATATAGATATTAATAATCTTTACGATTGGGCTTTAAGCCAACCATTACCTTGTGGAGAGTTTAGTTGGAGACTTGACAGTTTTGACAATATCATGTCTGAGTGTTTGTCTTTGAACTTTGAATCTTTGTCTTATGGTTACACACTTGGAGTAGATCTTGAAATTTCTTCTGATCTTCATAATAAATTGAATGATTTCCCCATTGCTGCCGAAAAGATGAAACCTGTAGGGTATAAATTAGAAAAGTTGTCGTTGACTCCTTACCCAAAACAATTAATGTTATTTATTGGAAGTTGTTGAAATTCTACTTGATTCTTGGTGTTAAGGTCACACATATAAATAAAAATATAAGATTCAAACAGTCGACTATTTTTAAGAGATATATTAATATTAATACAGAACTAAGAGTCAAAAGTACAAATACGTTAGACAAAAACTACTATAAGCTCCTAAATAATAGCTTGTATGGTAAAACCGTCAGACATCTGATAAAAAAATGAATTTAAGATTATGTAATACAGAAAAGAAGATGATTACATATACTTCCAAACTAACCTTTCAAAGAAGTATCAAAATTGCTAATGATTCAATTGCTGGTTTGTTAAATCCTGATTTAACTCTAATCCCATGTTTAGATCGACCGAGTTATATAGATCAATCAATACTTGATTTTTCCAAACTTTGAATGTACGATCTACAGTATACAGATTTGGAAAAATATCGTCGTCAGTTTAATTGTGAGATTAACATCGTGGTTGGAAATACTGAATTTTTCTTTCTCGAAATAAAAAATTGTAAACTAGATATTCTTTTGGCTGAAATGGTTAAGGACAATCTTTTGGACACATCCAATCATCTATCTAATCATCCACTTTACTCTAAAAAACTAGACTCTGTCATAGGTAAATTTAAATATGAAAGTAAAGGAGAAGGTTAGGAGGATTGGGTATTCCTCAGACCCAAATGTTACAGTTTGTGAGGAAAATCGAAATTCCTTAAAGCTAAAGGGGTAACATTGAAGGACACAGAGTTAACCCATAAATCATATAAGCACTGTTACGAGAAAAACTCTACCTTTTCTGTACCTCAATTTCGTATTGGTACAAACAATCATCAGTTATATAGTTTTAAAACTTCAAAGGTTGTACTAACAAACAAAGATGATAAAAGGTTTTGGATATAAAATAATGTAAGTCTGGCATAAGGCCATTATATGATAGAGACTAGTAATGAATAAAGATAATAATTTCCCACATAATTATCCAATAGTTCATCAAACAGCCTATCCAACAGATCATCCAACATCACATCTAACAGCACATCCAACAGCTCATCCAACTGTTCATTGAATAAATAAATGTATACCTAAATGTATATATGTTCTTGTTCTAATTCATTATTTTTGTAATTGTTGTGTTTATGTATTTTTCTTTTTTTGGGGGGATACCAAAAAGTGGTCAAGATATGACACATCTACCTACTTATGATGATATGAAAAATATTTGGCATCACACATTTTATAATGAACTGAAAGTAGCACCACAAGACATCTAGTTTTGTTGACTGAAGTCTCATTTAAATCCCAAGACGAACTGCGAAAAGATGACTCAAATTGTGTTTGCGAGATTTAATTCGCCGTTTTGTATGTTCTTTCTTTCTATGCACCTGGACGTAAGGCAGGTATCGTTTTGAAGTTTAGAAATGGAGTATTTAATGCTATGCAAATTTATGAGTGTTATCATTATCTCATGCAATTTGACGAATAAATTTAGCTGGAAGGGGTTTATCAGATTATTTTATGAACATTCTAACCGAATAAGGTTACAGTTTTACTACTAAACTTCACAGTAAATTAGAACCAAAGAGAAATAAACACAAAAACTACTTTAGTTCCTATGAATAGTCAATTAAAAAGTTTTAAAGAATCAACTTTAATCAATGATTGTCCAAGTTTACATTGAATTTGAATATCCTTGAAACTCGCAATAAATAAGTTTCTTCGTTACTCTGAAAATATCTTTTTAACAATACGTTCCGTAAGTTGCTGAGAGTTGACTGAAAATTTCGGAGCTCTCAGTTTGGCGTAGCACCAAAAACTTTATGATGCTGCGGTACTCGACTGGATTCATAGCAATTTTGACGAAATTTTGAATATGCGTGAGCTGAAACAAGACAAACAATGAAATATTAAAACAAATGTTATATTATTAACATATATATACATAATATATTAAATATAAATCTCATTAATATTCTACTCATTATTTCTTGCTTAGTCCGGGGACTTAAAGAGCGTACCACGTAGCTTTCATTTCTCTTTCGTTTTATATAATTATTTTTTTTATCAAATCCGTTTTCTTTTTTAACTTCAATTTTAATCTTGTCTTCTTTAATTTTGTCCTTTTAATCTATTCAATCTGTGGTTGCTCTTTTTATACCCTGTAATCTATTGGTACTTATAAATAATTATAATGGTGATTGAAGATAATTATTTTTTAGTTGCAGAAGATTTACTCCATTATTTCTGACACCATCTATTGATACTCGCAAATAATTATTTTCTTTGGCAGCCACACATTCCCTCTTTTATTTCTTTGCTTTTCTCGGTGATCCATTTGCCAATTCTAATTTTTTTCTGTTTCTGTTTTACTTTTTATGCTTTACTTGTTAATTAAAGATGACCTTTTCGTATTTTATTGCTGTGTTTTATTGATTTTTGTTATTCTCTTCTCATTTTCAATACCCTTTTATCCCTTTTATTTGGCAGCATTGTATAACAGTTTTCTCTACATTTTTCCACTTTCCACAATCATTTTTTGTATTTCAATAATTATTTTTATTATTTAGGTTTGTAATTGAATTATTGAGGTACGAAATAGTTAACTCGTGTCTAGTATGACAAGGATTTTCTTATTATTACTAATGGAAACTCTTTTGTCAAACCTTGTTTAACTAAACTAACTCATTGTTTAGATAAACCAACTGTTTCTCAGCTGTTGAATCTTGATTTGAATATATTGGGTTTTTTGAATTTTTATTATTTATTTTAAATTAGTTATTTTTTGAGAATAAAATGGATTTGTTTAGTGGGAGTAATTGTGAGTTGTTTTTTGTTGAAATTTTGGAATTCAGATGTAAAGATGGGTTTCAAATGTAATTTCAAATGTAATTTTAAATCTAATTTTAAATGTCTTGGTAAAATAAAAACTGTTGAGGATACCTAAATAATGGAATAAAATAATGTAAAATGATTGGGGGAAACAATGAGAAGTAAGTAAGATGTGGTTCTGGAGCTTAATAAAAATAGAATGAAAAAGAAATGTTGAACAACGAGAAAGGAATAAGAGAAAATCAATAAAAACAGACAATTAAATAAAAGAAGGTCATTTATAATTAACAAGTGCAAATTTTGGAAAACAAAAACAAAAGCAAAATTCGCAAATTATCTCGAAAGCCCTTTCAAGATAAGGGAAGAAATATTGTTTGAAAATCCGGGAAAGGGCATCTCCAAAAAATTAGTTATCTGAACAGATGTCAGTGATAATGGAGGCCCAAAAGGAATTAGCGTTAAAAGATATCAGAAATTCAATTCGACATCAGTAAGTGTTATTGAATGAGGGAGTATAAAAAGGAAGCGCAATTGAAATTGAGACACAAAAAATTTAAGAAAAAACTTGCGAAAGACCAAATCTACGAAAGACAAAAATTGCGAGAGACAAGAAATTTGCAGGAGACAAAGAAAGATAAAAAGGAATTAAAGAGAAATTTGAAACAGAAATTAAGTAAGGTCAAAGCAAAGCAAAACAACTAAATCAGAGTTACCGATCTCAGAAACCCACCGCAGTAGTCAGGTGATTGAAAAGCCAATTGATCCGAAAAGTGCTATTCTTCCCGAAGGGTCGCAATAAGCATTAAGTGTGATCGATTGATAATTCGTTGTGTCATTTTAAAGTGGAGATAAAGTGTATTAATCAATAAAGTTTATATCGTTTGGAGTTCGTTACTGTTGTTTAGAGCACGCTTGGAGTCAGATCGACAATAATTTCTATTCGAATACACCGACAACCCCAACAAAACGGAGTTTTTTGTTTTGGAATTTATCTACTTTGGTTTGATTTTTTAAAAAAAAGTTATTAATTGAGGCGATCCCTTTTAATGAATCAAGTTCTCATAATAATTTGCTGTTTTTGTATAATTGTTGCTCATTTCCAGATTCTGACATCGGGTGAAAGATTTCTAGACATTAGTAATAGCAAGTGTGAAAAGTAAGCCAGGTAGATCTTGTTACCCACCACTCTATAAAATATATAGTGCTAACTATTTTTTATATATATTTATATATATATTTAAATAATCTTTACACTTTTCTCCAATTTAAAAAAGCAAATTAAAATATATCATACCAACTCACTGAAGTTGCCACTGAAGCCACTGAAAATTTTTCCGCAGTTCTTGTTTAGGTACCGCTTTTTTAAAAAATAATATTAAAAATACATATTTCTATTTTTAAAAATGTGTTACTTTTGTATGTAAATAAAATTAAAAGACTCCAAATAAAAACAGATAATATTTAATCTAAACTAATTATTTTATGAAAATTAACCAAATAAATTTTTTGGATTTTTTTCCTAAATGAATCAAAATTTACAAATTTGTGTAAATTACTTATTAACTTTGAATTATAATATAATTTTTTACAAATAAATAATTGATTAAAATATACTAATTAATGAAAACAAAAGATCTTATAAAATTTTATTAAAATAAGAAAATATAAAAATTTAATATCACTATTTTAATGAAAATATTCTAAAAGCTTCTATATAAAATATGTAAAGGAATGAAAAGCGAAATTAAAACAATTAGATTCCCAGAAAGTGTCTTGTTTGTTCGAATACTGCATAAGAAATACTGACTGCGGGAATTACTTTCAACATATTTGGACCTATTCCACGATAAAATCCGAGCACGCCTTCATTTTTTATTATATCTCTGGAGACATTCTTCATTGATATCTTTCCATCAGACTAAAAAGTAATACAATCAGTGAAATATTATCACTATTTTCTAATCTTTTATTGAATTAATCATAATTATTGTATTAAGCATAAATAATTAAATAAACAGGGCAATAATTAAATTAAAAGAAAGCCGCATTTGTTTGACAACATATTTCGACAGATTCACTGTCACGATTAGATAAAAACCCAACCAAAATAATATGGATTTGATTTATATATTTGAAAAAATTATTACTTCTTAAATATTTTAATAAATGGTTTTGTTTTTAAAAATTTTACATTAAATTTAAAAATTATATTTTACTCAAATAAATTTAAGACTATAAAAATTATTTTCATAAATTTAATTTAAATCATTCAAACATTAAAAATTATATTTTGCTTAAAATAAATTTTATATTATAAAAATAATATTAAAATATATAAATAAATAATTAAATAAATTTGGCAACGATTTAATTAAACGATAACGCCAATAAAAAACCTTTCGTACGATACATTTCGATAGCACAGCTATCATCTTCAGGTACTCAAAACCAACTAAAAATATTATGAATTAACATTTAATTTAAACAAATTATTTTTTATTAATTTAATTTTTTAATAAATAAATATTTTTAAAAATATATTTTAAATTAATTTTAAATTTTAAATTTTTTACTTATATTCTAATTTTTAAAAATTAATTTAATTTAAAATTTTCAATTATTTTAATAATATTAAAAAAACAAACATGATTTAACATACGTAAACTATTTAAAAACATTCAAAACGGTTCTACATTTTTTTTGCATTTTATGAACAGTTTACATAAAAACATTGTATTCACATGTGAAACGGAGAGAAAGTCATCAATTGCGTTTTTGGATTTGTTAATTCAACGCAAAGATAAACAGTATGAGACAGAGATTTATAGAAAACCAACTGATACTGGTCTTTATACTTCTCCAGAAAGCTTTTGTGAATTTAAGTATAAGAGAAATATGGTGAAAGGATTGATTTATCGTTCATGGGCTTTATCTTCTACTTTTGCTAATTCGGTAAAAAGTGTTGATAAATTGGTTGAGTTGTTGATAAAGAATGGATATTCTAAATCATTTTTATTGTTGATGATAAAAGAAACTGTTGATAAATTGATTAAAAATCCTAAGGATCCATGTTGTGGAAAGTCTGAATGTAATTTGTCGGATGGGTGTGAATTGAGTGTTGATCTGGGTGATTGTAAAAATGGATATAAAAAAATTGAGCCTAAATATGTGTTAGTATTGCCGTACTCTGAAGGCTTTACAAATTATAAGAGGAAGTTGGGTAAACTGATAGGAAATTTAGAGTATAAGATCGTCTCTAATTCGTGTAAGGTACGCAATATGTTTATTAATAAATCAAAAACTCCGGTTGGATTGTGTTCTGATCTCGTTTATCAATTTACATGTAATGGGTGTAATGCCACATACATTGGAGAGACTTCCCGTCATCTCTGTACTCGAGTTCTAGAGCATTGTCGATTGAAGGGTTTGACCAATATTAGTGAACACAATAGAGGCTGTAAAAGTGATATAGGAATGTCTGATTTTAGAATTTTGTTGAGAAGTTTTAATAGTTATTGGGAACGAGTGATATGTGAAGCATTGCTGATAAGGTCATTGGATCCAAAGATTAATGTGCAGAGTGCTGTGACTACGAATGTTTTGAATGTTTTTAAATAGTTTACGTATGTTAAATCATGTTTGTTTTTTTAATATTATTAAAATAATTGAAAATTTTAAATTAAATTAATTTTTAAAAATTAGAATATAAGTAAAAAATTTAAAATTTAAAATTAATTTAAAATATATTTTTAAAAATATTTATTTATTAAAAAATTAAATTAATAAAAAATAATTTGTTTAAATTAAATGTTAATTCATAATATTTTTAGTTGGTTTTGAGTACCTGAAGATGATAGATGTGCTATCGAAATATATCGTACGAAAGGTTTTTTATTGGCGTTATCGTTTAATTAAAATATATAATCAGAATATTTAAAAACATACAAAACATTCATACTCATATCATTTTGGTCATCAATCTTTGGATCTAATGACCTTATCAACAATAATTCACATATAACACGTTCTTAATAATTATTAAAACTTCAATAAATTGTTAAAATTAGACATGCATATTTTACTCATACATTTCCTATTGTGACACTCTTATTAGTCAATCCCTTCAAGTGACCTCGTTTGTCTGAATGTCATATTTTTTTCTCTCTTTCATATGAATATGGTATGTCGAAAGTACTATGTTTCTTCGATTGTTTTCCGTTTTGGGACAAGATTTGAATTAAGTGAAGGTTACCGCTATCTACTAATATTTCCAGTAGTTTTGAGGTAAACGATACACTAATGAGATGAAATGGTAGTTTCTATGGACCTGTATATGAACTCTTCTTTTAAAAGTGGTGTAAGCTTTGATTTGACTTTTAACCTAGGAGCTTTTTGTGGCAATAAAGTGCTTCATTTTCTAGAATAAAAGTGAATTTTACAATTGATTTCTCAAATATTTTCTTTAAACAATAATGACGTATTAATATACAAATATCAATAAATGTTTATTGAGGATTGTAGACCAGAATTTTGTCACAAAAGGCGGATACCCTATTTTTCCGTTAAACCAGTAATTGCACAAATAAAGTGATTCTTTTTAAAATAAAATAAAAATATTTACTTTTGACATAGCTTGTAACTTCGTCCTCACGAGGGCCAATGGATATGTTGCTACCTGACCACAAACTGAACTAACTGCTCCAGAACAGAGGGACACATAAATTGGAGTGCTCGCAGATTTATCATGATTAATTGATTTTAAGTACAAATTTTTAAAAGTTTCATACAAAGCTAAATCTATCCCAGCATATGGAATGATACCAAGTATATTTGGAACGTAACCACGAAAGAAAACTTGAATTCCTTCATTGATATATACTTTCTTGGCGCAGTCAAATATTGAGGAATACTGACCACTTTTTCGAAGGCACATTCGTGTTTTTAAAACCTACTTTAAAATCAGGTCACTTATAAAAACAAAATAATAAATACTTCCATTGGATAGATCAACGTCTGTGCAGTCGCACCTGCCATCGCTCCTGCTACAAACTTTTCTCCCAACGTTACATTTCCAGTTTCATTTTGAGTAAAATTCACAATTAACTTTTTATATGATTCATACGCTAGAAATTTAATTGCTGATTCTGGTGCAATTTTGATACAATTAACTCCATTGCCCCTCCATAAAGACGAAACTCCACCTTCGTTCACCATGTATTTAATCGCGTTTATTATTCCATGGTTCGCTGCTTTGGCCCCATGAGCCTGCATTGTTACTTTAAGTCGATCAAGTGGAGCAGTTGCTGTTCTTGATACACAGCCGGCAATACCTTCGTAATAATAAAAAAATTAAATTAAATTAAATTTAATTTAATTTCGAATAATCGACACCAGATTGGTTGTGGTGGGGTAAAGATTTACACAAATTTACAACTTAAAAATGTTTAATTTCACACAGCGTGAGTTACAAATTTTGACTGAAGTGCTGAATTAACAAAATACCCCTTTAAAAAGGAATTTTTCTGAGAAAGATTATTTTTTTAATTTTCGAAAGCCTTTTTTTCATGGTGAAAAGGTGCTTTATGTTTTCGATCTACTCAACAATGATTATTTTTTCTCATCATATTTAAAGAAAATGATTTTAATTTAGACAGAGGACATACATCGTATTAAAATTGAATTGTGTCGGTTATCTAATTAATGGATTAAAAAATAAAGCTTACTTTTTGAATAAGTACTACAATTTAGTGATTCTCAAAGTGGTCTATATCGTTCCCCAGAGGTCGATTCCAAACTTCAAGGGGTCATTAACAGCGAAAACAAAAATTAAGGGTGCATGAAAATGAATCTAATTAAAGCATACCGTGACCAAAATTTTGGCTTTCAATAAATCGAATAATTTATATAATACAGATGATACTTAGATTTTAATTTAAATTTAACAAAATTAAAGCCAAATATTGAATATTTGCAATAAAAGCATTATATTTCTCTATTTCATTAAAAGAATTGATTTTTCAGTGTATCTATTTTATCGATTTCCACTTTATGTCGTTTTAATTGATATATGACTATAAAAATACACACATTTTCAGTTTACAGTTTCATTCTATACAAAAAACATTTAAAGTGAAAGCTTCCTTGTAGCTTATTTTTGATGCTTTTGTATATGGTCTATTTTATGAAATCTGGGAGTCAACCAAAAACAGAAAATCTTGTCAATAGGTCTATGTGACAAAAAGATTTAGAAGCCTCTGTACAACATCCTCAAGACTTTTAACTTTTAATATAGATATCTTCTTGATAAAAATATGGATAAATCTTATTAAAAACATATATAAACTTGAAGCTAAAATTTTGGAGCAATTACCTATTATACATGACCCAATGATTAAAAATATTGTTAAATTTTGTAGAATTTTATTAACATAAAATTCGTTAACTATTTGAGTATATAATTAAGAATTTATTTTTAAATACAGTTTACTGGTGAAAATTATTTAAAAATATATAATTAGTTCAATTATGAAAAAAGTAAAATATAATATATCCTTATTTAAACTTGGGATTGGTTTAATTCCTTTATAATGATGTTTATTAAAATCTAGTAAGAAGCTCAGATATAATTTTTAGACATGTGATTAGCAAGGAAAACAAATTGGTTAGAAAGCTTTAAAAATGATTTCAGAAATTTCCAATCATCAAAGAAAAGACAAAAAAATCAAAAAATCAAATAGAAATGTGGACGTTAGAGAAAAAAAGTCCCAGAAAAATGCTAGGATAATTTTGATCAATTTATTAGAATAGTTTTCAATTTTTACACAGTTAATGTTATTAAGGGAATAATTGTGATAATTTATTTTTGTTTTGTTTTAATTGTATTACTGTAGTTTGAAAATTATTAAATGTGTAAAAGATATTTCATGTTGATGATTAACAATTTGTTTAAATAGTTAACTTTAGCAAAGCACCGGAAGAATAAATACGAAATTAAATTCCAGTTTCATTGTTAGATTTTTAATCATAGATTAAATTCTAAAAGACAACCAAAGTATTTTTAAATGAACAAGGAAAAATATTTTAAAATCATTGTGATCATATTTTAGTATAGATAAACATTTTTTCAATCAAATTTTGTTTTAAACTGCTTAATAAACACGCTGTAGCAAATTTATCACAATCTAACAGAATATTTACTGCTGCAACTAAAATTAAGCTTGTTTGAATGAAATGAATGACATTCAATAAGTCAGTACAATTTTCGATTTTGTTTTCACTGTTTACACTTTTAGGACCGAAGGCCTCTTGAGTGGTCATCTTGTTCTCCAATATGATGACGCGTGGTCTCCTGGGAAGGGGGGCAGACTTACTCTCCGATTCTCAAATAGCTTTAATGACATCAGTTAGAATCCAATTTTTCTCTGAATAGTTTTTTGTTGATTATTTACATCAATGTTCCAAAGTTTTATTGTCGGCTATGATTCAAAATATCTTTTATATATATTGAATTTTGCAAAATATTTTTGCATTTTGGCTTAGAATTATAAAATTTTTAGAGAAATAAATGTTTTTATAAAAACTGACAAAATATCTTTCGATACTAAGTGCAGATAAATCAGAAATTTTTCTTTATTTATATTATTTTTAAATAATAATGGATTTTTAAAAAATTTAATTCTAAAGGTGAATATAGCAGAGAAGAACTATATACATATAAAAAATCTCTAACTTATTTATTACACAGGGCAACATATTAAAAGTTTTATGGTGTTTGAGATATCAGATGTGGTTTTGTATAGTTTTGATGCTCTCAATTTGAAAATAACATCAGATTTTATGTACCAAGTCCAGTTTTCTTGCTACGCCTACCCTACCTAGGGAAGGATATTCCGATAATACAATAAAATAATACGACTAGCACAGCTTTTATCCAATTATAATTATATTATTGTTCTAACAAAAAATTGACTACAAAACTTAAATTGCTAATGGTTAGGTACAAATTTATGCCTTTTACTTTTTCTTTGGTGCTAGTTGTTCGGACACTAATGTTTAATTGTTTAAAAGTAATCAGCCATCACTTTAGCGTCCAATATTCTTTGATATCTAAATTACAATTTCATTATATGAGCAATATTAATGATATTTTAAAATGAATATTGTAATTAGTTTGTTCCTACCTTTATTCCATGATTTTTATTTGTTGACGGAAACGTTCGCTTTGTTCGTCACTTACATGACCAAGTGTTTCAGAAAGCGATCTAAATGGCTGAATAAAAGTGCAGCTTGATGCGCATGTTAACTTTAACATCTTTAAAACTCGCTTATTTTATCTTTTAGTTTGTTAAAAATAGGTGATTTTAAAATTATTGAAATTTTAAAAAATTAAAATTGTGTAAAAATTAGATCTGATTGAGCAAAATAAACATCATTTTTGATTTCAGAATATCAGTATTTTTTGGAATCAGTTCTTATATCATAGACACAAAAATGTGACTTTTATGAAAAATTTTCCTCACTTTAATCCTTAAAGTTTAAGGGGTAAGAAAACAAAAATCTGCACATTTAGTAATTAATTAATTATCCAATCAAAAGATACATGAAACAATTAAAGAAAAATAAGATAATTCAATGAATGTTCAGCGATTTTCTTAAGTAGATTAAAGATAACTATTTCATTGTTTAAAAATCTCAATTTTTCTTGGTAATTACCAAGAAAAATTGAGATTTTTCAAAATTTGATTTTTCAAAGATTTTTCAAAATTTGCAACAAAAGTAAATTATTTATAAGTTATTTAACAAAAATTTAGATATTTTACACGGGTAAAAGAATTTCCTAAAATGCATTAATTTACTTGAGTACTTTATGGCCTTTAAATATTGTAATTAAAATTAGAAAATTTTCAAAAGATTAAGACAAATCATACCGTACCTCCAGCAACAAGAGTTTTCCATGCAATTCCTTTTAATTTTTCTTCAGGGGTAAAATCATCAGGAATAGTCATATTCTCCCCAAGATCAATACTAAAAGACTTTCTCCAAAAACGAATAATATCCTTCATATCCCTAGCATTCGATAAAAGCAAATAACTCCTCCATTCATCATAGTCGATATTCAAATTGCTATCTTTATCCATGTGAGAAAGAAGCTTTTCCGCTTCTTTGATATCGATATTCATTCCTAATTCAGCCATTGTAATTTGGATTTCATCTGCACTAATTTTGTTATCATTATTCTTGTCCATTTGTCTGAAGGCCAGTTTCAAATGCGTTTCCCGACTTTGGACAAAATTCAAAAACTCCTCAAAGCTCATTTTGTCATCGGCATTTTTATCTGTTGATTTCATCAAACCGAGAATTTCATTCTCAGAATCTTGTTGATTTTTCAACGCTTCTTTTAATTCATCAATAGTAATAACTCCGTCTTTATTTTTATCGATTTTTTCAAATATTTCACAAATTCTTTTATTTTCAACTCTATTTTTTTCCACCTTTTTACTATCCATTAAACAGTAATTGTTAATTAATAATAACCAATGCACAAATTTCTAAAATTTTCTACTACAGCTTACAAGAGTAAACACACAAACACTATGCTTGTTTGTTTGTATAATTATAAGCCAATCACATCAATAATCAATAATTTAATTCTTAGATACAGTTTCAATTAATTTTTAGAACAGTATTAGATTAAATAAAAAAATAATCTTAAATAATTTTTTATTTTATCTTAGTTAAATTTATTTTTTATTTTATTTTTATTAAATTTATTTTTTATTTTAATTAAAATTAAAATAATTTATGAATTGTTGGCGAAAATTTTAATTTATTACGTAATTTAATATTGATGCTGTTGGTCAAAAATAAAGATTTGCAGAAACAATTAATAAAACACTGAAAGTATAACACAGAATTATAGATCAGAATTTTGAATCAAAAGTTAGACGGGGAAAAAAATCTTAAAACACTTGATGTACGATAAAACAATCATGTATTATTATTAATATTATTATTATTATTATTATTATTATTATTATTATTATTATTATTATTATTATTATTATTATCATTAAAATTAAATTTCCGCAAATTTATTCATAAATTTTGAAATATTTCGATCTTAACAAGATCCTGATCACTCATGATACAAAATTCACAAAGTCTATCTCTTTCTGCTTTTTCTCTATTTGATCTTTCAATGTTTTTAATAAATGACTCTACAATACTTTAAAATTTAATTTACCAACATTTAAAAATAAATAAATCTAAATAATACATTTTTATAAAGATTTAAACAAGTTTAAAATATTTTCAAATTAAACTTTTAATATTTTAAAACTGAATTAAATTTTTTTCAATGATTGATTTTATTTTAAATTTGCGGAAATTGATTACACAGTTATTTATTAAATTTTTGTTTATATAAATGATTTCGCCATCGACAAAAAAGTATTTTTAAGTTTATATTATTATTATTATTATTATTATTATTATTGGTGTACTGGTGAAATTAGTTTGTTTAAATTGTTAGCCGATCCACTCAACCTACGCTATTCAACCGACACACTCACTTCTTCTAGGGCCTAGTCTGTCTCACCCAGACGCTCCACAATTTTATTTCTACCACTATATACCCATGAGCAAGCTCATGTTGGTACTGTATATAGAAGCCGAAAATCCACGAGCAGATGAACCCCATCTCTAAGACTGCTCCTAGTGATATCTCCGCTTTCGGGTTCCTGACTGCCGATAGTGGTTAAGTCGAGATTACAATCCTGTTACTAAATTAACATTAAACTACATTTTAAAATGGATCTAATTCAACATTTAATTAACTCTTTCAAATTCTATATTTTAGTAGTTCTCTGAAGGGGAATCTCAACTATTAAAGTTTTAAATTTTACTCATTCTAATTATTAAAATTTAAGCTGCTTTTATCCGAGTTATTACATAAAATGGGATTGTATTGATGACCTCGAAAATTTCTTTCAATTTATTAATTGTCGTAATTTACCTAACATACGATAATGAAAAAATTCAACTAAATTATTTAATCCGCTGTTAAATCAACTGTTCCAAAAATTATAAAATTTAGTTATTTAATTTTGTGGACAAATATAAATATCGTGTTTACTTCCGGCCTTCCATAAAATTAACGCCCTGCTTCCCGAAAATCTCTTATACGTCCTCTAAATTACCTTATCAGAACCTGGCGCATTCCCTATTACAGCTTTCTCGGGTAATTAATCTCATTCAGTGACACAATCAAGCTTTTATATTTTTGCTATTACTACATTACATTCGACAACAATCATTAAAGATACTAAAACCATTTATTCGAAGAGAAAAATAATTAATATACACCAAAATGAAAACTTAAAATTGAATAGAACAAAATGAGGCATTAAAAAGAAAAATGAGATAGTTTGCAGGATTTCAATTCGTCTAAGAGTTCGCGCAAGTCTATGAGATTATCTCAGATATCCTCATCCATATCAACTGGGAGTTTTAATTTTAGAAAGAAATTGAATTTGGTGGTTCCGACTTGAGGAATTGAGTGACACAGCTCGTCACCAAAGTCATCGGTCCAGTATCCGGCAGAAGTTGACGATTTTCGGGTCTCCTTGACCTCCTGCTGTCTGTGCTGTGGCATCTCTATCATTGATTATATGTCCAAGCTGATTCTCATCTCGTCATTTCTGTCGGCATGAAATCTGGGTACTGAAGCGTCCCGTTTTATAAATTCTGGGTGCTGTTCGGCGACCTGAGCTGTTGCATCCTTTAATACCTTCACAGCATTCGCCAGAAGAATGACCCGCTCAGCTCGACGACGTTCATGGCGTGGTCTAATTTTACTGGGGTGATGTTTCTTACTGATCCGTAGAGTTTTGTCGGGACCGATAGTGGTTTTCTCCGGGATATGGTTTTCCGGGATTAAATTTAGTTTCACGGCCAGATCGCGATTGGCTAGACGCTTGGTTAGTTCGGCCTCCGTGAATGAGGCTATCAATACGGCGCTCTGGTCATCTATGATGACTCTTTGAGCCCGATTCTCTATTATGAGATCATCGCGACATTTTGTCAACCGATGAATCTGTTGGTAGAGTGCCTTCACGACTTCTGGAGCAAACTACATACTCAACGTACGCTCATGTTCGGCATGGAGCTATTGAAATTTTCTTCGACATTGGATTTGATTAGGTTATTTTGTTTTGGTTGAGATAGTTTTGGAATTTTAAAATTTCGGCAGCATTTTATTGATTAGATTTGTAAGAATAAGTACAAAATTTCTTTTCATTCTGGTTACCTAACTTTTCTAAAGGTAAGGAAGATGAATGAAAGGAAAAATTTTATTTAATTAATTTACCAATTTTGAATTACGCGGTAAAATTTAAAAAATATATATTTATTTTCCGTTAATTGACTTACACTCACACACACCCATGCATACAAGCAACCATTCGATAGTCGGCCAACACCAGTATTATGTTGAAGTGCCTGTGATGCACCTTATGATTTGTTATGTGTTCTTAAAAATTTTTTGGGTGTCAAATGATTGGCATTCCTGAGTTATCAGTATCTACGGCGATACCGTTTTCTCAGACCACTTCAACAATACGAAAGTTTCATCTCTATTTAAGATTAATTGACATTCTTTGATAATATCGGAATTAGTTATCGACAAAGTGTGATTTTATTATGACTGGTCTGATATATAATCAACTTATTAATCAATTCTATAGTAAGTTGGTGTTTAGTACCGGCGTAGGGCTTTTCTGATGTTTTATGTTAATATGATATCTATCCTGATTTTCTATTCAGTTTCCTATTCTGCTAGTGCTACTTGTTGGAGAATTTCTTATAATTGTCATAGTTGTCTCAAAACAAATAAAGAAAAATTACTTAAAATTTTCAGTGTGATGAATTTTTAAATATGCATTCGCCGTTGGCGACCTAGAAAAATAAATACTCCCGACTCTTCAGTGTTACTATTGATACAAAAGAAACCTTTTTGAAATTTAAATATATCAAAAATCATTTTAAACCTCATATAAATCACAACTCCTTTCATTTACATTTTTCATTTACATCTATCACTTGTGGTACCCAGAATAAATTACAAATATTTCGAATCCTACCTAAACATTCATTTTAAATGTTATACCCCCTATCGTCTAAATGATCTTCCCGAGATTTTACTTTAATTACCGCTCCGTCCACCATCCATGGACGCTGCGGTGAAGTCCAGCGGAGTCCTACTTTCGAGATCAGTACAAAGATGACCTGTCCCAGCAGACTCCGAGGGGCAGAAAACGTTAAATTGACACATCAACGTCCCTCAAACTCAACTGAGGGAACATTTTCCACAAATAAATACAATAGATATATGAATATTTAAAGGGGACCTGTCACAATACTAAAAGTATCGCGGTCCTCCATGAAATAAAATTAAAACTTTAAAAATATAGACATAATAAAATATATTTAAAATATAAAATCCTATAGTACTAAAACCACTTACAAACTTAAAAATTAAAGTTTTCAAAACTGCATAAAGTGTTGAAAAGTTCTAAGAATGTATATAAATTATGAAAATGGCTGTTGTTTTTATACTAATTTCATGCTTTGATGCGACCAATCAGCAAATTTTAAACCTTTTTTGGCCATTTTTCGGGGTTTTTAATTACTTTTATTTATTTTAATGTTTTTCTATTTATTGTTCTCTATTTTTTTCTATTATTTTCTTTAACTTTATATTTATATTTTTTGGATATTCTCGCTGAGTATTTAAATCTTTTCTTTTGGTCTATTTCCGTCTATGTATTTTCTAAACCTTATTTTGCAAGGTTTTGGTGGTTTTATATTTTATATTATATTTCTGTATGCAGCTGTAATCGTTTTTAGGAAATTTATTAATATTTGTTTTAATTAATTATGTTATTTTTTAATTTGTTTTAATTAATGTTTTATTTTCCTTTTGATTTCTGCTTGCAGTGCGTGTGTATGTTTTCATCAACCATTTTTATTATTCGGAAAATTTTTATTAAAATTTATTTTTTGTTTAAATTTTGACTTCTAGTCCAACATTATTATTATTATTATTACATAGAATAAAACCCGAAATTATATTTAATTATAGATAAGAACATGGGGAGCCGTTCATCTTGTAAATTTATTAGATCCTTGGTTGCTTAAAAATATCAAAAAATGGAATAACTACAAATTTGTTTTTTAGTTATTCAAAGGTGTGAGATGTTCCAAGAAATTATCAGTTTAGCCGCTCTTGAAAAATTATCTTCAACCAAGAGATAATAGTTTATAAATCTTGGCAAAAACAGAATTAGGGAAAGGTGAATTAATAAATATAATTTCGCATTGCATTTAAATAGTCAATTATTGAACTTAAAGTTTTACAGCGATATTCAATGTGAATTGTAATAAAAAACTAGTTTTTTTGGTTCTCATCAATAACATGTAAAAACTCAATTCTACCCAAGATGGATCCCAGAAGCCTTTTGATCAGACCCTATCATATATTACAATGTTCTCATCAAATATGTATAAATACATTTAATAGATTACAAGTTAAGGATGTGAACAGCTCATGATGTGTTCCTAAAAGTTATCGTATAATAATGGATGATAGTTGACAGACACTTGTTTTTAATTAAAATGAAAATTTTTTATATAAGCTTTTTTTGGTAAAAGTAATTACTACCTGATATATTTAGAAAATGGAGTATTTTGGTGAAAGTAGTGTTGTCTTACAAAGAAGGTTTATCAAATAAAAGCAATTTATTTTTAAAGAACCCAATACTGTATTGCAAAAGGTGTTATAATTTGAGAAGTCCAAAGACCGGAAAACGGTGCATTTAATAAGATTTTAGTTGATTTAGGAGTAAATAGTTTTGCTGTTGTTAGAATTTAACACGCAACTTGAAAACAATGCAATAAAGGTAAAATTTTGTGCAGATGTTTCTTAACAAAAGAATATAAATGGGTGAAAAAACGTCAGGATTACTCTGAAAATTTGACGAAAAAAGAATATTTGTTTTAATCGTCAAGATTTGATTCAGATCTTTGATATCTTTAAGCAAAAAAGAAGTTTAAGATCTGTCTTAGTAGATAAAACCAAGTCAGATAGACAACAGCTTGATTCTTCAAAAGTGAGACTAAATGAACATTTTGAAGGTTTGTATAAAAAAATATAGTATTTATATATTTTAAATATATAAATATATATATATATATATATAATGTTTTGGGAGAAAATTAATTTTAAAATGTATACCATATTTTCGAACAGATAAAGTATTAATTTTCTCTAGCTAATTGTAAAACAAAAGTTGAGTTAACAAGAATTTTTGATAGACAAAAATCTTTTGCATACAAGTTGTTTGAAAATATTTGGAAAACATATTTAGTACATGGACAATTGTGAAAATACAAACAAAAGTTAGAAGAAATTACATTTAATAGCTAGAACTTTCAATCCGGCACACTTCATATAGCAGTTTCAAAGTAAGAGTCGATTACCAGTGGCCAATTTCAAACGAACATGTTAGCCCCTTATCGGTTATCTTCACTACAGTCTGCTTGAACTATTGAATTTTATTCGATATACCCGATAATAACAATAATCTAAATCAATGGTTTCTAACGGCACTGAGTTGTCAGTTAAGATATTGATTTAAGCAATTAAAATACTTTCAAAAGGAGAACCTTCAAAATATCCAAGATTCTCCTAGGCTACTGTAATATACTATGTAACCTCAACTTTTTTGTCAAAAATGAACTTGTGATTGGTGTTTTTTGATCAAAAACCGACTTTTGTCTATTAGAACCAAATTCAAAATGGCTATTACATAATATTACATTGACCTCAAAAGATATCGATCTTCTACGTAATATGACCTTCAAATGACCTTAGCCTTTAAAAGTTATTGGTGCTAATTGGACACAGAATACTTTTGTGCTACATTTAATAAAAATTTTGTTGAACGAACAGAATTAGGAAGGGTTGAAAATAAAATCGAATAATAGAAGAAAATTTTAAAACTCAAATGTATCCAAATTATCTGTTATTGAGACATAGTTATATTCTCAAAACTAAAAAATTAATAGACAAAAAAGCAATAATTAATTCACAAAATAAAGATAATCTATGTTTCATATACATTGTTTTGGCTGTATTGAAATTTTATCAAAACGAAAAGAACAGAGAAAAACCAACAAAATATTTACCAAAATTGACGATCTTAGTATATGACTGAAATAATATGATGCTAAAACTGTATGATTTTGAGAAGATAAATACCGGTTTGGCAATTGATAAGTAGCCTTATAATAGTAGTAATCCAGTGGATATAGATGAAATTGTAATGAAACACCGCTATTTAAATATAATTCACCAAAAAAGTAACTAAAGTGTATCCGATTTATTTATTATTGATAAAAGAGGCTGAGAAGTATCATTATCCCTCAGTAATTAATCTACAAAAGCTAATGAATTGTCATTCAAATAAAAAGTAGTGTCAGTGATGTGAAAATTGTTTAAATGCATTTCAAAAGCCAAAAGCATTTGCAAAGCATTAAGAATTATGTTAGAAAAATCAGTTGAGTACAACATTATATACCACAGAGGGCAAAGACGTCGACGTCACTATTGGATTTCAATTATGTATTATGTTAATTTCTATTTTTGAGTTATTTGTAGGTATATAAACTTATATTTTAATAATTTGTTTGTTTTTAAATAAAATACATAGATTACAGTTGAAAGCACTATTTTGATTTTTAAAATAATTTCCCTGGTAGACCGTAAAGATAAATCTAGTCAAAAGTCGCCTACGAAACTTTAAAGTTTTTACCTTACCCAAAAATATAAATTTGGTATTTAGAAACTGGTCAAATACAATAATACCCAAATTTGTTATTAATGCTGATCTGAATTACCAAAAGATATCATTTATCGTGTAATTCAATTAGTAGTGAAAAGCTATTATTCGTTTTAGAATATGTTAGTAGCTTAATGGACAATTTGTTGATTCATATCAGTTTTTAATGACTCATTATGTAAATGTCTTAGGACACTCAACAGACTACCCTTAACAAGATCGGTATTCAGTAGAACTATAATTGAACAAAAAAGACATTTTCTGTATAATTTTGTGACGTGTTTGGAAGTTCCAGAAACTACACAGGAATTACTGCCGATTTAAATGACAATAAAATGGCTTATTGGTTAGGATAATGGTAGATTTTGTAATATTTTAAAACATGTGACCACGCATTTATGTTTATTAATAATAATGTTTTAATTTCTTCGGCAATCTCTTACTGAGATATATCAAAAAGTTCAGTGACAAAAATACTATATCACAGTGATTCGAACCTCGAGCTATTTGCTATATTCTTACATTTTTTTTATAAATTATATGACAACCCTATCATTTAATAAAAAATAATTGCGTTTTACTGGGTAAATGACTCGTATATTCATTTTAACCGTCGTTACACATTTCTAAAAAAAATATTTTTATCAGATTTTATTTTTGAAAATTTACGAGTAAAATTTACTAGTTCAATAATCATTTATAGAAACAAAATGAGTAAAAATAATATTTATTACAGAAAATATCTCTCTAGAAAACAAACAAATTATACATACAAAATATGATTAAAATTCAAATTCATCATCCCATCCTGAAGTTTCATCGAGGGGTACAAAGTTTTTTTCTGTAAATTGATCGAAATAGTGAGTATCAATATTATTTTCAAGCTGAATGACGACATAATATAAAATAATTATAATATTAAAATCTTCACTACATTAAAGTTCTCAACAAAATTATATTTTTAAATGGCAAGAAATCAATAAATTCTTAAGGATAACCTCAAATTTTCGGTACAATCTTCATTGAATGTTGGCCATCAATTCTTAGTTTATTTATAAAATAGGAAAATTAATTAAATTGTATTTAGATTCATATATTTGTAGTTATTTTAAAATAGTATAAAATAGAAAACTGTTTAGATTTGTTAAAAACTTTAAAAAAAATTATTAAAAATATTTTGTACAATTTGTTACTTTGTGTCCAACATTAGATAAGCAACGCTTTTTTCACAATTAAATCTTATTAAATCTTTTAACATTTTCACAAATTTTCTTTTTTCGTCAACTTCATATTAGATAGCGCTTTCTTATTATGCAGCAACAAATGTGGTTTCAAATCATTAGTAGTAAAAGAAATATTTTGTTTAATTCATTCAATAGAAATTAATTTTATTTGCAATTATTTGTACAAATAAATAATCTAAGAAAGTTCTGTCCGCTAAATTAGCGGCGCTTATGAGTAAGGCGTTTTATAGAATTTGAATTTGAACATGTCCAGCATTCCAATAAAAAATATATGGTCAGTTTATGAAATATACAAGTTTGAATCGAATGCCAAGGGGTTCAAAGAGTTTGACTATGGAAATTGTATCACATATGGTAAAAGATTGACATGAACAATTTCAGCAACATTTTATTTTCTACACGAGTGAATTTTCTTAGTTTTAGACATTAGCAAGATATAAATGTTGTTTAAATCAATTTAATAGTGTTTTAATTAAATTTGAAAAATGTTAATAATCAGAAAAAATTAATTTATATAAATATTTAATAATTTACACAATATCAAATTAACATAATTAAATTATGAAAAATATTATTAAATGAAAAGTTACCATTATCATTTCAAGATTACATAAAAAATATAAATAACCTAAATTCAATGTAATATCTATCAATTCATTCATGTTAACTGGTTATGTTAATATTTTGTAAATTGTTTAATGTAAATAATTTAATATGTTAATTTTTTTGTGATCCGTTTCGTGTTAGAAAATGAAGAGCCCAGCCAAGCTCCTGTCTAAAGGGTATCGAAACGGTCTCGTGTGCTTGTGTTTACGTTTGTTTAAGGTCTGTCTATATGTGTTTACAAATTAATAAAACAAATATTAATAATAATAACAGTAACACAATAACACTATTAAATAATACAGTTTATTAAATTGCAATAATAATAATAATAAATTTACCAAACTTTATATCAAAAAAAATATTTTTCATATTTCAAATCCAAATATTTATCTTTTATTTTATTCGAATTTTACAATCCTAATAATTTCAATCCTAATCTTTCAATGTTTCCAAATCGATATTTTTGTCTTTTCCTTTCCTTCAATATCTCTATAGTAAGCCGACAACTTACTATATTATATTGATTCACAAATTGAATTTTAAAAAATATATTAATATTATTATTATTATTATTATTATTATTATTATTATTAATATTATTATTATTATCATTATTATCATTATTATTATCATTATAATTATCATTATTATTATTATTATTATCATTATTATTATCATTATTATTATTATTATTATTATTATTATTATTATTATTATTATTATTATGATTATTATTATTATTATTATTATTATCATTATTATTATTATTATTATTATTATTATTATTATCATTATTATTATCATTATTATTATTATTATTATCATTATTATTATCATTATTATTATTATTATTATTATTATTATTATTATTATTATTATTATTATTATTATTATCATTATTATTATTATCATTATTATTATTATTATTATTATTATTATTATTATTATTATTATTATTATTATTATTACTATTATTATTAATAGAAAGCGCCCTTCAAACAGTAGTTGTACGATATATTTCGACAGTTTAACTGTCATCTTCAGTTACGAAAACCAACTAAAACAGTATGGATTAATATATAAATATATTCAAACAAATTACTTCTTAATTGAATATTTTTATATAAATATAAAATTTTGTTAGTATTGCGTACTCGGAAACTTTTACAAATTATAAGAGGAAGTTAAGTAAACAGATGGGAAATTTAGATTATAAGATCGTCTCTAATTCGTTTATCAATTTACATGTAATGGGTGTAATTCCACAAACATTGGAGAGAATTTTCATCATCTCTGTACTTGAGTTCTATAGTAATGTCAATTGAAGTGTAGATGCTGTAAAAGTAAAAACGGTATGTCTGATTTTAAAGTTTTATTGAAAAGTTTTAATAATTATTGGAAACGTGATAAGGTTATTGGATCTAAAGATAAATGTGCAAAGTGCTATAACTACGAATTCTTTGAATATTTTAATAGTTTGATTTTGTAAAATTGTTATAAATCGATGTTTTTTGTTTTTAAAATTGTTTTTAGTATTATTCTATTAAAAAAAATTATTTAAATTTATTAAGTATTTTATTATTATTTTAAAAATATTTATTATAGTTAATGAAAAATTTTATATTTAATATTAATATAAAATTTTAAAAATATTTATTTATTAAAATATTCAATTAAGAAATAATTTGTTAATATATATATATATATTATTATCATTATTATTATCATTATTATTATTATTATTATTATTATTATTATTATTATTATTATTATTATTATTATTATTATTATTATTATTATTATTATTATTATTATTATTATTATTATTATTATTATTAATAGAAAGCGCCCTTCAAACAGTATATATATATATATATGTGTGTGTGTCATGAAGATGATAAAATATTTTATAGTTATTAATCAGGTATTACTTTTGGAATAATTACTGGAGTCATTTCTTTAGATAACAATGCTTCCCAATTAAAACCTGTGAAATATCTAAAATTAATAATTTAAATAATTTAAAACTATTAAAATATAACTTGTGATTCATGATAGCGCTTATTCCATCTTTTCCGTAACCGAGTCTTTCTGTTGGATTGTCTTTACACAACATTTTGATTAATTGCACAGCAGTTCTATTAATTTTCCGTCCGAATTCCACTTTTTCAACTCCTTTCAAAATTTTGTTGTAGACTATCATTGGTTCATCTCCAACAAATGGCGGGCTATAATTATTTTATCAGGAAATAAAATTGTATTTTCAACAATATATTTTAACTAAATAAATTCATGAAACACAAAGCATATGAATTAAATATAAGATTTAATAAAGTGATAATAGAAAAATTAAAAATAATTGGAAAATTTGTTTTAATCAAATAAAATTAATTCTTATGGTAGTTTATTGTTTAAATGTAGCGAAACCTTTTTTTATAGCATATACGATCTATAATTATTTTCATCATCATCATTATTGTGAGGACTAGTAGTAAAAAAAATCAGCCTTTTCATAAAATAATGTGATAAACCTTTGCCAGATAAATCCAATCTTCAAATTGCATGAGGCAACGCATAACCTTCATAAAGTGGCACAAAATGCGTTGCACCATCTCCAGAATCTAGAACCATGTCCATTGTACACACAGACACATACAAAGCAAGATCTACTTTGCATTGCAACATACATGGTTAGTGAATTTAGTGAATAATCTTTTTAATTGCGCTTTAGTCAACAAAACTGGGTGTTCTTCTAGTGCTACTCTTAACTCATTATAAAATTACTGATAGATCTTTTTGACCCATTATTATTTCTACACATGGTTCATCACAATTCGGCGATAGACAAATTTCAGAATTTTTATTTCAGAAGATTTAATAAATAATGACTTAATTCCAATAAAATGTTTATTTTAAATTCAAATTAACCCTTTCGTGCCCAAATTATTTATATTGGGATTTTTAACCTTTTTATTTTTAATTCTTATGCATTAATATATATTGTATTATATGCACAAAATATTTTTTGTTTAATTTATTTGTTTATGTAAAAAAAAACAGGGATCTATGCTTCCCACTGATCATTACAGCCATACGTGACTTTAAATAAAAAATAAAAAAATATTGAAATTACCACATTTAATTAAAATTGAAATAAATTAAAAAAATAAAATAAAAATTATTTCTTATTAAATATATCAAAACATGGAGAAATGCATAATGGCGCATTACAGCCCTTACACATACACTTAGTTCGTTTCTCTTGACCTTTGTACTGCATAGTCTACATATTCTATATGCATCACCCTTCAAAGGCATGTGTTTACGTACACCTTCTAAACGTACATCATCTGGTACACGACCTTTATTAGCTAGGAATTGTGTTGGTCGGCCACGACGTTTTCTTGGAGAAAATTTTCCGATCAATTGTCTTGCTAAAGAGATCCTAAATGACAGTTGATCTTCTTTATTTTGCTTTTTATTTTTATACATAAAAAATCCATTTACAATGGAAATATCTATCAAGTAGTGCATAATGCGATCCCACCACTTTACAGATCGTCTACCAATACAATACCGTTCACGGTATTGGTCAAATAAATCCACTCCACCGATAATTAGGTTATACTTTGAAAATTTTATTTTTTCTTAGCACAGTGGTGGTATCACAAGGATTATATATTGTCGATAAAAAATGAATTGGTTTATTATCCATCCAACGGACTGCCGCAAGTTGTCCCTTTGTTTGATATTCCCTTCGTAGTATTTTTTTTATTTTCTTTAAATATTGGAGGCACATCTTTCCTAGTAATTCTTGTAGAACCACAAGAAAATATACCCTTTGACATTAATTTTAACAACAATTTTGAACTGGTGAAAAAATTGTAAAAAATTGAAAAAGACTACGACATGCGTTCGCCTAATGCAGTTTCGTTACATAAAGGAACGACACTTTTTCCCGTGGATATGTCAAACTTTACAATATATCCTAGAGTTGAATCTGCCATACACCATACTTTATAGCCTCTTTTGGTTTGCTTCATCGGCATATATTGCTTCAGAGATGAACGACCTTTGAAAGGTATCATCGATTGATCTATAGGCAAAAATGATGATGGTGTTATAATTTTATTACAGTTTTCATTTAGATTGTTTATAAGAGCTCTCATTTTATGCAATTTATCATGATTAGGATCACTACGATCTACATTTTTATCATTGTCGTTGAAATGAATATTTTCGAGCAACTTTTTGAATCTGTTTTTTGTCATAACTGTAACGACTGCTGGTACACTTAGAAATGGGTCTGAACTAACCTATGAATACATATAATTATAAGCAATTCTACAAATGCTTTTATTTCTTCTTGTGAGGTGTCGACCCACATGGATGATTGCTTTTGAGGAGCATATCTGTTGGTTCCAGAGACCACGTTTTCGACCATACATTGATCAAACAATTGAGTAACAAAATTACTAGCTTTATAATTACTAAAATTTTCATCAAAACTAGCATTTTGTCTGAAATTGGTTTTAGCATTTCTGGTTCAAATGGAGCTGGTATTCCCATTTCTAAATCCATTTCAGCTTTTGTTTCAACCATTTCCTCATTCACTGATTCTAGAAACCGTGAAGTTGTTGTAGTATTTAGTTCATCTAGTTCCTCTCAGGCACCATCATCATTTTCAACATCCGACAGTTCATTTTCTTCTGGAAGTGAAAATAAATATTCAATTGCATTTTCCAAATGTAAGGGGCTAGTCAAATCCCATTTTTTAGACATTTTCAAAGAAATAAACATGGTTTATAAATTGATTTATGAAATGATTTATAAAATATGACTTACTTTCAACATTAAACATTATAAGCATGTATTTGTGTATTAATGTGTTAAAGAATGTCTCTGGAACTAAAATCAACCGTTAAAATCCTTATTGAGACATACAATGAAGAACTTTGTCAAAAAACACTAATTTCGCCTACTTTACACGATCACAACAACAAGCCACGTGTGATAACTAACTGCCAAATCAAATTATATCTGATAAAACCGATTCCTGTTTTACCGATTATCTAATGATCGATACAAAATGGCAGTAGTAGATAATATCGGGGAAAGGTATTCCCATCGGTCTTATCAGGGCAAAACAAAAATGGGAATACGTATTAAATGGGCACGAAAGGGTTAACATAATTTCCCAAAATCCAAATTCCATCAAAAGTTAAATTCAAAAATTCATTTATAAAAAACGATTTTGATATGAAAAAACCAAATCAATCTTGTTCATAATCAATTTCCAAAAAATCTAAACTTTTTTTCATATATACAAATTCATGCGCACACAGACGCAATTACTTTAATTCAAAATGTAACAATCATTATTATTGTGAGTTAATATTTTAATTGGTTCGGCAAGAACTATTTTCTCTGGCTCCACGTGCTCTTTAAATACAACTGAAGTAACTCATCACTGGGATAATCTTTATTGATACAAAAATTGCACAACGATTCACACTTTCAAAAAAATCAACACTGACAAGAAGCCGAATTGGAAGCCGCCTTTTAATCTATGATACTCTAGAGCTCTAAAACTGTCCTTGAAACAAGTCTGACTAGTTTATACTACATTTTATTTTTCACTCTAGCAAAACTCGTAGCGTTTTCTCAATAATTTTTTTTTGTCAATTTGGTGGCTCAAATTTGTGTCTAAATTTTGTGGAAAAGTTGTGATTTAATAACTAATTTGATTGATTCAAATTTTGTACTCCCAGGGAACTAGTGTACTAATTTGTTTTATCTTTCGGCCGCGTCAACCTTTCCCCGGCAGCAATTTTCAACGTAAATTACATTTGGAAATAATTAATTCCCTTTATAATAAAATTTATAGAAATTGGAGAATTTCTTTTTAATTTAATTTATTTGTTTTCGTAATTTTAATTATTTAATTAATTTGTATTTTCTTAACAACTTTTTCTAGGGGTCCCAAATTAGTTTTATATTATTTTCGTACTCGTCTCGTCAATTGACATCGGCACACACCCATTTCCACGAGAAAATATTGATTTTGATTTTTTGATTATTTTTAAATAATTGTTTTATTTTTCCAATATTTTTTCATACATTATAATTTTTGGAAATTTACATAACCCCAACATTATTATTATTATTATTATTATTATTATTATTATTATTATTATTATTATTATTATTATTATTATTATTATTATTATTATTATTATTATTATTATTATTATTATTGTTATTATTATTATTATTATTATTATTATTATTATTATTATTATTATTATTTTAATGTGACTGTAATGTAATTTGCGTTTGTTTTTTATAATGAATTGAATGTTATTAATATTGCTTTTCCCACCGTTACGACATTATAAATTGTATACGTATATTTTCTAAATTAAGTTAAATTTCTGATTTAGAAAAGGGTAAGGCTTCTGAAACATTTGGCCATCGCGATCCACTTTTTAGAAAGAAAACTTTTTGCGACTTACCAAACTAGTAAAGAGCGAATGTATGAGCAAAAAAATATCGATTTGTTACTCTGTATCACATTTAATGTATTTATTTAGAATTGAAAAAAATATCTGAACAAACTGAAAGTAACCGAGTAAAAATAGTAGTTTATATGAAAATACCTAAAGTCCTCACTACTTATTTCTTGGTACATATTTTTAAAATCTTTCGCGACCTACACAATGATTAAGTAAAAATAATGATAAATGAAAATCTTTAATCGAAGTTTTTAAAAGAAATAACTTATTTTTGATCATGTTATTTTGTTTAGCGGAATATTAAAGACTATGGATCAAAAATAGGAAAATGAAGATATCGCGTGGAGTTGGAAATATCAAATATCCAATAACATAAATAATACTGAGAATATAAATTTTGGCACATTTACATCATCACTTTAAATGCGCCATGTACTTCAAAAATCTGACACGCTCAACTGAACATATTCTTATTCAGCATGTGTAAGCAAGACTTTTACTGGCTGCTCTAATTAGAAATACTATTACAAGGTTACTAAAATTATTTATTTTCTTCGTACTCTTGGTGATAAGCAACAGTATTTATTTGCAGATTATTCCGACAAATGATGCAAATGTTTTATTTCGAAAATGTTTTCTATTCTAAAAATAATATCAAATAAAAGTCTTCGATGAAAAAAACTATATATCTCCAATTTGTTGTCTCAAATTAAATGCACTAAAATAGTAATTTATAATTCTTATAAATGTTTTATTAATTGATGTATTGAATATTTACCTTTGTATTCAAACAAAATAAACACTCACACTAGAAGACAATTTATTTGTAAGGATCTCAACCGTTCCAACACAGAATTTAAAGAAGACTCTTCTAGACTCAAAATATATTTTTAATTAACAATATTAAATAAAATTTTCACTAAATTATAATTACAAAATAAAGTAATACATCATAAAATAATAATAATAATATTAATAATAATAATGATAATATTATTATTATTATTATTATTATTATTATTATTATTATTATTATTTAAATATAACATCTTTTAACAATTGTTATTATTAGTATTAAAATTTTCTGAAATATACCTTCCGGTAAGAAGCTCAAACGCTAAAATTCCAATTGCCCAAATATCTACGGAAGCATCATGCCCTTTATTTAATATGATTTCCGGAGCTACGTATTCTGGCGTCCCGCAAAATGTAAATGTTTTTCTTCCATTTCCAATTAATTTTGCAAATCCAAAATCACACTACGAGAAAAAAAACTTAAAATATAAAAAGACAAATTTATTTCATATGAAACTAAAACACATTGATATTGGAATCATTTATAAAATATGATGCTTGCATGAAATATTAGCAATTTATCATAGGATTCTTAGGCCCTGGAGGAATTGTTTGATTCCATTTAAACAAATTAAACCAGCTTGTTGTTAATGAAGAAAAAACGTTAAATATTTCTTGAACAAACCTAAAAAATGATGTTGCGTTTTGGCAGCAATCTGCTGCACAGATTCCTATCAAATTTAAGGAATGTGCAGCGCATGGAACATATAATGCCTATTTATTATAACTTTTTATTCGGGATTGCAAACCAGAATAAAGTTCCGACATATTTCTTGCATTATCGTATGATTGCCTTTTCATGATTTGAAATCTATTCCGTTGTCAGTTCAAAATTTTATTATTACATTCTCTATTTCTTCAGATTTTTGTACAACATTCTCCAAGAAGTCAAGAAAGTATTCTTCAGGAATTCCATTTTTCACAAAGCTTGCGGTAAATGCAAGTTGGCAGAAATGATATACATCTGGTGCAGAATCAACACAAAGCTGCTTTAATAGCCAAAATTATTTGACATTTATCTTTCTCTGCCGTTAAAACTACAATTCCTTTATAAACTATTGATGATAGATATGAAGTCCCTCCTCTTCCTGGATTTCCTTAATTCTAAAGCCATCAAAATATTTCCAAAATTTCTGAATCACCTCTTAACGATAAAGATCTAGTAAGTTTTTTTACAATGGCTACAACTCTTTTAAGTACTTCAGACCAGTATTTTTTCTTTTTCAGTTTCTGCATACAAAATTTCATTTGAAATTTGAAAATTATAACTGTTCGCTTAAAACAGATCCCAAATGTTTATATTCTAATGAAGTTTCTTGTGAATGGAGAGATCTTTATATAAATTTTCCAGTCCGAATATCCTACTGCAGAAAGTGTTGATCCAGTACAACCTAACAGCCCCAATGGTGCACAGTAGAGAGATATTTTACTTTCTGAATATACTCGACAAACGCACAAGGTTTTGGATTGGAAATAATTTTTTAATATATTAATTATAATTTTCTACAAAATCTGATTCATAGTCAAATTTTGTAGAAAATATTATGTCACTTATAAAGAAATCAGAGGTGAAAAACATAAAAAGTCCTTATAATACTAATTATAATTTAATATTATAATCATAAAAAAGATATTATAAGAATTTGTTTTGTTTTTTACCTTTGATTTCTTTTCATTTTTCTATGACATTAAGAATTTTTAAATATTGGACAATGAATAAGTAATGATATCGATGTTTTTTTGATATAGTTCTTGATTCATAGTCAAATATTAAAAAATTCTTAATGTTATAAAAAATGAGTTTGGATACTTAAGGTCTTCTTTGGTTAAGAGTATATTTAAAAGTTTATGTTATAAATTAAAAAATAATTCATTTAATAATTCAATAATAAATTAATAATGTTTCGGATTTCTATTTTATGTAAAACATAGTTTAAACAAAAGTCCTCATAATATTCTTCTTTTCGTAATAAAATATTTTAATATTCAAAATATTGAAAAATCATCACAACGTGCTAATAGTCCATTTCATGTCAATGTTAACAGTTTTACTCTTACGAGTCTCTTGGTACAAATTATTTTTATTATTTTTGTATAACCCCCAACAAAAACAATTGAGGATTTTTTTGTATTTAATGTTTATTATACATCAATTACAGAGACTTTTATATTCATTTATTTTATAATAAAATATTTTCATATTTATTTAAAAAATGTTTGAAAATTTCCGTACAATTCATATTTTATTCATGAGTAATTCGCAATTATTTTCCGTCAAACAAAGTCAGCTTTAAACTTTATGCCCAAAATGTTTATAGAATTCTCAAAGAAATTATTACCAATTTTACAAAACCTCGATTGTCAAAAACCATATTTTCCGGTTTAAGATCTCTGTATATAATGTTTTTGGAGTGAAGGTATTGAATTGCAAGAATGGAGGATCCGAGAATGAATTTAGTCATTCTGTCGTCGAAAACAGTTCTGAATATATAATCTGTCTCAATTTTTCCAAATAGACAATAATAATTGAAAATGAAAAATGAAATTAAAATATTTTTTTCTACTACATCTATTGAATAGTTTGTAAATTTAAACTAAAAATAGAAAGTAATAAAAATATTCAATAAAAAATAACAACTACAAAAACCATTAATTAAAAATTAATAAAATACGTAAATCACGAAACGGATGTTATGTCACATTTTTTCTCTATTCCAACTGAAAAACATTCATGTATAGTCCGAATGAAATTAACGAATTAGTAAATGAAAACAAATCAAAGGTGAATAAGTTAAATTATTTTAACGATATTGAGAAAGTAATTGTCAATGAAGCGATAATGATATGATCCTATCATTCTAAAATTATTATTAAAAATGCTTTCACTACAAAAATTTTAATGTTTTTAAATTATTTTTATTTTTATTGGTTTATATTACACACACGATTACAAAATTCGGAAATGCCTAACTTTTTAATTAAAACAAACATTTTTTAAATTAAATCAATTATTTATTTCATTAAAATATTTACTTGTTTCTCAAATGAGTCCATATTTCTCCACCAAGGCATGCCTCCATCAGCAAATAGACGTATTTGTTATCTCGAAAAGTCTTATAAAGTCTACACAAGAACTGATAAGAAATATCTCATAACTGTATTTAATGTTTTACTCGCAAATAAATGGAAATTTTATTTCGAGGAGAATTTTCCTTTCAGAAATGATATGCTCTTCCTGTTTCAATTCGACTATATACTGTTTACTCAGACTTTTTAGTGCAAAAACCATAGAATGATCATTTTTGTGTCTCACCTACAATGATGTATCAATTTACAGAAGGTTTGAAAATATTGATAATATTTTAAAATTATTTTTTGAGATTTCATTCTATTCTTGTAGAACGGTTTAGAGGGTTACGGTGCCTAAAGCTCAACTATTTTGGATTTTCAAAAATACTCAAAATATTGCAAAATTTGGTTAAGGTCACCTAAATATTGAGTTTTTATGAATATATATCGAAATTTTTTTTATCGAAATCCACATAAAAAGCAAACATTTCCAAGGAACTAACAGTAATTGGTTTAGCACGTTCGCTACCGCTAGAACTTTGTTAACTTTCCCATGGAGTGGCAGCCTTTCCCTCTCGTTATTAAGTTATATAATCTTTCTGTCACATAAAATTTAATTTGAAAAATACTGACAAAACATTTTAACTTTATTTTAGAATTTTCTGGCGTAACGTGAACGCACAACTTCAGGCTCCCTGAACCAGTTATTTTTCCTAAAGACGAAAGTTTTCCCAAAATATTATATTAAAATTTAGTTGGAATCGTCAAATAATGGTGCTGCAATTTTGTTTTTTTAAAAAAGTCCATAACAATTGATCCTCTTTTTAAAAATCTTTTTTCATCTTTCTAAATATTTTGTAAAAATTGATCAAGTGACCCCAGTGGTAACTGGCACACAGTAGAGGTGCCACGCTGTCTTTTGCTTTCTTCGTGACTTTATGTTTTTTTCTGACAAGGATTAAATATATAATTATCTATATATTCGGTAGTTATCTCTTGACTTTTTGTATTTTAGCCACTGTCTTCGTTCTAATCCGTTGACTTGATATTTCCATATATTCAGATATTTAATATCTGTCTAAAAACACATCAAAAGGAAAATTGTCAAATATTTCTTTATGAATCTCAATTTTTACACGAAGAGAAAAGTTTTTCCTTTTCCCGTTCTTTATTACAAAATTTGATGAGTTCCAATGTTTCCTTTATTATTTGTGCGGTAAGGGTATTGAAATTGTATATGTACGTCAGGGGTCTCAAACTCAAAGTCTAACGCGAGCCGTGTGTAAGTAAAAGCATAACCCTAGGGGCCGCATTACTTAAAATCTTTATACAATGATTAAAACACATAACCCTGATAAGTTCGGTTAAATTACAAAATCCATGTGCTTCATTTCGGGCCGCAAAAGACAACGTCGCGGGCCGCTTGTCTGAGACCCTTGATGAAGATAAATAATTCCTGTGTTTTAATGCATTGTTATACTCATATTACCAATTGAAACTATTACCATAAAACACTTTTGCTCACATGTGTTTTACCCAGCATGGTCTCATTGGGTAACTAGACCAATGTTAATATATATAAATGAGGAATTTCGGCTTAAAGAAGTAAGACCATTGTTATGTGGCAGATCTTAGATTATTGGTTTATATTATTTATTTTATTATGTTAAATATAATTTAAACAAAAAAGTCAAAAAGTTACAAATATAATGTATTAAACAATATAAACCAGTCGGCCTTTCAAAAAACAACAAAAAACACTCGATTGAGTGAAGACACTAATTTAAGTAAGTATAAGCAATTAACCTCAATGCTCAAACCTGCCATAATGCCGTGTTAAACTAACAGGCTTAGGCCTGTGACTTGACATAGGGAAAATAGCAATCACACTCAAACCAAAATTAAACGTTGCCTTGAATCTCTCAAAACTCAGTGAAACGGTCACTTTCATGGACCTGCATTTATTTCTCCGGGATTCATTCTCTAACGGCTTTAAACATTTAGTTAATGTTGGTGTGCTATAATTAAAGCGTGCCGACAACTAAGGCTATTTAAATAAGTTCCTCTAACAATGCCTTCTCTAATTTCTTTGAATCTTTTCACATATTTTTGTAATTATTTTAAAATTATTATCTTCTTAATCATAATCCATAAGATCAGGTTTGAAAGGGATATTAAAGCCTGCTGCTTCCTACTCAACAACAACGTCAAAACCTTTTTGTATCGTATATTTAGAAAAGTTGGAGAGACGCAATCATGTCAATTTTATAAAATTTCTACAAACAGTGCAATAGAAGAAACTTTTTGGGAAAGGACATTTGGAAATCTTTTTCTGTTTTAGACATAAATAGGGTTGAGAGTAACTTCATAGAGTCTAAGATCGTTTGAAGTTTAATAAATAATGATTATACACCAATCCCTCGATTTACACGAAGGATAAGTTCCGCGTTAAACCAAAACCGCGTAAATCGAGGAATTGGTGTATTAAATTTATCATTAATGTACAACAACATCACCGAACCGACAATAATAATAATAATAATAATAATAATAATAATAATAATAATTAGTATTAATAATAATAATAGTAATAATAATAATAATAATAGTAATAATTAGTATTAATAATAATAATAGTAATAATAATAATAATAGCAATAATAATAATAATAATAATAATAATAATAATAATAATAATAATAATAATAATAATAATAGTAATAATAATAATAATAATAGTAATAATAATAATAATAATAATAATAATAATAATAATAATAGTAATAATAATAATAGTAATAATAATAATAATAATAATAATAATAATAATAATAATAATAATAATAATAATAATAATAACAATAATAATAATAATAATAATAATAATTATAATAATAATAATAACAACATTAATAATAATAATAATAATAATAATAATAATAATAATAATAATAATAATAATAATAATAATAATAATAATAATAATAATAATAATAATAATAATAATAATAAAAATAATAATAATAATAATAATAATAATAATAACCGGAGTTTACAGAAAATATTAAATCTTTATCCTTTATTAGAAGTTCATTTATACAATTGGGTTGTCACTGAGTCCTTAGTTATAACATGATCAAAGAAAAATAAGACCTCAGTGAACTCAGGTATATCAAAAATAATTAAAATTAATCTTAATTGATCATACCAATTCCACTTTCCCAAATCCACCAACACCGAGAGTTGAAATGACTTCTAAATCATTCTTTTGTATGATTTGATATTTATTTTTTATTATTATGTTATCCTTTCTAAAATAAAAAAAAATTCGAATAATTAAAATCTGAATTTATAATAGACATTAAATAGAGATTAAAATGTCGGGCAATTTTTAGAGAGTTTATTCATAAAATAAAATATGAAATATTTCGATCTAAAATATTCCCTGATCACTCCAAAACAAAAAATCTTTCACTTTATGCTTACTTCCTGTTGAATGTTTATCTTATCACATATGTTATTTATATTTATAGATAGATAGATTTAATAAAATTTTTTATAATATTTTAAAATTTAATTTACCAATATTAAAATCTGATTAAATATATATTAAATATAGTCAAACCTCTATACTTTTCCACCTCCCGTAGTTTTCCACCTTTTTATTTTTTTTATTATTTTTTGGGCGCGAGAATTTCTTGTAGGCAAAAAAGAAGTTGACTAAGTTTTCCAAAATTACTGATTATTTTATAAAATAATAAATACGTTATTTTACGGTTAAATTTTTTTCTATTGTTTACCTCCGTAGTTTACCACTCTCCGTACATTTCCACATTTTATAAAACCACAAAAATGGAAAATTATGGAGGTCTGACTGTATATATTAAATATATATATTAAATTTTTTTTGCCAAAATTTGGATTTTTGACATTTTGCCTGACTGGGGCTGGTTAAGATAAAGGAAGCAATAAGGTCAATCTGAGAAGAAAAAGCAGAAAACGAAAGACTTGTTAAATTAAGTTTTGAAGTGATCAGAAGACATTTTAGGTCAAAATATTTCATATTTCATTTTATGAATAAACACTGAGAAAATTGACTTAGAGTTATTTATTTAAATTATATTTTTATAAAGATTCTGCTGTAGACGAAGACATTTTTAAGGTAATATAATAATAATAATAATAAACTTTCAGAATACTTTTCGTACATGATTTCGAAATGATTTCCATAATGTATTTTTATAGACAAATTCTTACTTTGTGGATTCAATTGGAATTGTGCTTGATCTGGAAACTCTTTATAAAATTGTCCTTTTAACATAAATTAGCTTACTGTTGCTTTTTTATTTTGTAATCTTCATATTCCTTTGAGTTTAATTCGTAATTTTGGCCAATAAGCCGAATGAAATCTCTAAAGAAAATTTATACACAACATTTTTAATATGTTTATTATTATCATCATTATTATTATTATTATTATTATTATTTTTATTATTATTATTATTATTATTATTATTATTATATTATTATTATTATTATTATTATTATTATTATTATTATTATTATTATTGTTGTTATTATTATTATTATTATTATTATTATTATTATTATTATTATTATTATTATTATTATTATTATTATTATTATTATTATTATTATTATTATTATTATTATTATTATTATTATTATTATTATTATTATTATTATTATTATTAAATTTTTTTTTTATTTTCGCGCGTCTGTGTACACGTTTTGTTATTTAGATTGGGATGGAATGTTGGAAATAAGTTTAATTTTATGTTTTTTTAAGTTGTATCAATAAAAATTTGGTTTTTCTGGAAAATTTGAGTTTTGTAATTTGAATTTAAAATAAAAATTTGTTATTATTAAATGTCTTACACTGTTATTTTATTAAAATTTCTAGTTATTGAACCGCGTTGTTGTCATTGTGATTACGATTGCTGCCCTGATAAAGTCGCGACAGTTAGCTAGGAGACATCTTCGTCTGACGAAACACAAATTAGGAGTTTTGATATTCCTTCTGAAAATTTTTAACGAGCTAAAACAAAGGTACGTAATCTTTTATATTAATAAGCGATAATCTATTATGATTGCGGGGATAGTTATAGTCCTTGCATATAATATAGAACAGACGTGCGCTATAACATTGATATTATATTGTAGTTCAATTACTATTGATTTTTTATTTTTTGTCCTAAAATGAGTGAACCAAGTAAAAGACAACGAACCTATGATTTTAACAATGACTTTTTTTTCAACACTGAATAATTTTGTTTCGTTAATTTTAAAAATACATGCGGTTGTTTGTTGTGGGATAATAGTATAGCAGTGCTGAAAAACATAATGTTGAAAGTCACTTTCAGACAATTCATGCCACTTTTGATGTGAATTATCCACTTAAATCTGAAGTAAGAAAGAAAAAAATATGTCAACTAAAATCAAGTCTAACTGCCCAACAGACTGCTTTTACTAGACACGTGGAAAATTCTAAAACGACCACCATTGCTTCTTTCAAAATTTCTCAAATGCTCGCAAAAAAGAAGAAACCTTTCATTGAGTTGTTTTCATTGGTGAGTTGTTTAAAGAACTATTTTTGACTGGTGCTGTTTGTTTGATGGATTTTCTAACAAACGTGAGGTTATCTCACTAATACAAGACTTACAGTTGTCAAATAATACCGCCACAAGAAGAATACATGAAATTTCTACAGACATACAAAACTGACTTGGAAATATGTGACTGGTTCTCGCCACAATTTGACGAGTTAACAGATACCAGTTATGGTGAGAATGGTATTTAGTAACTTCCCAGTAAAAGATGATATGTTGCAAATATTACCTATGAAAAGACAGGCAAGGGTGAGGATATTTATAATACATTCAGAACATAGGTCAAGTTAATAAATATGCCTTTGCACAAGCTGTATGCAATAACCACGGATGAGGCACTGGCAATGGTAGATAAAAACAAAGAATTTATTTCCCTCTGCAAGAAGGATGAATCATTTTCAAACTTTATGTCCTACCACTGTATTATCCACCAGAAAGCTGAGTGTTGTAAAATATTGCCATTTGAACCCGTTATCAAAATAGTTACAAAAATAATCAATTCTGTTCAAGCAGCTTCTTTGCAACACCGACTTTCAAGGCCCTGTTAGAAGATACTGAAGATAAAGAACATGATCTTATTCAGCATACTGAAGTACCTTGGCTCAGTAAAGGAAAGATTCTTACAAGATTTGTGAGTTTTATTTAATAAAAACATTTATAAAAGATAAAAAGGAAAATTATGATGAACTAGCTGACTCTCTGGCTGATTGATTTGAGATTACTCACAGACATCATGGAAAAATGTAATTCTTTTTAAATTTGGAGTTGCAGGGGAAAGACAAAAACATAGCTGAAAGGATAAGTACTGTAAAGTCATTTAAAGCTAAATAGGATTTGTTGATATTACATCTGCAGATCAATTCTCTCATGCATTTTCCACATATTAAGAAAATGCTAGGTAACAATGAATTAAATATGTCATTATTTATTAAGCATCTTCAAGTGTTTAAAAAACAGCTTGAAGAGAGATTTTTGCAGTTTAAACATATCGAGTCAATTGTTTCCTTTTGTATCAATCCTTTTACTTTCCAAATAAATATAATGGAAATGGCCGCATGCATTGCAGATTTTGTTCAAGGTAAGACGGAAGAACTAGAGTTAGAAATTTTGGATTTTAAGAATGATATTTTGCAAAAATCCCTAAAATCAGAGGCTTTTTGGAATACAGTGGACAGAGAAAAGTTCCAATTTTTGAAAAAAGCAGCATATAAATTGAATAATTTTTCGGTTTGACATATTTATGCGAATCATTGTTTTCAAACAGAACTTATTAAAATAAAGATATAGATCTCAACTCACCGATGAGTACCTTTAGGATTTTTTGCTAACAGAATTATCCTCATACTCTCCTAATTATTAGGCTCTGGCCAATGATATGAAATGCCAAAGAGCATATTGACATATTGATATTATATTTTTTTATAAAATGTTTTCTTTGTATTTGTGTTTTTTGTTTACGTTTTGTTAATATATTTCTCTGTGTGTATGTAATTTGAATAATAATTTTATTATTTTGAAACATTTTTCTTTAATATTTATTAATAAATTATGAATATAAGAAAATAAATTATGAGAAAATGAGAAGTTATGGAACGAGTTTGTCGATTAAAAATAGGTGGTGTCCGCTACACTACCGATATTTTAGAATGTACTCTAGATAATAAATAATAATTGAATAATAAAATATTTTTATAATTGTTTTAATATCTGTGATAACTAAAATCAGTGGTTTTCAAACTTTTGGTACTCTAGACTCACAGATATTAAAACAATTATAAAAATATTTTATTATCCAATTAAAAATGAATAAAAAGACATTGAAAATCTTACTCTCTATCTAACAGCAAAACCTCCACATTATCAGAATCCGCGATGACTGAGGCAGTTCTAATTTCTTCTCTAGTTTGTATAAAAAATTCTACTGTTAATTTTAAAAAATACATATTCGAAAGAAAAATATCATAAAACATTGAAATAAATTTGAGAAAAATTTAATAAATTTTGTTTAAATTTTTTATAAAATTTTCAAAATATTTTACTATAAAATCATATTTTAATAACAAAATTCTTTTTCGAAATTTTATTATTTGTTTAGAAATGTCATATATTACACAAGAAACCCCTTACGAAAATTAAATCAAGATTAATTTTAACAAGCCAAGGTTACTGAAAATGAATTTTAATCTTTCTAAAAATCAAGAAAAGTTAATCTTATTTTATTTTAATTATTCGGAAATTTGGTATCGAATTTATGAAGTCGTTCATTTTCATGTAATTACAATACTTTTTTGTTTTAATATATATTATCTAAATGTATTTCAAAGTTTATGAATTTTAAAGAATTAAACCCCATTATGACACTTTATGCATTTTTATTATCGCGACTTGCGATTCCCAAGGATAATAAATATTATATTTTTTTTACAAAATATTGTCTGAAAGTTGTTTTATCTAATTCAGTGTTTCTGAACGTGGAGTGCATGCCCCATAGGGGCAATTTGAAAAATTAATTTTAATTTTAATGATAATTTTTTAGTGATTAGTAAACCCTTAAAATTTCATTTGTTAAAATAAATGTCGATATATGTAACCAATTCCTTATTGTACATAATATACTTTTTATTTAATTACCAAAAACATCTTAATTTTTTCTACATAATTATAAGGGTGAATGAAGATTTTAAACTTATTTTTGTGGGACAAAACAAAGAAAAGGTTGAGAAACACTGATCTAATTAGATAATGAAATTATTGCCTTGAAGATTTGTAATATTTTGGCTGACTATCCAGCTATGATGATTATCAAATGAAGAAACATCAGATTATATTGTAATTGATAATTCCTAAACTGTGACTTTTGATATTTTAAAAACCTTGTTGGTATGTTGCTCTAGTTCCTCACGTGTGATTAGGTATCAAATTGAAGAACTTTCAAAAAAATATAGCTTTATATGTAACACAACAATTTCACACTTAACTCAAGAATATCAAAAGATTACAGTCTATGTTTTATGATGTACACACCAACAATGATATAACAAGTATGGAATCCAAAACTAAGACGATCATGGTCAATGGAATAGTTACAACTTTCTTTTCTATTCTATTACAAACATTTTATTTATTTCCTTGATTTTAGTTATTTTATTTATCGCCTCTTGTTTTAATTTTTTAATATTCTTTTTATTTTATTACCTTTTAGCTCATTCACTTTTGACCAATTTCTGGAAACTGACTTTTGTTACAATGAATTTTATATGAATTTAGAAAAACTAATTTTAGTTCAACTTGTCAAATATAGATTTTATTTGATCATTGTAAGGAGTTCTAAAACTCCTATTTAAAAATAAAATAGTTTAAATGTTACAAGTGCGATCAGCTAGTTGAAATAACTAGTGTATTAAATTGGTATATTAAAATGTATATTAAATAACATCATATTATAGTAAATTATATTAAAGTATTTTTAAATTAAATTAATTATATTGGTAACCGATAACTATATCAATATTGATGATTATCACTTCTCAGTTTGTTTAAATTTTCAGATTTGGATAGAAGAATTTGAATTTATATTTTGTAATTAAATAATTAAATAATAAGTGCTAGAAGAACATTTGAATTTAATTGCGTTTAACAATCATAATTCACAAATAATTTATAATTAATGTGTTCTCTTTTCTTTTAGGTTTCCAGGGTCTTCAAACTAAATATAATTATTATTTTTTAATAATTTATTAATGTATTTCATTTAGATATATCCCTGTTTACATGTTCCCCAACAAAACAATGACAAAGTAAGCAGCATTTATATTTTTCGAATAACTTGAATGAAAATGGAACTTTGCTAAAAACGGTTAGGAAGGACTTGTTAATTTCAGGATTTTATTACTTTTACATATTTTTAAAAATGTTCTTATTAAAACGAACGTTGTTTTTTTTGTTTTGATTTGTTGAAGCTGATGTCTATATTTAACATAAAATTCAACATGTCAATATAAAGTCTTCAAATTTATTTCGATTAACCTGACTAAACAAGTTATAATTTACTTTAATAAAGCTCTTTCTCCAAAATAATCTCCAGTCGTCAATGTGCGAATTTCTTGTGGCTCAACCACGCCTTGGACATTTTGCACAACTTTTACCTAAGTAATAATAATAATAATAATAATAATAATAATAATAATAGTTCGGACACCAGTTAAGTTATTTGATTAATTTGATTAAACTAATTATTTTATGATCATATTAATTTATCTACCTAGATAAATAAAAAATTTCATTAAAACATCCATAATGAATGTTTTTCTTACTCAAAAACCATCAAATTTACATCAATCATAATTTTTTTAAATAAATAAAATATTGACTAAATGTTTATTAAAATGAATTTAATACTCCAAATAACTACGAATTTACTAAGTCTTACCAAAGCAACCATATATTTTTACTAAATATACAAAGATTATCTGTGATTGTTTTTAATTTTACCCCTAAAGAATCATATTTCTAAAAATTTAAATAAATTGAATTTGAATTTGGTAAATAAAACAATGCATTTCTTAATAGATTACCTATGAATTTTCTATATGATTCCAAAATGACCACAATTTCTAACAAATATTCATAAATTAACAATGAATTTGATTAATTTTACTCTAAATTGTAATTTGAACTAATTTTTTTAAAGCCACTCAAATATCTCAATTCTTTACTAAACTACTTAAGAATTGGTTAAATGCTACTCCAAATAACTACCGTATATTTCGGCGTATAAGGCGACCGTCAGATAAGACGAGGTACAATATTAGAGCAAATTTTTATGATTTATCATATATCGGGTTTTAGATATGCATAAAAGTAGTATAAATACAACTACCTGTACTGTAATACTTTCTTTTATATCGGTTGTATACGACGACCCACAATTTTCAAGGGTGATTTTTTGACTTTAAGGGTCGTCTTATACGCCGAAATATACGGTATGTGTTACCTAAGATTTTGTAAATGATATTCAAATGTCCATGTTTTCTACTATCAAAACCCTTAGGATTTTGTTAACAATAATCAGAGATTTCGGTGTAAATTTTAGATAGAATATATAAATTTAACACAACAACAACAACAACAACAACAACAATAATAATAATAATAATAATAATAATAATAATAATAATAATAATAATAATAATAATAATAATAATAATAATAATAATAATAATAATAATAATAATAATAATAATAATAATAATAATAATAATAATAATAATAATAATAATAATAATAATAATATAATAATAATAATAATAATAATATAATAATAATAATAAATAATAATAATAATAATAATAATAATAATAATAATAATAATATAATAATAATAATAATAATAATAATAATAATAATAATAATAATAATAATAATAATAATAATAATAAATAATAATAATAATAATAATAATAATAATAATAAATAATAATAATAATAATAATAATAATAATAATAATAATAATAATAATAATAATAATAATAATAATAATAATAATAATAATAATAATAATAATAATAATAATAATAATAATAATAATAATAATAATAATAATAATAATAATAATAATAATAATAATAATAATAATAATAATAATAATAATAATAATAATAATAATAATAATAATAATAATAATAATAATAATAATAATAATAAAAAAAAAAAAAAAAAAAAAAAAAAAAAAAAAAAAAAATAATAATAATAATAATAATAATAATAATAATAATAATAATAATAATAATAATAATAATAATAATAATAATAATAATAATAATAATAATAATAACAAAATGTTATTACAATTGTATCCGAAAATGAAACAAAGAAATATGATAATAAATATTAAAATCTTGATTTTTCTTTTTAAATCAATAAACATTTATTTGTTAAATACATATTTTACAGTAAAATATATAAAGATACATCACAACACAATAATTCACTAAAAATGTTTTAAAATTTTAAAACACACACCATCTTGTAGAGAATTTCTTACTATTTTCAATGACAAATATCTCTAAATTTTGTGGAATGTATATATAATTTGACATAATAATTTTTTAAAATCTGAATCTTGAATATCATTTTCTGTTTACTTTACTTTGAGTAATATGTCATTAGATAGATATGCACTTTCTCTTTCATTTGACATATCTATTACAACATGGAAATTCTAAAACTTCTAAGTTTATATACTTTTGACCTTGGTAACCTTTGACCACTGTGAAACCTTGTAATGTATGGTCCAACATATTCTCCATAAGCGGCCTGCCGAAGTAACTTTTCTTTCGAAGTGAGAAGTCTGAATATTTAAAATTACTATTTGCAGAATCCGAAGTCGAATCAAATACTCGGACCGCCAAAATGATTTAACTTTTTTGTGTTTTGTAGCCCCTATAAGGATGAAGGATACCCGATTTCTAGAGAGAAATTACAGTGATCAATCCTATGCAATTACCAAGAAAAGAAACAAATTAACAAAAATAATATTAATATTATTAATATACAACGAGCACAAGATATTATTTTCAATGTCAATATACCTGCGGCTGAGATCCACAAGCATTTTAGCACACATTGTTTGAATGCTGACGTCGTTGCCCTCGTTTACTGGTCTATTTAAAACTATCTGGAGAACACAAATACTTGGAATTATCATAGATAAACCAGCATTCCGAGTTTCCTCTTCAAAGGGACGTAATGTCGAGATAACCTTTCCAATTAAGTTCTATTGGTTGTTAATTGGATTGGTGACATCATTGTCTTGGTTTGTAGACAGCTATTGTTTTTTTCTGCTCAATCAAATGTTCCAATATATGAAATGTGGAATTCCATCTTGTCTGAAAATCTTGTATCGAGATACCACGTCTGCTTGCATCGATGTCCCATTCCTTCAGCAATTCTAATATTGTATTTCCAATCAGCTTACCATTATGATGTCCACTGATACCTCGAAGCGCCAGCACCACAAATATTTGTTTCCGATTGTTTTCAATCCAGTGTGTTACCAAAGACAAGAATCCATTTATGTTGTCCATACATCATTATTGAAATATAAAAGCTTGGCATCTCCGATCAGATTCTTAACTTTGGACTTCACTGCTGCAAACATGTACGGTATGAATGTTCTTAAAAAAGAAGCCTCGTGTGGAATGAAGCACCTGGGCTCTAATATATGCAGAACACGTTGGAATCCTACCTCTCTGACAATCGAAAACGGCTGAATATCCAAAGCCATTATCTCACCAGTTAGTTTCGTTATGAGGATCTGCCTCCAGAGTCAGAGTTTGTTACTTCATTTTCTAAGCTGCTATTTTTGGTTGATTTTCCTCCTCTTTAGCTTGTCGTTTCTTTGCCGAATCACATACTTGCGAATATTTCTCGTTCTTGTCCGGATGTTTAGAACGTAGGTGGTTGATTAGTGTTGTAGTTCCAAATAATCTTGAATCCTTGCCTCCACGTTTCAGTTTCATTCTACACGTCAAGCAGTTAGCTGAAGATTCATTTACAACGTTGATTTCAAAGAAATTCCAAATTTTATGGGCCTTTATATATGAGGTCTTTCGCTGTCGACAGACGATAGATGAGTTTAATTATATCTATTTCTATTGGGCCAAGCGATTTATCACAGGCTTTCTAATATATATATTAAATTAAATCTGACATTTTGGAAACAATGAACACTGAACACTATGTAAAATATTAACACACTCCATATTTTCTATAAATCAGAAATCCAATTTTCGATTACAAACATCGATAACTAACCACTGTAACATTTCAATAATTATTGTTAACAATCGTACATACTTTACCCATTTACCATTCCATGCAGTTTACATCTATTGAGATTATTATGTTAGCTTCTTTCTAATTATGAACCTTCTAATAATGTCAGGTTCGAATAAATTGGCATTACAGTGACCAGTTGAAGGACAATAAAACTGTAATTGTCTATAAAATGTTTATCGCACCAATTATAGACTACTTCATTGTGGATGGACGAGTTAGTAGTCTCAAGAAAAACAAGTTTTCGAAATTGCACAAGCGCTGTTGTATAGGACTCGAATTATGTATTGTTTCGATCATACAAGGTTCATTGTGAAAGTACGAATAGTACCGAAGTATCTAAACTTCGGATCAAATCAAAGCACAAATCAAAGTTCGGCAAGTCCCTATTCCCATGATAGTGATGATCTTTCAATTGAGGCTTAAGCAAAATCTAAAGTTTAAATATTTTTGGACCCTTTGAATATTTTGACACATCATCGTTCAAGTCTCTCAGATATAAGTAACACATGATGTAGAGCATCAACGACTCTACCTTCATACAAAAAGTTGTGATCATAAATAAATGACATTGGAAAATTAGAAAATTTTTGAAAAAGGTCTTTGTTAAATTGACTTAGAAAAATTTAAATACATTAATTTTCAAAACATTAAGCTAAAAGTTAGTCGATTACGATCATTAAAAGACCGGACATACTTTAATCAATCATCACTCATCCCCACAAATATTAAATAGACTACAAAAACTTCTCCAATAGCAAAGAAATATCACAAATTGAAAGAGAAAAAAAGATTTGGCATTTCGAAATTCATTTCAAAAAGCGAAAATTACAACTTATATAATTAAATATACAAAGTTATCTTCACAGGCCCCACACCGTAGGGTTCTAAAAATGAGCTAAAATATATTACAATTACATTAAATCAATTCAAAAGATTATAAATATTTTCTATTTATCAACGAGAAAAGCTCACTTTTCCATTTTTGATAATGTAAAAGGTTTGTCCTTCTTCTCCTTCTTGGACAATATATTCTCCGAGAGAGTACTCCTCCTAAAATATAAACAGTAATTAAACTTATTATAATCAACCAAAATACCATTTTTAGTACTATTTATTACTATTTTAGTACTATTCCATAAAATTCGCTTAATTTACATGATGTTTATTTAAATATAATATCTTTAAGGAGATTAAAATAAAAATATGTCTAAAAAGTTTAGTCTTGAAAGGCAGACAAGATATATATATACTATATATGTGTCTACACCACATCATTGGGATAAATAATAATCAATGACAAAATCCGAGGACCCAGACAATCAAAATAATCAACCAAACATGCAGGAAGTCAGACACATTAATTATAAAGGTTTACATATATGGGACAGTGAAATCAATTATCTCAATACAATACATCACATCCTTCTATTCCGTTATTCGACATTTCTTTTCATAAATTTTCTACTTAAATCTTTCAACAAATAATTGTTTTTGTGAACTTTTCTATTATTTCAAATGGACCACCATATCTATTGTCTTGTTTATTTCTAACTACTTCATTAACGAGAACTAATTCATGGACACTGAAAAATCAATGAGTTCTATTTTCTTGATTATAGTTATTTATCCGATTAACTGATTTTATATTATTTAATATTTGATTTCTTCTTGATTCTTTATCGTTAGTTTCTGTACCAATAGTAAAACGTTCTGTGTACAATTTTCTTCCATAAACTACCTCAGCTGGACTAGTTAATTGCATTGTTGAAATAATTGCAAATTCTATGTGAGGTAAAGCTTCTTCCAATGTCTTAAATTGTTTTTCTTCCAAACAGTATGAAATCCAGTCTTGAATTCGAATCGAAACATTTCCTTTATCAGTGTGAATTTCTTTCGGTAGACCAAATTTCAAAATTCATGAATTTAACACTAGCGTTTTATTTTCCTGTGTTCTTACTGATTTTAACACTATGTATTTACTAAATGGTCTATTATATTGAGAACATATTTACTTCTAGATTGTGTGGTTTTAAATGGACCACAAAAATCAATGAATATATTTATAAATTCAACCTTTGAATAAATTATTTTGTTTTAACAGTGAATACAATATTTCTAATACTTTCATCCATTTGCTTGAAATAATAATAAGTCTTTAAATAGTTTGTAATTTTGATAATTCCAGTATGACACAATTCTTTATGAATTTCTCATATATAAATTCATTTTTCACGTTTGATGGAATATAAATTTATTTTTAATTGTCATAATGATACCATTATTTATATAAAAAATATTTCGTTTTCCCTTTATCAATATCTTCTTTTAATTCATTTATTTCTTTTGAATTACTTTGTCACTTGAAAGTTTGATCTTTTGTTGACATTACTAATATTCTAGTTTTATTTTTCACTGCTTTGGCATTTATGTATTTGTTTGACACTGCACATTCTGCAAATATTAATTCGTAATATTGCATCTGCATTATTATGTTTCTCACCTTTACGATATTCAATATCATATCCAATCTGCTTAAAAAGTTTGTCCAATTTTGAAATTGAGCTGTAATTGTCTTTTTTGTTGCTAAAATAAATTTGATTGCTTAAAGATCAGTCCTCAAAAAAACTCCTTTCCATAAACATAATGTTTAAAATGTTGGGGAAAATATAAAATTGAATTCATAAGTATTACGTCTTTAATTAATAATCTTGAATAATATCAAAAAAGTAAACAGAGATTATGAAAAATAGATCAATGATTTTTTCTATTATTATCTTGTTATTGTTTCCTGATGAATATTCATTGTTTTCTATAAAAATAAATTTCATTATATTAGAAGATTTATCTTTATTCATAAGTCTTTTCAAAAATATATTATTTAAACAACAACAATTTACCAATATAATATATTTGGAAAATTTTCCTAAATATAAATAATATTCCGAGCAATGTAAATATACAATTTCAACATACCTTAAACATACAAATATTTAATAATATTTTTAAATGCATCTTACACCTTCTCCTTTTAAAATCTATCTTTTATTTTTAAATTCTTTTAGCCATTCTACATTTGTTGTTTTTATTTTTCCAGTAGGCCTCTTTATCACGTATCATGTCTTTTTTCAATTATTTCCATCAGACCATCATATCCATTATCATTCTTTGTTGTTACGTCCTCTTTAATCCATACCTTATCACCGACAGCGAATTTTGATTAGTTTGAGACTCATTATTATAGGATATTTTCCTTTCATTTCTTTCTACTTGTATCTTAACTCTTTTTCATTCCAGATTTTTCTTTTCAATATACTCTTCTGTATTTAAATGTATTTACTATAATCAGAAAGGAAATATTTCTTTCTGAGTACAGTCAAAGCCTAATATAATGTTTTATGACTATAAAAAATAGGTCAAAAGAAATGTGAAAATTAAAATTGTATATGTATGTGTGCTTAGGAATTAAATTGACCTTAAAATTTGAATGATTATGAAAATAAAAAACAATAATAAAAAGTTACTATCCGGGGACCTTAAAAATTTAAAAAGCGAAAATTTATATAACCTTGACGTGCTTAAGCGGCGTGTATTTGTACCCCAAATTTTTTGTTTGTTAAACCATTTGTAATATAATAATGATACGTATCTGATATTTTTTTAATCTACAAAGATATCCCAATGAATGGAATGCAAAATGTATATATATATATATATATACATTAAAAGATAAAAATTTTACTGATATTTATATAATACGTAATTTTTATTTAATTTTGACCCTAACCTTCGAGTTCCGATACCTCAATAATAGGATCGAGTAATTTTTTTAATACTACGATACTATTTTTATATTTATATATATCGTAGTTTTAAAAAAATTACTCGATCCTATTCTTGAGGTATCGGAACTCGAAGGTTAAGGTCAAAATTAAATAAAAATTACGTATTATATAAATATCAGTAAGATTTTTATCTTTTAATCACTTTTGATTTATTTTATGATGATATTTAAAAATAGTACAAATGATAATAAAAATATTATTAGGACTTTTTTTGTTTTTCACCTCTGATTTCTTTATAAGTGACATAATATTTTCTACAAAATTTGACTATGAATCTGATTTTGTAGAAAATATTAGATAATAAAAATGATTAATAATCATAATAATAATAATAATAATAATAATAATAATAATAATAATAATAATAATAATAATAATAATAATAATAATAATAATAATAATAATAATAATAATAATAATAATAATAATAATATATTTACCATGAGTAAAGCATCCACAATTTTGGTTAATTCGTCTTTAGAAAGGCTTTTAAAAAGATTGACACTAAAATATATAATAAATTAGAACACAAGAAAAATAATTATTAAAATATACGTATATTCGAAATAATATAAATTAATATAATAATTAAGTATAATGGAAAATTACAGATAACATAAAGTAACTGAAGTAATAAAACGATGTACATTAATTCATTTCAACTATATTACGCAAACCTATCACAAACTTACAAGATGTAAAATATAATTTTAATATTATCAAAAATATTAAAGAATATAAATGAAATAAATTATAAATCTTCATGAATACTTGCACAAATGACGGCACGACATTTTATTTGCATAATTATTTTTAATGAAGTTTTCAAATATTTTAATAGTGATAGTTAAAAAGAGACTTAAGTGTACAGTATTATTTCTGACGACAAATCTCCAGACTACTCTTGTACAACTCTTCGTTACATAACATCTAAAAAGGATTTTATTGGTTTTTTAATTATTAATAAAGAATACCCACAGACACACAAACATACCAACATTCAAATAAGACCATCAAACATAATAAATAATCTATGATCTTTAAACTAAAATAGGTAAATTTTATTAATTATACAATATTCTTAATTATCCTTCCTTAGAGTGATAATGCAGTTTTGAAGTTTTTATTGTCATGACTGGTTTTTCGTGTATAAATTTGACGTTATAATTGTAATTTTGCTGATGTAATTTCATAATGCATGCAGAACTTTTTTCACATTGGAATAAGAATTAGTTCAGAAATTTTTATAAACTGTTATTATAAATTAAAATTTTATTGTATATGATGCTTGCAGAACATCAGTAATCACTACAAATACGAAGCCAGATGCATAGCTTATAAAAATCGTAAATATTTTTTTATAAATGACGAATGAATCAAAATGTTACTTCGTTTCACTCAAAAATGCATAAGTAATTATAATAAACAAAAACCTCAGAAATACGTTATTAAACAAACCCAACCTTTGTAAAAACTTTTTATATTCTTCTGATTGTTGCATATTACTTTTTTGAAGGATAGCTTGGTAAACTTTTCGTTCAATTGTCCAAAATGAGGCTTCCGTGACAGCTATTATTATTATTATTATTATTATTATTATTATTATTATTATTATTATTATTATTATTATTATTATTATTATTATATATTATATTATTATTACTATTATTATTACGATTATTATTAATATTAAAATAAATTCATTTTCACATATTCCAAATAAATATTCTAATTTTTATTTCCCAAAAATAATCGTTTTGTAGGATATTAAATTGACAGGTAAAAGTAAAATTAGGTTCAAAAATACCTCTATTAAAATATACACTTTTTGAAGAACTAAGCTTCATTAAAATTGTACAATCGTAATATTTTATCTTTTCATCATTGATCTATTTTTATTGAATATAAATTCTGTTTTCATTTATTTTAAAATTTTATTATTTAGCTCATATATTTAGAGGCATACTTTATTAAGCAGCTCTCATTTCATTTTCAAAATTTATTTTATTTTTATTGGTTATTTATTAAAATAATTTATGAGTATTAATTAATCAAAGTGAAAATTAATCACGTTGAGTGATTGAAAAATTTTTAAGATAATTTATATTGAATTGCATTCATGATTATTCTAATTATGCAAAAATGTTGCTGAGTGTTAAATTCCTTTGAAATATTTAGAAGTTTTTATTTATTTGTTTTGTTTAAGTTTTTAATTTATAAATTAATTTAATTAAATAGATAAATAAACAAGGTTTTCTAAAATGTGTTTTTGAAATATTTTTGAAACTCGGCTGTAATTTTTTAGTAGTAAACAAATTCAATAAAAGCTACTACTTAAAGATTCAAAAGCAAGTAGTAAGCATAATTATATTTGTTTCGTACAACAAATGGTATTTATTAGGATTAATAAATTGTACTGAAACAAAACGTCATGTCATTTTGTTTCTATTGTTCTTTTATACTTACCTCAAACTTTGGACTCAGTTGAAAAAAGAAAATTTACGTCCACAAACAAACTGCGTGTATTTATTTAAAGGATTTACATTTACCAGTACATGTACCCCTTTATTACACAATGTTATGAACGCGTTAAGCACAAATAATTATGTACCTTTAGTTAATGCTATACTTATGTTTAGCGTGTTATTATTAACAACAGATATGTTGTGATATATTGCTTTTATACTTCGCAATACAATTGTAAAACACGTAAACAAAATATTTTAATATTAGTTTAACCCATTTGGATCATTTGACAGAATAATCCGCAAACATTGAATGTTGCTTATCACCAAACGAAGAGGAAAATAGATAATTTTAATAACTCCAAAACATATTTTTAATTAGAACAAACATGTCGATAATAGGTCAATTTTGTAAATTTCAAATTATTACGTTTTATTTTAAAAATACGTAATAGGATATTTGATGTGATTAGAAATGTATTTAGATACACTTAGAAAAGATGTATATATTCATCAAAATCAAGTTTTTATTCTAATAATTCATATGCAAGGTTTCTTTTTTCAATTTGGTATATGTTTTTAAAGTAGATCTATATCAAGGGTCGGCAACCTATGGCGCGTGTGCCAAATTTGTCAATGGCAATCTATACGCCACTATAAAGTTGTCTGGGTAATAGCGACACTAATACTGCTAAAGGCGGTTTCACATATATTCTCAGACATATACTATTACTTATTTTTAAAAATAAATGTGGAACCCTGAATTAATTGGTAGTGTGGCTTGGCACATCACAGCTAAAAGGTTGCCGGCTCCTGATCTAGATAATCAAACATAATTTTCTAGCTACTACAGCAAGAGTAAAACTTGATGAATCAATAAGCATTATTCATGATGACTCACTAAATGTAAATGTAAATAAAAGCCAATAGAAATTTACTACAGTTTCCATGTACAATTACAAAATCTAGCGGTTCACCAGCTAATGATTTTGTCTTGCCATGGACTAATAAATCTTAAATCTTAGTGACAATTTGAAATACTTAACAATTTTTATGGTATAAAAGTTGTATGTAACGTAATTTTTATTATTTTTTTACAGTTGACTCCTCTTTCCTTTCCGAGAAAAGAGGAAAACAGAGATGAATAAAATAATTTTTTTCTAAAATCCATATGTTTCTTATACAATTTTATTATGATAAAAATGCAATATATATTGATTAAAATCAGCAGTTTAATTTGTAGCGTCATAAACGCAAATTATGAAAAGGTTAGAAAACAAATAAATTTAGCTGGGGAATAAAATAATACCAGTTGTAATAATGTTGTGCAATGATATTCTCAATATTCTAAAATGTATGCGGCGAGGGAAAATCTATTGCATCATATGTGGGAAATCGCCGTGATTTTCCAACATATTACGTTGCGGTAATTTAGGCAATCATTTATGATTGGCATCAAATAAACTTATTGTTTTTGTCAATCCGAATGGATTTACACCAGTGGTAAAGTTAATAAGAATGTGTTTGTAAAATGCCAGTTCTCAGTTTGAATTTTAAAGGAAACAGAATAGAGATTTATGTTAAATATTTTGCATTAATTCTATACTGCATTTATTGTATTTTCAGTTAAAAGAAAAAAGAAAGTAAATATATGCCAAAATTAACTATGTTATTTAAAAACTTCATTGTCAAAGGCTTTCATAAACAATATATTTCTGTATTTGTAAAGGAAATATATTTATTAAAACAAATATAAGAAATTTTGATGTTTTAACAGAGGGGGCAATTATTTTAAGGATTTGAAGATATATCTTATTCAATTGTGATAATGTTAAGAGCATGAAAAATAAAACTTTTTACATCAATGGGATCTGAAATACGGAATTTTCCAATGAGATTTTTTTAATTTTTATTTGTAACACAGAACATTGTTGAGATTGCAAAACATGGTGAACTCATTAAAATTCAGGTAATAAATTTATTAAAATTATTAGAGAAGGTTTTAACGTTTACCTTTGACCGATGCTGTTCTTAGACAATTTTGAAGCACAGCTAATTCACCAAATAGTTCTCCTGGATACATATCACGTAATTTCTTTCCGTCTTTTATAACTTCCATTTTGCCACCTAAATGTGCATATTTATTTATTAAAATCAACAGATTCTACATAGTAGCTGCTTACTTGCCAGTACATACATGTGATAACCTGGCTCCCCTTCTTGTATGATATAAACATTAGCTTTCACGGTTTTAGAATACATACATTGGCAGATCTGTTTGATTTGTTGTTGCTCGAGCTTTTTAAGGAAATCATCCTGACAACTTTTTATGGCCATCTCAATTAGTAAAGTTGCACTAATATTAATAAAACCTCAAAATCCAATTTTTTCATCATTAAAAATTAAATTTCACTGCATTAGAATAAGATCTCGCTCCTTTTCAGGAAAGATTAATTGCATTGTTATTATTATTATCGTGAATATTTATAATTGAAAATTTCAAATAAATTATTAAATAATTATGGTCATTTTTTGTGCAAATATAAAAAAATTCCAGTTTTTAAAATATTTTGATTACTTAACTGCTATTATGAGGCGCTTAACATATTCAATAAAAATCGCTATACTTATAAGTTTATTAGTAATGATGTGATTATATGCGCGATCCAATGGGAATTCGATTGGTCCTAATCAAATTAATTAAAACTCACAATATTTATGCTAGAATTAAATGATTTTACCATCAAAATCTCACAATAGTTTTTGAAGCTCCTAAATAACACTTTGAAATTAGAAATGTCTGTTCAATAATATTACTGTCATCAACTAAAAGATGAGATCGAACCATAGACCAAACAACATTCAAAATTTATTACTTAACATATGATGAGCTTGATAAGACTTAGAATTAGTTTTAATGTTGATATTTCCTAAATTTTAAAAAATAAATTCTCTAAAATTTTTAAAAGTTTCAGAAAACGGTAAAATATTAACAAAACTAAAACAGGCAGGCGAGTCAGTTTGTTTGTTTTATCAAATTTAGAATTATGTTTCTCATTATAATTCAAAATTCTGTATGAAAATTTGATGTTCAAAATAAATTGCCAAAAGATAAATTCCACAAAAACATTTCCTGGTTGTGGAGTGAATATGGTGAAGCGGATGTACCTAGCAGAGAGCAGGGCCGGATTTTCCTATAAGGCTAACTAGGCTTCAGCCTAGGGACTCATGATCAAGAGGAGCGTACAATCAAATTGTTAGCAAAATTAAAATTACACTATTCTAAAAACAGTGAACAATGAAGAACTGGACCGAAAAAAGGAGAAATTCTACGCATATGATTAATAAATAAACATCAAAAACGCGTCAATCAGTCATCGAGATATCAATGATATCCCGACGTTTAGTTATGTTCGTGTTAGTTTGGTCCATCTTGTTTCTTTCTCTGAAACTGTATCTGTACCTTTCTAAGAAATATTCATTCCAGTTTTTTGAGTTTATTGGATTCAATACTTTCTTTTAGTCTGTTTATAGGCAATTAAAAACAATTTAACAACAAATTAACAATATTTCTAAATTCAAATTACTATTTTATTTTTATTTATAAATAATAATAATTAACTTTTTTAATGCTTAATAATTAATAATTCAAATATTTTATTATATATTTCAGGGCTTCTTAAACTATGGGTCGCGTAGCAAAATTCTGGGGTCGCGAGAGATAAAAATACAATTTAACAGAAAATGTTTTTTAACTTGTAAAATTATTGTTATAAAGATAAAATAACAATTATCTTAGATAAATATATCATAAAATCTTCTAGTTCGGAAAGATTGTTTGTACTTGCATTTATATTAAGAGTATTGTAATAACTCGAATAACATTTACTATGAATTAGAATTAGAAGATGTTATAGGAATTTTTAAAAAATATAAATTTATTTTTCTTTTATATTTGTATGGGGTCATCAAGAAACTCGCAATCATAAATGGGGTCGTGAATTACAAAAGTTTAAGAAGCTCTGATATATTCTAATCTAAGAATGAGTAAAAGATTTGAAAGTTGCACTTGCAAACGCAAGAAAAAGATGCTTCAAGAATTAGATGTAAAGAAGCTAGCACCGATAACTGCTTACATGTATGTTCCAACTAGTACTACTCAGTCGGAAGCAATACATCAAGTTGTATGTGAAGAAGCGACCGTTGCACCAACTCAAAGTAAAAATATGGAACTAGACCAAGAGCAACTTTCTGAACACAAATATACAGACGAGAAGAAAGAAGATCCACAAGAAAATAATATGAATATTCAGAATTTTCTTCAGTCACTTAATGAGAAACACCAAGTTCAAGATATTGAAAATTTAGATAGTGATGTCAAATATATGTTGGCTTGTGGGCGAATTTATCGCAAAATGATATATCATATTGGATAGAAAGGGCCCTTCTCAAGTTCAGAATCACAGTGGACCATTTTTAAATTCTAAGAAAGAATATAAAAATCAGTCCAGATTTTGTACAAAAGCAATTTTTTTCAATTAAAGCCAATGGAGAAAAATATAATCTAGAATGACTGGTGTACTCTCCTTTAAAAGGCCGTGTTTTTTGCTTTGTTTGTAAACTTTTTCGAAAACATTGCATCTTATGCAACAGCATTAACTTCTGAAGGGTTTAATGATTGGAAAAACCCTGTTATCATTCAATCTCATGAAAATTCGGAAAATCATAGGAATGCTATGTTGACGTACTTAACTAGAGCAAACGGGAAAACTTTAACTTCAAAGTTAGAGGAAGAAATAAGAAAAGAATAGCAATACATGCGTAATGTCATAGAAAGAGTTTTCGCTGTGATTTGTGCTCTTGCAGAGTGAGGCTTACTATTTAGAGGAGACAATGAAAAATTTGGAACTCTGAATAACGGCAATTACTTTGGTCTTCTAGAACTAATAGCAAAATTCGATCCATTTTTAAGAGATCATAAGTAGGTACAGTGTAGCCCCGCCATAACGCAAATTCGGATTTAACGCGGTCGTAGCATGTCACCCAAAATTTTTACATTCATTTACATTTATTAATTGTTTTTGCGCGCTGAAATCATCCCTTGATTGCTAATTATTTTTGCAGTTGTCGCATAAAATAAAATTTTCCGTTATGAAATAAGTGTTTAAATATACATAATAATAAACTTTTCGGGCGGCATGCAATGAATATAATATATCAACGCCGTAAAAGGTTTTATAATTCGTTTATGTTATGTTTTACGAAGCGAATTCAGATATAAAAATAATTAAATGTTTTAAATATTTAAAATCTTTGTAAAATAAAATTTTTTTGACAAAACGAAACCAATACGGCACAGTAACCTTCTATGTTGATACACTTTTTATAATTTTATGAGTTTGGTATTTTTGGTCAATCCGTATTATAACACAAACAAAAAAATTAATAAATGTTATAATGCAAGGTAATAACTTTTATATATAACCCCGCATTTACGCGACCCCACTTTTAACGCGACCCGATTTAATGGACCCTGATTTTCGCATTATAACGGGGTTTCACTGTAGTTAGTAGAACACTGCCCCCACACACCATTGCATAATAAAAATAGGGGTGAGTTCGCGACGGATTAAAATATGCGCACAAGATAATTAATTTTGTGTGCGCATATTTTTTTGATAAATTTTTTTGGCGGATTTTTTTAAATTCAAATTTTTGCGAATTTTTTCAATTAAAATTGTTTGAAATATTTTTTTTTAAAAAATTTTTTTCATCCACAAAATTTTTTCGGTAGCGCTATATTTGATATTTTTGATTCTCGATAAAAAAAGCCTAAAATTAAAATTGGTTCAATTCGCCTACGATGGTGACCGAGGGTATTTTTCATCCGCAAAATATTTTCAATCACACTATAGTCAGGCTGTATTTTTTGACTCTCGATAAAAAAGCATAAAATTAAAATTGGTTCTAATCGCCTACGGTGGTATATTTGTTGGTCAGTGAATAATTCAGACTCCATTTTTTTCAAGTATTTCCCAATATTTAATTGATATTTAATCTCATCATTGAGAAATTTTACCGTCTAATTTATTATAAACAATTCTCGATTCAATGAATATTTGTTAGCTTCAGTCCATATTTTACGTTATTCAATGATTGTTTTCCCTCTTCAATAAATATTTTCTCTCACCAATGAATATTTTCCTCTCCAATGAATATTTTCTCATTTTAATGATTGCTTTCCTCTTTAATGAATATTTTCTCTCTTAAATAATTGTTTTCATTATTCAATGAATATTTTTTCTCCATTCAAAGTATATTACCCTTGTAAGTTTTTAATATATCAATTGATATTTCATCTATTTAGTAGATATCTTCAGCTATCCCACTTTTTAAATTTCAAAGATTTTAGTCACTTAATGTACTCTCTCACCAATATTACTTCTTCACTGAAAATTTTCTTTATAGAATATAATCTCTATTAATTAAAATTCCATTTGTTGACTTGTTATTGACTTGTCATTTTCAATGAAAATTTAATTAACTTTTAATAACTTATATTAAAATCTTCAATAGATTAGGTTGTAATGGACAAAAATAAAATAATTTTAAGCTATGTAAATCAATTAGAGCTTTTATGGAAATTCTATGATAATTTTAATAATATCAAGTTTTAGATGATATTTAACATTTACTATTAAATTTTGAAACATTTTTATTTTGTGAATTTTATGGTTTTCTTATGAATTTTAATGGATTTGGGGGATTATTATGTTTTTGTAGAAATTATTGAAGAAATGAGGGTAAATCTATAATTTTAGAACCACTTAATTTCTTGATAATTTAATAGATTTGACTTGAATTTAGGATTATTTTAAATAAAAGTTTATTTTGGGAACATCTATTTATGATAATTATTTACCAATTAGAATCCAATTTGACTGATAGATTTTGAATAGTAAATGATATTTTAATTATGATTTTATAATCTATTTAAAAAAGTTGAAAAGTTGAAAGTATGCAAAGCTTTTCAGAGGTTTATTGGGCGGTGATTAATATATTTTACAGTAAATTACAATCAACTTTTGGAATATACAGAAACAAGATTTAATTAAAATTTATTGTTAATTAAACCAAACTTTTATCGATTTCAGTTGATTTTTAATAATATTTTAGTGAAACTTAGAAAGAATAAAATATCTTTGAGACAAGGGGTTGATTATTTACTTTCATTTTCATTTTATTGATTTCATGAATATGAATCACAAAACTAGTATAATTTAGAGATTTTTAAGCTCAGTGTGGTTATCAGTATACTTATGAAAATCATTGAATTATCTCTATAGGTTGACTGGTAATTTTTATTGAATTTATATTTGATGTACTGATTAATTTTAATTATTTGAGCAATATGATATATATTTTGTGATTTTACAATAATTTAGTGAAATTTAATCCATGTGGGAAACATAGATTTTATTCGATTTTAGTCATTTTTGATGAATTTTTGAAGAGCTTGAAATTGTTGCCAGAATAAAATTGTGGTAATTTTCGATGGAAAATGTTGGGTATCGATAACAATTTTGTAATACTTTAAAGAAAATTTATTTTTATTGGTAAAATTGAGATTTTTATGATAATTTTAAGGGTTTCGGTTTGTTGAATACATACAGTAAATATGATCCGAATGATGGATATTTAAGGAACTTATTCGGTAGAATATAGATTTCTAAAGGAATTTTAGTTGGATGCGTTTTATGAAAATATTGAATAAAATTGTTACAGTGGATGAAAAATGACATTTGAATGGAAATGTTTGTTTGAGAGAGGAATTTATATATATTTTTTAGGGGAAATAATCGAGTTTGTTGATATTTTTAAGGGAATCAAATAGGTTGAATATTGATAACAGTGTGTTATTTTATGAAAAATAATGGATATAGTTGGAAATATTGTCGTTTGGATAGAAATAATTGGTTAAGAGAAAATTTATAATATTTTTAAATTATAGAATCGAATGAATATTGATATGTGGGTGATTTTTATGAAAATAATGTATATAGCCGGGATTATTGTCATTTAAAGAAAAACGATTGGTCGAGAGTAAACTTTATATTATTTTTTTATTAATTTATGATCTTTTAAGGGAAAATAATCAATTAACAACAGATTTATTGATATTTTTAAGGGGTTGAGTCGGTTAAATATCGTTATTTAATATGTGATTTTTATAAAAAATTAATGAATATAGTTGGTAGAGTAGGGGAAAGTGTTATTTGATGAGAAATGATTGGTCAAGAGATGAATTAATTTAGTGAAAAGTAGTCGATTAAGAACAAGTTTTTGTCATTTTTAAATGGGTTGAGTTGGTTAAATATTGTTATTTAAAGGGTAAATATTATCTAAATGGGTATTTTTATGGTTTTTATGAAACATATTGAATATGGCAGGAAATATTGTTATTTGATGGAAAATTATTGGTCAAGAGAGGAATTTATAGTATTTTAAAAGGAATTTATTGGGAGGAATATCGGTGTTCAAAGGATAAATATTATCTTCTTGATAGGTTTTTCTGAAAATTATGAATGTAGTTGGTATTATGAAGTGCAAAATGACATTTGAAGAGAAATTATTGGATGAGATGCGAATTTATGGTATTTTTAATGGGATTGAGTTGAATATATCATAATATATTGACAAGATTTCAGTTTTAAGAAATTGTTTGATTCAACTAACTATTTGTATACAAGTAAGTATTTATTTGATTTTAATAATATATTTGTAATTTAATTTATTTAAAAACTTTTTGTTACCCATTTTTTATGTTTTTATTGACAATTTTCTGAATAATTTAAATATTTACGATTATTTCCAGGAATGAAGAGAAATTGTACAATTAAATACTATGAGTAGTCGATAACATACATTAATTTTCATTCAACAAGTACCTAGAACAATTACCTAACAATCTTATAAAACTTTAAAAAATGATCTAACAAATTTTTTCAAATATTTTACAACTAAGTTAATTTAATTAATTTTTTAATTGATAAGTACTATTTTCTTTACACTTTGCTACTATGTTGAAGCTTTCTTTAAAAAATTTTATTTAAATAACTAACAAATTAAATCAATTTTTTTTTAATTTACAGCTTTCTCACTACTATAATCAAATTCTATTCACCGGCTACCCACAATTTAATAAAAATAATTTCTAAAAAAACTAATAGACAATCACATACATTTGTCTTATAAATTTGGGTTTTCAGTATGTGATATCAGTACACAAGAACCTATGTATGTAATGAAGCATGGTATCAGAAATTTAACATATTTGGTAGCAGTTGATAATTATTTGATTTTAGTAATGCGGTAGGGTAGATATTAATTGTATGTGTATTTTTTTTCTATCAGTTTTATTCAAAACTTTAGCATCTTTGAGTTAATAATTTTAAGATTCGAATCATTTTCAATAAAAATATGAAAATTTATTCCAATTACAATGAAAGTGATATATGTTTTGAGAAATTAATTTAAGATTATTTTCTAACCAAGTTTCTTTTTACTAACAATTAGATTAACCATTACTTGTACTTAATAATTAATTTATCATTCAGTAAACAATAAGAGTTGGAGTGAAAAGATTAGAAAATCTATAAAAATTAATTTAAGTAATTTTTTATAGATTTATTTTAGACTTAGGGGCATGTGAAAATTTAATGAAAATGTTGACATTCATCTTTGAAAATAGCTTTTAATAATTGTTTGTTGTTGGATGCAATTAAAAATATTACAAAAAAAGTAGAAAATTTTCAAAGATTTTTAACAAAACTACTAAGTTTTACAAGATAATTTCAATAAATCACATGCAAGACTGTAAACAAAGCAATAAATTTTTATTCAGAGAAAATACAACAATTTATTGGGCTTCAATGATTAATGGTTTCTTGATAGTAATCAGGTAACTAAGCAACCAAACAATTTGGAGACATCAAGAATCGATAAAAGAGTGAAGAAGTTAATAAAATTTGTAATTGAAATTGTATTTCTTTTAATTGTTCAAATTTTTATGTGCTTTTATTTAAAGATGTCTTGGTCAGTAAACAATTTTTGATATTGATTTGTTCAGTAACTAGTTCTTGATAACATATTGTGAGTGTGTGAATAACCAATTATTTTAAATTATACTAAAAATCATGTTAAAAAATTTCATTGTAAAATTATGTTAAAAATTTTATCATTTAAAAATATGTATAAAAATTGATTGATAAAACTATACTAAAAATTTTATTTAAAAAATTTTATCATGTAATTTTGTCGACTCTTTAACTTTAAAAATTACCCTTATGTAACTTAACTGTTAACCCTCTATTTAATTTTAAAAAATTCTTACCTAACTTACCATACTTTACTCTAGGCACCTTAATTTACTTTAGCAACCTTAATTTATTTAAATTTATTCTAACGTACTTTAAATTACTCTGATGTACTTTAATGTACCTTAATTTACTTTATGAACCTTAATTTACTTAAAAGTACTCTAATGTACTTAAATTTACTTTAATATAATTTAATGTACCCTAATGTACTTTAATTTACTTTAGATCCTTTAATTTACTTTAATTTACCTTAATTTACTCTAATGTATCCTAATATACTTTAAATTATTTTAGACCCTTTAATTTACCTTAATTTACTTTAGGTATTTTAACTTATTTTTATCTAGAGCCTAAATTTGCCTATGAAAATTGTGTGACCAAATATTACAAGTGTTTTTTAACAAGCCTATAAAATAACCCTGACAATTTTTTATCGGTAGGCGATTCAAGCCATTTTTATTTTATACCTATATTTACCTATAGAAAATATTGAGACCAAATATTGTATTGTTTTTTATTACGAGTTAAAAATATCCCTGACTATGGTGTGACCATCTTAGGCGATTTGAGCCAATTTTTATTTTATGCTTTTTTATCAAGAAACATTACTTATACTTTTTAATCAGAGAAATATTTTTTAGGCTTTTTAATCGATAAAATATTTCTATGTTTTTTATTGATAGGTGATTCAAGACTATTTTTATCTTAGGCTTTTTATCGAGAATCAAAAAATACCCCTGACTATAGAATGATCGAAAAAAATATTTTGTGGATGAAAAGCACCCTTTGTGACCATCGTAGGCGATTTAACCAATTTTAATTTTATGATTTTTTATCGTTAGGCGATTCAAGCCAATTTTATTTTAGGCTTTTTTATCGAGAGTCAAAAATACCCCCTGACTATAGTGCGACTGAAAAATTTTGTGGATGAAAAAAATTTATTCAAAAAAAATATATTTCAAACAATTTTAATTCAAAAAATTCCCCAAAATTTGAATTTAAAAAAATCCGCCAAAGAAATTCGAAAAAAAATTTCAAAAAAATTTATCAAAAAAAAGATGCGCGCACAAAATTAATTATCTTGATTATATAATCAAGATAATTCGAGATTAAATTACGTCATTGCGTAATTTAATCCGTCACGAACCCACCCCTATTTTATTATGCAATGGTGTGTGGGGGCAGAAATCTACTAACTACCTACTATCATATTCATCGATATTGAAATTCTGACTCAGGAAAACCTTCATATCTGTCTAAAACTTTATGTGAGGAAATTATTCAACTCACGGCAAATAAAGTGAAAGACACAATTGTGGCAGAAGTGAAAAAGGTTAGCCATTTTAGCTTTTCAGTAGATTCCACTGCAGACATATCTCATACTGATCAGTTGACTTTAATTATTAGATATGTGTCACCTGAAGACAGTTTGCCAACTGAAAGATTTTTAACTTTCCTTGGGCTAAAAGATCCCTCAGGGGAAAGTATAGCTGATTTAGTATTTAACTATATCACTACTGAGCTTGAAATCAATTTCAGAAAATGCCGACGACAGTCTTATGATAATGCAGCAAATATGGCTGATGGATAAATGGTATGTAGCAAAAAATTATCGAGAAAACAAATTTGCAAGATTTGTTTCATGCGCTGGTCATTCTTTAAATTTAGTAGGTCGTTTAGCAGTTGATTGTTGCCTTGATGCAGCTAATTTTATTTGGTGTTGTGAACGAAGTTTGTATCTTTTTTTCATCTTCCACAAAAAGATGGGCAGTTTTTAATTATCACATTTGAAATCTCATTCCAAAGTGTCTAAATATTTATCAGGCACTAGATGGGAGGCACACACAAAAGCTACAGAAGCTATTTTAGAGAATTACAATAATATCACGATGCCCTCAATTATTTACACTCAGATAAGAATATAAAGAGTGATGCTAGATTGAAGGCCATCAATCTTTTAGAAAATATGCTAGAATTTGAATTTATATTTATGCTCCAATTTTGGAATCGAATACTGACGAATTTTTCAAGAGTGTATAAAATTCTTCAAAACCCCAATATTTTACTTAGTAGTTGCGCAAATTGGTACAGGTCACATTTGGATATTTTACGAGAAATTAGGGAAGATTTTGATTCACTTGAGCAACAAGCAAGAAACAAGTTTCCAAATACTGAATATAGAACTGCCAGAAGAATAAAAAGAATTAAAAAGCAAGAGAATTACGAAATTCATCTGATCCTGATGCCTTAGACGAACCATCTTCAAGAGATAAATTTAGGATTATATAATTTATCCCTATATTAGATACACTAGAATCCAATTTAAGAAGAAAAGCATCTGTTTATAATTATTTAGAGAAAATATTTTTTCTTGCCGATCTTAAATTAACAAAGGTAGAACTTCAAAGAGGTATTGAGCTGTTAATACAAGAATACCCAGAAGATGTCAAACAAAATCTTACTGAAGAATTATTTCATTTCTACACATATGTGAGACAAAAGCATAAGCCTTTAGAAAATTCAATTTTGTCGCATACCGACTTGTATCAAATAATATTCAAAGAAAATATTCAACTGGCATTCTTCAATGTGAAATCAATCTTGCGGTAGTTTCTCAGTTTAATGGTCACTAAATGTTCTAGAGAAAGGTCATTTTCAAGGCTTAAAAATTTCAAAAATGAATTAAGAAGCACCATGACCCAGACGAGGTTGTCTTCATTGAGTATTTTGTGCATCGAAAATGAGACCTTCAGAAAAATAAATTTTGATGAACTTATAGAAGAATTCTGTGCAAAAAAATTAAGAAAAAAATTCTTTTAATTTACTACTTCCTTCGTCTTAAGCGTTTTATTATATTAGATTTTGTTTCTTTGTAATTGTTGTGTGTTCTGTTGATTATTATTATTATTATTATTATTATTATTATTATTATTATTATTATTATTATTATTATTATTATTATTATTATTATTATTATTATTATTATTATTATTATTATTATTATTATTATTATTATTATTATTATTATTATTATTATTATTATTATTATTATTATTATTATTATTATTATTATTATTATTATTATTATTGTTATATGATTAGTTATTGTTTTGGTGTTGATAATCAATGTCTAAATAAATGTTCTCAACTTTTTTTTGTATTATCTTTGTATTATCTGTCATGTAATTTACAAACTTAAAAGTAGGAGGTGAAAGGGCCTTATAAGTGGAATAGCCTAGGCCTCTCTTCAGCTAAATCGTCCCTGGCAGAGAGTGCTACTTACTAACTTGGATGAACGCACTTAAGGCTGGTAAGGCTTCATTTTGTCTCATTTCTGATTTATTCTAGCTAAGAAACTAGGTACAAATATCGCCACTAGCTTTTTTGAGAAATGAATGAGGGTATACTTTGTATTAATATGGCTATCCTTAAATGATTAGAATATCACAAAATCGGTGACTAGTTTTTAAGATTTCAATATAATTATAGGATAATAATTATAATAAAGTTTTTGGCTTCCTTTGAATGTTATTCGAGCTGGATTATAGTATACGGTCGGCGAAAATTAAGCTTACCTAATTTATTAAAAGTTCTTTATTAATATTTTATTTATTTTAAACTTGACTATTGATCAAAAATTTATTTTCCCATCTAACACAAATTTTCGGCAATGCCTTTATCAAGTAGTATTCGATAAATATTTAAATATATTTATTAGTTTTGTTTCGAAGAAATCACATTATTTTGTATCGATATCGTACATGCATGTTTAAAAACATAATTTTTTTATCATAAAAATTTACCTTTCAGATTTTTCATGAATTTTCATTTCTATTGAAGATAGTGAAAAGCTTTCTCCATATACAACTTGTTTCTTTGATCTAAGATTGGATTCGGATCGATGTAAAGTGTTATCCTCTACAACTTGTGATTTCTGATATAACACCGATTTTACTTTGTCATAGTTCTGTCGAAGGTCGTTGACTTCATGAGTCAATTGACGAATTCGGAAATCTTTTTCAGTAATTCTTTTGTGTAATTCTTCAATTTCCTGACTGAGAACATTGTTTGTCTGTATTAATTCTTTAACTTTTTTCTCGTCGTATTTCTCATCATTGATTACAAAGTTTGGGGAATTTCGACTAGTGGTTATTTTATTTAAATTTGGATAGTTATTGACCTTATTTATTCCCAAATGATTGGTTAAATTGCTATTGGTTTGTGAGTTTGGCTTATTCGGAGCAATTTCAGTTTTATTGGCTGGCTTTGGAGGAACGGGATTCGCTTTTATGATTGGTACCAATCTATTTGACGTCTGCGCTCTTGGGGTTTGTTTCTTCATTTTTAAATAAACTAAATTAAACTTTTTAAATAATTAAATTATGATTTTTTTAATTAATTTTAAATATAATTTAATTAATAAATTTATTAAAATATTTTAATAATTTATTTATAACATTTAAAAATTAATTGGTACTTATGCAGTTATCCCTTTCACCAAAATATTTTATCTTTTTAATTTGATGAGATTAATACGGAACAAGTATAAACTAGATGATTAAAAAGTTTTATAGCTGATAAGTAACTTTTTTGAATATTATTTATTTTTATAAATTTTTTATTTTTTATTTTATTTTTATATTTTTATAATGTTTTAGCGTTAAGATGGCCAAGGCAGTGAATAGTAGGATATCATTTTTAGTTATGAAAAAATTAATAGAATTCAATCTTTCTTAATAATAAAATGAAAGTCTTGGCGCTTACTAGTTATCCACCCACCATTAAAACGAAAAATACGTTGAATAAACAATGAATATTTAAGACTTTCATTTTATTATTAAGAAATATTGAATTCTATTAATTTTTTAGTAACTAAAAATGATATCCTGCGCTTCTCTGCCTTGGCCATCTTAACACTCAAAAACATTATAAAAATTAAATTAAAAAAATAAATAATATTCAAAAAAGTTACTTATTAGTTATAAATCTTTTTAATCTCTAGTTTATACTTGTTCCGTATTATTCTCATCAAATTAAAAAAAAATTTTGGTGGAGGGATAACTGTATAGACTTCTTTAAAGCTGTTGAAAAATTTCTTTAAAAAAAATTACAAAGCAAAATTTTCATGAAATTAATTAGATTTATAAAATTTTAAAAATTGAATAAATAATTAAACATCAAAAACTGACTTACCAAAAATCGAATTAATAAATAATAAGTGAAGACATGGTTTGGCGATTATTTGTTCGACACCAAAACGTAATTAAATATCGAAATAACTGTAATAAATATGTATGACGTGAAGATCTGAGATAATTAACAAACTATTGTGTATAACAGTTGGCTTACACCGTTAATTTTTGCATAAATCATTTGTTGCACCAGAACAATGTGCCATAGAAGTTACAATGGTAGATGATGCATGATGAAAATTATTAATTATTATATTAAGATAACTAGATAATTAAGAGGTTACAGTTATTAGTTCATTTAGATTTACAGAAGTCTAATAATACATATAGTTATATAATTTGCTTTATATGACTGCTATTCACTCACTACCTGTAACAATTTAAAAAATTAAATATTTAAATTATTTAAGTGTAATTTTTAAATATTTCATTTAATAAACAAAATTTAATTTAATTGCATTTTTAAAAATAATTTATTTCATAGTTTATGGTATAAAAAACTTTTACATAATTTTTATTATATATACAAAATAATTGTAATGATGTGGATTACTATATTTTATAAATTTGAAATTAAGTAAACCTGGTTTAAGACTACTAAGTTTAAAAAATGATGTGTCATTATATTTATTAATAACTTTGACCCGAAAAAAAGTTTGAGTCGCTACACTTTTTATAACGAGAACTCGTCATTTGAAAGTCGAATCGAAAACTATATATTATTCAAACAACATTATAAATTTTAGAAAAACATATTTTTATATATATATATATATATATATATATTAACAATTCATCATAAAATATTCATTTATTACACTTTACAATCATATGTTGATAATTTACAAATATGCAAATTAAATATAATTATTTGTTAAAGAAATATATAAATTGATTATAACAACGGCATTGATTTATATATTAGAAAACCCAATCGAACATATATTATACTATAATGCATTTCAATAGATTCGCTGTTATTATCAGGTGGAAATGAAAAATTGAGATAAGTAAAAATATTTTTTAGTTTTATAAAATTTTTAGAAACAAGTATCGTGCGCAAAGACAAAAGAATTTGGAAATACTAAAATAATACAAAATTTATCAAAAACGTTGAAAGGACTTGTTCGTGCGTATGGAAACATCAGACCGATAAGATTCCTTGACAAACAATGGGGATGTTAATTTATTTGAAAATAATATATGTTTAAATATTGGGCAGAAAAAGTGGATTTTAATTGTTTTTCCAAACAAACTAATTCATTAATTTTTTTATAAATTTTGTTTTTAAAACTAAAATGTTTGTTGAAGTTCCCAGAATCTCATCATGATGTCCTATACAAATAAAACACAGGCATTGGTTCAAAGGTTTTAATAGATGATAACAATTATGTACATAAAATAAAAATATTCATCTTTAATAAAAAATTACAAATATCTTGTTTATCCCTTTTATTATATTACTGTTGCTCTATATTCCTACTTGTTATTACTTGAGCTCAGATATGTCATTTTGTGTGCTTTAATTTATATATAAATCTCAATTGTTGCAATTTGACTGAGGAAAATGTTTTTATTTAATTCTAAAATTTTGTTACTCTTGAATTTAAGTGGCAGGAATCATCAATTGTCAATAAAATTTGTTCTTGATAAACAATTTTACATTTTCAAAAGTACAATCAACAGTTCCAACGACCACTACATATACAAAGAAACGAATCCAAAAATTTGAAAATTTACTTTGTTAATTTTTTCCAAATTGATTGCAACCCGTTAAAAAGTTCTGTTCTAGTTGGCATTGCTTTGTGGTGACTTCAAATTGATAAATATAAACGGTTGTTTCAGCTAAAAGTTTGTTTCAAATTTTTGTGTTTTTTGCAATAAGTAAGATATATTATTTTGTGTTATTTCTTAGATTTTTTATAGCATTTTAAATATGGATAGATTTTTGCGGAGAGATTGTTTGACATCGTCAAAAATCATGATGAAGTTAGTACTATTATAAAAAAACAAAAGATTTGAAGAGGCAGTACAATAAAGCGTACATACAATATGGATTTACGTAGTGTAGTGGAGAAACAACTCCAAAACCAGAATGTGTCATTTGCAGAGAACAGTTTTTAAACGAGGCAATGGTTCCAAGTAAAATCATTCGCCATCTAAATTCAAAACATTCCAGTTGTGCCAAAAAAGACAAGCAATATTTTTAGTGACTTTTATGTCAAAATGTAAAACAGAAGCAGATCATGAAATCGTTTGTAACAGTTTATGATAACGCATTAGAAGCTAGTTGCCATGTTGCTAAGTTAATTGCACCGCAGAAAAAGCCACATACTTTCGGCGAAACTTTTATTAAACTAATAGGCATGGAAATTGTTAGAATTATGCTTGCACCTGATGAATTTGAGAAAGTGAATAGAGTTTCGTTATCGGCTGATATTGTTAAAAGACGTATTGACGATAATTCAAGTGACATTCCGGAAAAACTGTTTACAAAATTGAAAAAAAAATGAAAACTTTCTCTTCAAATCGGCGAATCAACAGGTATTAAAAACCGAGCATAATTGATAATTATTGTACGTTTCGTTGATGAAGACTCCATAAAAGAGCACTATTTGTTCGGCAAAGAGATTCTAGAAAGAACTACCGGCGAAGAGATTTTCCAAGCAACTAATGAATTTTTTCAAAACTTATTCTTCAAAGGATTAATTGTACTATTGTTTGCACAGATGACGCTGCAGCTATGATGGGTAATAAAAAAGATTTTCTCTCGTGTGTAAAGCGACAAAATCCGACAATAGAAATCACACACTGCTGCGTACATAGAGGGGCATTAATGACCCGAAATCTACCAGATGAACTATTACAAACCATCAACAAATGCGTCAATATCATCAAATCCAGGGGTTTAAATTCACGAATTTTTGAAACACTCTGCACAGAAATGGGATCAGAATATCAATCCTTGTTGTATTACACCGAAGTAAGCTGGCTGTCACTAGGAAATGTTCTGGTCAGATTATTTGAACTACGATGCGAGGTTAGTCAGTTTCTATTAAATCAAATCATTGGGTGGTCAAACTTGCGTATATGGCAGATATCTTTGAGCATTTGAGCAAACTCAATAAAAAATGCAAGTTATGAATGGAAATTTATTCATATGCTCAGATAAATTAAACTGGTTAAAAAATTCGAATTTTGGCAGTCGGTGTAACATCGAGGATCACTAGAAATGTTTCAAAAGACCAACTAGGTCAAGTTAGAGAAGAAGCAAGTAATTTTGGATTTGGCTCAATAACATTTAACATTACTGCAATAAATTTGAGCACTACTTTTATACAATAAATACGGATAAATATAATTGGATTAAAAATCCTTTTACAAATGATGCCGAAAATTCTGTTGAAGCACTTTCTCTACAAATTCGAGATGAATTTGAGGACTTGGGAATTTACGGCACTCTGAAACTGAAATTCAATAAAGTTCTATTGTTTTTTTTGGATTGCAGCTAAGGAGGAATATCATAAGATTTCTGACCTGGCTATTGCAGTCCTGTTTCCATTTTCTACAACATACCTATGTTAACTACGTTTTTCAACTCTAGTTTTAATAAAAAATGATAAGCGGTCATGCTTAAAAGGCTTTGACCAAGAACTTCGTGTTGAAATTTCACATTTGAAGCGGAATATATAATATTTGTGTTCACTGAAACAAACACAGATCTCACATTAGTTGTTAGTCATTGGATTTGTACCAGATTAATAACAGTTATATGAGAGAAAATAAATGTATTTTTTCATTATAAATATTTTATACACAAATTTTTTATATCTTCTTTTGTGGTGTTCCCCGGATTTTCAGAAAAGAATTTGTGTGCCGTATGCGAAAAAGGTTGCGGAACACTGATTTAGATTATTTATTCGTCAATGTTACATCTTTTAGTATTTATGACATTATTTTGGATTCAAATAAAGACTTATTATTATTATTATTATTATTATTATTATTATTATTATTATTATTATTATTATTATTATTATTATTATTATTATTATTATTATTATTATTATTATTATAAGTAAAAGTATAACTCTAGTAAAAAAAAATTTATTTAATAAACTAATTAACAGATAACAGTAATTTATTACCAAATAGTGGCATATTTTAAAAATTTTATTATTAATTAAATAAAAACGTTTTAGTTACAGTATGAAAACAATTTTCGAGTCCAACATTTGATTTGTAGCCCTCTTTACTCCACAAATGAAACAAAATATTTCTCCAGTTGGATTTGGATCAAATATCATCAAAATCCGGCAATGGAAACCAAATCGGATGCGCAAACTGGCAATCGTCCGCTTCAAAACAGAATCCATTTAAAAAATTGTAGCACATAATTTTCCGAACGTGTTTTAGATTACAGGTGTTTCCCAATTTGCAAAACCCACGATCGTACCAAGGACAGACTCGAACTTTTTCTTTTCGATGATTGTAAATACTATCTTCATTAAAATATCTTTCCGATCCTGCATTGGATTGACAGTCAGCCATTTTACTCATGTCGTAAGCATGTAGAAATTCACATGCGTCTCCTTTCTTGCATAAGCCATTTAAATAGTGCTTACAGACTGTATTTGCATTATTATTAACATGTCTGTGGGGACAAAAATCCCCCAAATCGCAATTTCCTGATAAAAATCCAAAACATATTGGAGCTTTACTTTTGTCCATTTTTAAAAATGGTAAAGTTGTCAATTAAACTTTCAATATTAAACTCAAATTCAAATTTGTTTTTATTTTTTAAATTTAAGTTAGATTTATTTATATTAATAAACGTTTTTTAACACTTTTGATTTATCTAAATTTCTATTGGCTAAAATTTTAATTTTAACCAAAATATATTAAATGGAAAATAATTATAAAATTTGTGATATTGTCAACCCAACTTTACATTAAATTGAGATTTTATATTACAAAAATTTTGAGGAAATTTTAATTATTTTAATTTTCAAACAATTTTATTTGGATATTAATGAAAATAATACTTATTAAATATAATTACAGTTGTTTCAATGTTAATGTGCAAAGGTAAGCTCTCATTGAGCGCTTAGGGTGCGTTACTGGACGACAAATTGCTAATTTTAATTATAATTTATTTTCTGAAATTCTTATTTTTTGCAATTAAGTCGTTTGGTGTCATTTGCGCTTTCGTTTAGTCCATTAGGAAATGCCAGTAACATGAAATCGCATCCAAAATGAGTTGGCATGCTTTCGAAATCCTTTCAAAATATAGATCATTCCCTACAATTAATTAACAACTTCGATGATCGATTCCAAACTTCTACTAATGAAATCTGTTGCTAGTTCTTTGGGTTCTTTATTTTCCGAATCACTCGTTGTGTCAACCACTCACGACACCCCATAGACCTCCTTCGAGTCCGCCAGTGCCAAATAACGGAAACATGCAGCATTCTTAGTGACGTTTATAAATATAGGCCTTATATTTACAAAGGCGATAGAATAAAAAATTAATTCAAGGTCGGTTGGTAAAGGATTGTTAGAAGTTAAGAACTACATAGAAAATATGTTACTTTTTTAACTGTTATTTTAACATTGCATTTTATGTCATATTAAATCTTGTTTAAATCAGAACTTTCCTTTCCTGGCCTTTAGTGATGGAAACTTGTTAATTACTTCATCGAAATCAACTAATTTACCAAATCACTTTCAATTGATCATACTGAAAGATCAGAAAGCCTTGACTGTCCCATGTAGATCTTCATAAATTTTAGCTTTGAAAAACAGTTCCAAAAGAAACATTCCAATTTTCCTCTTAATCTCGTTCATCATCTCATTTACAGTATCATGGTTAAAGTCACAGTCACTATCAGTCCACTCTTGTACGAATTCATCCATTTCCTTCTCTTGTTTTTCTGCTTTGTTTTCTCTTATTTCAGCTTTCTCCTCTACTGAATGCATATCAGCATCAGATAAATTAGCCTCATCAAATAGTGGCTGAGGAACTGTGTCTTTGATTGAACCCTGGGCTTTATCCGTTCTCTTTACATATTGCAGCATGGATCCCCGTTGATAATGATTCATTTTTAAACTTTAGAAGTTTTCGGGAAATTACAGGGTGTTCGCGATAAATTTGACAATTTCGTAAGTAAAAAGGAAATCTTCTTTGTAACTATTAAATTTAATGAATTAAAAAAAAAATAACAGGCACAGAAATTACAATACTATCAACAAGTTTCACTCAAAATAACCACCATTAGCATCAATCACAGCTTCAATCCTGCTTTGGAACATGGAACAAGCTGATGCTATAGTCTCCCTGGGAAGGGCCTCAAATATATTAAGGGCCTGTATATATTAAAATTCTGAATGAATTGATAGCAGTTTTGTTTTATATCTAATATCAATTCATATTGCAACAACAAACTCTTCTAGAGATGGAAATGCATCAGTTCTTTTCTGTTCCAAAACTATCAAAATGAATTTTAATTTCTTCACTATACCATTAATTTTGTCCATAACTGCACAAAAGGTTATATTTGATCCCTGTAAGCTTGAATTTAAGTCATTAATGAGTCCAAAAATATCAGCTATATATGTTAACTTTGCTAGCCACAAATCATTCAGAAAACAATTGTAGTGTTTAAACTTTAAGTCTATGAGTAATATCAGAACCTTTGAGCGCTACCCAAAAACTCAGGTTAACACTGTTCCACGTGATAACCAATGAAGTTCTCTGCGTAAATGGAGCTTATTGTGTTCACTACCTATTTCATTGCACAAAATTGTAAATAATGGTAAAAAGCACATTAATGCTGATGCGCTTTCTATATTGCCACCTAGTAAACAATGTGCGTTGAAACAGGGAGATCCACAGAAAAAAAGAAACACAAAAATACACACAGACAGTAAATCTGAGAATATCTGCAGAATACGAAGAAGTTTTATGTCAAATGACAATCGATTATAAGATAAACTAACAAAAAGATGCAAACATTAAACTGATGATTCAATTACTTCAAAGTGGAGTAACAGAAGAAAGAAGCGGTGATGAAAACTGTAACAAACTATGGAAGAAAGGAAAAGAGTTAAAAATTAAAAACAATACATAATATTATTTTAAGAATAATGTCTATAGATATGTTGTACCAAAAGGTAACACAGGGTGTTTAGTCTAAATGATTTATGAAAGGTTAGGCCATATTAGGGTTGAAGAACGGAAATGACAATAAACAATGAATTTCATTGGCCAAATTTTATAAAGGAAGTAACGGAACTTATTCAAAAATGAGAGTCATGCCAATTTAATAAAAGAACAACTGCGAGGAAACACACAGAATTGTAACCAATTGTTGCGATGGAGACATTTGAAATTATAGGCATTGATATTGAGGGACCATTTCCTGAAACAAAGAAAGGAAACCGATATATCTTTTGATTAATTGATTATTTTTCTAAATACGTTTTGTTTATTCTAATGCAATCAGTAACTGCATATAAAATTGCGAGTGAACTATTGGTAACATGGATTAGTCGATTTGAAGTACCAGGAAGAATTCCCTTCGTTAATGGAACAAATTTCCAATCAGAATTATTTAAAAAACTTTGTAAGATTTTAAATTAAGAAAACAGAATCCTTATTTTCCTTATTATCCTCAATCAAATGGATTAATATAAAGAGCATTCAAATCAATGAAAAAATTAATACAATCAACGATGAAAATGGGGGAAGACTGTGATGAAGTGGTAACGAGTGTTAAAGATGGGATAAGAATGTCTTTTCAAAGATCAACCAAATATTCCCCGTTTGAAGTTTCATTTGGAAGAAACCGAAATTATTTAACGGGAAAATAATAGATAAAGTGCATTCAGAAGTCTTTTAAACGTTTAGACAAAACCCTATGAAAATATTTGATAGAGTTAAAGAACATTGCGAGACACAAACAAAATATTACAACGTAGGTAAGTACCGTAATGAATTGACAGATTGAAACACTATTTGGTCCAAAATCTATTTTATAGGTCTTTTATTAATACGTAGAACCGTTTACTATAATAAGTGTTTTAAATAAATGGACATACTTATTGCATAGTGAAAAGATAAACAATAATAATAAAAGTTTTTATGTTGGAGAAAGAGATCTTTCGGAATTTGGAGAGACGATCTATTAATCAAGTGGTTCAAAAACAAGTATTAATTCTTCGACCAGTTGCCGATTGAGATTATGATTTGAAAATGAAACGAATGCGAGTCCTTTGGATTGATCATCAGGAACTCTAACGACTTACGCATCGATCAAATGCCCAAATTGACTATATCCTTCTTTCAGCATCGGTTCATCACCGTCAAGACCAATGTAACCAATAAATATTTGTACCGAATTACTATAATCAATTTTAGCAGATGTTCCAGCTGCAGGGCTGCAGGTACTGGTATTGTACTAGGTCCACTTGACCAATTAACTTTAATTTGATTATTTCATATATAAGTTCCATCCATTACAGGTAAAGCTAAACTCGCAGAAGCTTGGCAAGTATATTTGAGAAACGCATATGGATTTGTTTGACAACAAAATTTTCTTATAATATGACAACTAACACATTAACCACGATTTCTAAATATTCTGTTTAACAGTTGATCATTAACTCCGTCTGGAGAATTTCTTTTCAAATAACTCATAATAAAATCAAAAAAGAGAATTGAAAATCAAAAAAAACTATTCATTTAATTTTCGACAAAAAAAGTGGATTCAAAAAGTCTAGTTAAACAAAATCCAAAAAAGATAATTAATATTTATATTTAAAGTCTTTTAAACTTTTTCTAGCAATTTCTTTATTTTATTTTTTAATATGACGCTGGATCAAATACCGTGTGCAAAGACACAAAAGAATTTGGAAATGCTAAAATATTACAGAATTTATCAAATACGTCGAAAAAGTCTGTTCGTGCTCATTGAAACATTAAACCGATAAGATTAATTGACAAACAATATTGATGTGATATTATTTTATGACAACATATTTTTTTTAATATTGAACAGAAAATGTGTGATAAATTAATAAATATTACTACTTAAATCTTATTATTTCACAAAACTACATGGATTTTAATTGTTTTTTTCAAACTAAAAATTCATTAATTTTTTAAAATTTTGTTTTTAAAACTGGTGGGTTTCTGGGTTTTGATATTTTGAAACTATATGGTTGTTACCCGGGTACCCCATACAACTATTCTTCGCTTACCACTCGGCACCAGTTGCTAAGCAACGTTGGAACTGTGTTCGAGTGGGTAGATCGTCCGCAAAAAGTGAGCGCTATTGCTAATGCTATAATTGACCGAACGATCCTTGGGTCCAACGAGCTGTCGATAGAAGACCTGTGCTCGATTTTGATTCTTAGGTCCTATTACTCTCCTATCTCTTTCAAATGTTAACCTATACTCTCATATCATTCATTGTTATGTCCATTCCCATAGTCCTTCTTATCGTTGTCCATGTCGAAGATTATTCTTTGGTCGGTACACCCTTGGTTATGTTAAGTATTCACACACTAGTTCTCTTTCTCTTATCCCTATCATAACTATAATGTTCCCTATTATTGTTACTAGCATTATCATTGTTGCTATTATATGTATTACCTTTATTAATTGTTACTACTATTACCTTTATTATTATTTTTATAACTATAACTACCGTTATATTTATTGTTATTACTACTATGATTATTACTACTATTATTATTATCATAATTATTATCATCATTACTACAAATACCATGATTATTATTATTATTATTATTATTATTATTATTATTATTATTATTATTATTATTATTATTATTATTATTATTATTATTATTATTATTATTATTATTATTATTATTATTATTATTATTATTATTATTATTATTATTATTATTATTATTATTATTATTATTATTATTACAATTATCATTATCGTTATTATTATTAAGATTTTGTAGGGATCCGTCCTTATTCCTCAGCGTTAAAAATTTTTTTATTGATATACAACATTAGCCGTAATCCATCTGTATTTTTCGGTTTTTGATAAAGTATTTTTGTAAATTCGAAAATTTTAGCAGCGTTCCGCCCTTATTTTACGGTTCATCCCTATTCTACAGTTTTCGACAAAGTATTTTCATTGACTCGGAAAATTTAAGCAGCGTTCCATCCTTATTTTACGCGTTCCATTTTTACGTTACTATTTTTGTTAAGTATTTGAAATTATTCGGAAAATCTGAGCAGCGTCCCGCCCATATTTTCCGCCTCAACTCAAATTAATTTATTTAATTCTTATTTAAAAACATTATTTTTCATGATTTTGGTCGTTCGGATTAATCTTTTTTTGATGGCTATTCATTTTAACTGTTGCAACGATTTCGCAATTTTCCCCGCTACCCATTCCCTCTTTTTGTCCTTAAAATCTATGTATGTTCATTTCATAATTAATGAGTGCCCACTGGACTACTCGGTGTTAGAGATTTTGAGCCGATTGTTATTCAAAAGTTTTGTCGATTTTGCAGGAAATGGATGATGAAGGAGCAGCCAAAGGGCTACTCATTTACCCTCCAATTTCCCCTATGTACGGATAATATCGACGTTCCGATCCCTGCGTTCCGCGCGCCGGGTCTTCACGGGCACAGATCATCGGCGGTATTTCACGCACTTACACGAATCTGAATACTGTATATGATTTTATTAACTTGTGATGTGTCTTTGGCTGTGGGCCACCAAAAATAAATAATAGAAAAAATAAATTACAACATGAATTAGGCAAAAGTCTCGACGCATAAACTGTATATCTGGCATTCATATAAACAAATTTTAAATCGGGCATCGATGTACATAAACCAAAATAACATAACTGTAGATTAACAATCTGAAAATATTGCTGCAAAACATAACTGTAGATTAATAACCTGAAAATATTGCTACAAAACATAACTGTAGATTAATAACCTGAAAATATTGCTACAAAACATAACTGTAGATTAATAACCTGAAAATATTGCTACAAAACATAACTGTAGATTAATAATCTGAAAATATTGCTGCAAAACATAACTGTAGATTAATAACCTGAAAATATTGCTACAAAACATAACTGTAGATTAATAACCTGAAAATATTGCTACAAAACATAACTGTAGATTAGTAACCTGAAAATATTGCTACAAAACATAACTGTAGATTAATAACCTGAAAATATTGATAACTGTAGATTAATGATCTGAAAATATCTGAAAAAAAATCACACAACAAAGTAAGATTTATAAAAAATGTGCATCTTAAATTTGGTTGAAATTAATACTACAAAGTAGTAGTTGAAAATTTGTGAAAACACATCAGTATTTATACCTATAATTTGGCCTTAACCTTGCGTGTTAGTTTTATTTCGATTAAACAAAATTCGACTTTGAAATTATTTGTGTTATCTAAATTAAATTTTTATTTATTTCTTAATTTAAATTGGTAATTTATTTTTAACACTTTTAAATAAATTTATTCAGCTAAAAATATTTTATTTTTATTCATTTAATTCATTAATTTTTACTTTTATATAAATGGTCATTTTATGGTCAAATTTTCTTGTTATTATGTTATTTTTTATGTAAATTTCGTGCGGTTCTTGATGCATTTTGTATTTATTTTATTTTTACTTTTATGTTTTTGATTTTATATTTATTTATATTCTCTCAGAATTTAAAGTGTTTTAGTTGGTGTTGTATATTGTATTTTTAGTTATCTTGGTGCTGGGTTTTCGTGCTGTATTACTGATGCATTTAAACAATTCTCAAGGCTATTTGTATGCTGGCCCAACAAAACTTAAATTTTTGTTGAGGCTCTCAGAATCCCAACATGTTGTCCTACATAAATATAAACACAAAGGTGTTATTAGATGACTAGCTTACCCGTCGCGCGTTGCTGCAATCTCAAAAGAAAGGAAATTCAAGGACAAAAAATTAAAACAACACATTGAAATTTATTTATTTTAATACTATTTATTTAACACAAATGCTTTGTTTTGACTAGCTTACCCGTCGCGCGTTGCTGCAATCTCAAAAGAAAGGACATTCAATGACAAAAAATTAAAACAACAAATTGAAATTTATTTATTTTAATACTATTTATTTAACATAAATGCTTTGTTTTGCTTCGACTTGCTTACTTTACTGTGTGACTACTCATGGTGTCGTTCCATAAAATTTCATTTCACTCCAATTCTAAAGAAATTTTCACATCAAAAAAATGGATAATAAAAGTTATAATAATATTAATACAGGGGTTCGTTTTGATAAACTTTAAAATATTTTTTTGTAGATGGCGGAGTCATTTTTTTATTAATTAGATAAATAACAATGTTAGCCAATTTCCGCAATTTTAAAGTTTATCAAAAATCACCCTTGCCAAGTGTGGGGTTATAGATGATCGGTATGACCTTGACCCCAACCATATAATTCTACCTGACTGCCACTGGTTACCCGTTGCTAGGCAACGTTGGTACTGTAACCAATGGTTCTGTGACCGTCAAAGTTGAGCTTTGTTTCCAAAACTGTTAAGACCCGGTCTACAGCTAGTTCAGCGAGCTACCGATGGAAGGTTTATGCTCGACTTGCTTCCGTTAGGTCCCTTACTCACTTTACTTTACATCACATTGTCTTTGCCCCTCACCGAGTTATGCTAGTATATTTACATTGTGAGAACAAACAGATGATAAAAGAAGATTTTATTTATTCATGCATTACACCATCAAGATAAGCTCTGTCCTAATGCGATTTTTGTTGTTTCTGCAGCCTCCTTTCTGCTCGTCCTGACCTTGCGCGGGACTTTGGTTTGAATGGTTGGTTCTCGGGACTCATCGCATTCTTGTAGGCTACTTGGGCTGGGGCGAACACCAGGGGATAGGTGACAGCCTGCCCCTCCTGGCTTGCCGCTACGGCTATTTCCAGACCACGAATCTGGACCTTTTGGCTTGGTTCAGGACTCTCTCCTCTCGCCAGCCCTTTTGTGCCGCGTCTATTTTTTGATAGAGCCGTTTTACTCTAGTCGGCTCTGACCAACTGGCCCTTATCCGTCGCAGCTCGCGACTTAATTGCAGGCACTGCTGGTGTAAATTTGCATTTTCTTTGCGGAGGTCTTTTAATTCTTTACCGATCTTCTGCATGGAGTCCATCATCGTTTTTCCTTAATAATAAATTAGATTTCGTATAAATCACAGAGATTAATTTAGAAGATAAGCAGAAAATCACGGTCCCCACCACATTATTATTTTCATTCGTTGTTATCTCTGGGGAGCATGTTTATATTTACCTTAACAGTTCTTGCGTGCAATTTTATTATTTACATTAACAAAAAAAATATTAATACAACTCATTTATTGAAACACAGAACATAATACAAGTCTTTAATTTTGGTGCTGTCACTTATTTGTCAAGCGCCTCCGCGAATAAGTGTGCTCCTCAACTCCCTGATCCTCCAGAATGTCTCGAATATTTGGTTGTAGGAGGCTTTTCGGGACCACCAAGTGCACGGGTGCGTCGCTCTCTTGTAATGCCGGATTCCGATAGTCATAAGCTACTTCATAGGAGGGCAGGTGCCCGTCCGAGCTGGGAATACGTCCACTGGCGATGTCCCGATTTATCCTGGCGAGGTGCTCCTTTTGCCGTTTCGCTAAAGATCGATACCGCCACTCTAATTGCTCTAGGCGGTGGAGCTCACCTTCTGCCCTTTGCCGTATCTCTCGTGCGGGATTTCTACCCGGCTCCCGTTTGATGAGGATGCTAGGGAGTTCGGCATCTTCTCCTTGCTCGTTGACATTCCGGTTCAGCAACTCGGGGGTACCATAGGTCTATATGGTATATCCCCGATCCCATAATGCTTGCCGATATCTCCCGGCAAATCTGGTTGGCACTTGACATCCTCCCAATTACTGCTATGGGTACTTGACGATAATAAAATTAATGGGTGCAAACCTAAACCAGTTATTTTCCAGACGAAAACTGAGCATAAAATGGTAATGAAATTTTGGGCATTTGAGCCCAAATGTTAATCAAAAGCAAAAAAAATATAGGTATAAATTGGTTTGCAAATTTTATTAACTCCGATGTCTGTCTAAATTAAATACGTTCATCTCAAGGGTAACCATAAAAGTTTATTTACAATGATTTAAATATCATAATAATAACTATTATAAAGGTAAATAATGTTGGTAATCTAATTATCATAATAAAAATGAAAAAATTGAATATTTCAAATAATCTAAACTTCGTAATGAGAATGGAAAATTTAAATAATTCTAATAATCTAAATATCATGATGATAATATTAAATTAAGTAATTCTACAAATTCAAATATCCTAACAAGAAGGAAAAACTAAATCACTCTAAATGATCTAATCAGCCTAAAGGGAAAATTTCATAGATAAATAATTTAAATGATAAATACCATAACCAAAAGACAACGATCATAGTAAATAAATCTAAAGGGAAAAATGAAAATAAAATCATTTACTAATTTCAAAAATGTTGGATTGTCTATGGGGAAAATTGTTGGTGATTGGATTAACGAAAACTCTCCGTGTATTATTAGGTCATTACTTTTTATATTTCAGGTTCTTAATTGAAAAGAAATGAATGGCAAGAGTTGACGAAAATTCTGACTAGTCGATTTGATGGAAATGCCATGACTAAAGTAAGCGGGTTCACTACAATTACCGGTAAGTTAGGTCATTCCTAAATTTTTGTGAACTGGCTGCTTCAATTTAGGATAACTACGGTTTACAGGATCGGAATTCATATTGGGCGATTATCCAAAAAGAGGAGCATAACAATTAAACACTGATTTTTATTGTACATCCAAATGTGGCTATATTGCCGTACTTGTAGCGTAATCTTCCGTATGAATACTTCTTCGGCCGCGCACAGGAGTAGCCTTGATTTGAGGATTTTGCACTTCGGAAATTTGTCGGCTGGGAACTCCAGTCGGTGATTTTTTCCTCGCCTCCATAATATTAACTCCACTCATTGATGTTGCGGGTATTGGAAAATTTGGCATAACGTTCTGGATTGGATATGGGTCCCATTTACTATATATAAGCTGCATCGCTGGGTGTGTGTTGCCATGTGGCTGCACAGAAATCTCGGCGAGAACTGGTGATTGGCTGATTTCTTTAATTTAACTCTTCTATTGATCGGAGAGTAGAAAAATTTCTAGAGTGGTTTATGCACACACCGACTGCGTCTCATATTTTTCTTACCCAGTTGCTCGAGCTATTCTACCACGTCATTAGGTGTGTGCTCCCAAGTGGTCACATACTGATTTTCGGGTAATAGTGACGATTGACCATTTCATCGATCGGAAATTTCTTTATGAAAAATCTCTCTGTTTTCTACCATTCTCTTGATAGATATTTCTCTCCCTTCAACATATCTAGTTCGTTCATTTGGAATTAATTGTCAAACGTGAATGTCGTGGAGAAATTCCTACTACCATTGCTCCGAATTCATTAACAGTATCCGTCCCTCGATCTTTACGGTTTGAATCAAAAGGTCCGTTATTAGATTAACAAATTCATTCAGGTAATTATCCTCCTAAATCGGCCTCGTCCTCGGCCGGCCAGCTGGATCTCATTCAATATTCGTCGCTTCCCATCGTCCGGGAAAACTTCTTCATCATCGTGCGAAGCTACAATCCGCAAATTCTCCAACTTTTTCCCCGATGCATCAGTACAATTTTCTTTCGAGAAAAAGTCTTTTGTGGATATGTCAGTTGGTCGTGTTTGCATTTGGGTCATAGTGGGATATGATTCGTATGGTTGTCAAATTTATGGAGGTGTCGACTTGCGGCTACTAGGTTCAAAACAAAAAAATTGATTATGTTCTTTTATGCAATAAAACCTTATTAAATTACATTTTAATCACAGAAGAAGAGAAAGCGAAAGTCTAGTTAAATTTTGGTTATGATTAATCAGGACCTACGTTCGGTCGAAATATTTTATATTTCATTTTATGAATAAACATTGCGAAAATGGGCTAACATTGTTATCTATTTAAACTTTATTTATAATAATATTAATAATAATAAAATTATAAGGACTTTTTTTGTTTTTCATCTCTTATTTCTTTATAAGTGACATAATATTTTCAAAAAAATTTGACTATGAATCAGATTTATTTAAAGTATTCACGAATTTTCAGCACTTGAAAAAGGCTGTGCCAAAAATTCGAGAATACCTTAAATAAATATGACTCAGATATTTTTGTAAATATAATAATAATTATTAATTAATATATATAATTTTGTTTGTAATTATGAATCAATTTATTACTCATTACAGTCAAAATCATATAAATTAATATCTGGCAAATGTCCCCCATTTATTAATTAAATAGGCATTTGTCATCCTAATGCTAGTGGTAATAATTATTATAGATCCAGCATCTTTATCTGTGATAATTTAAATCATTAACTCCTTGGCAGTGTCCAGTACTGAGAGATCTGTTGAAATTCTATATCTAATCTTGTCTAGTACATCGCTAGAACTTAATTAATTCACGCAAAAATATTCCTTTGTTGAAATAGAAAGTGTTGACAATAAGACTCAGCAATTGTGCGATTTCCATTTGAAAGGTAAATGTTTCAATGTGATTCATTTCTTCCACAAGATTCATTCAATAATTAGAAAGAAATATCTAAATTCAATTAATTATAAATTCCAAAAAATATATAAAATTTCCCAAATTAAATTTCAATTCAAAATAAATTTTCACATAATTCAAAAATCACAAATCGTTAAATTTATAAACCTCCCCAAATTGATAATAATAATAATAATAATAATAATAATGGTGGGTTACTGGGTTTTGCTAATTGTTTGAATCTTCCTATAGTTGCCCCGGTAACGCCATATAAATATTTGCTAGTCACCACTCGGCACCCGTTGCTAGGCAACGTTGGAAATGTGTTCGAGTGGGTGGATTGTTCGCAAAAAGTGAGCGCTATTACTAATGCTGTAATTGCTCGGACAACCCCTGGGTTCAACGAGCCGTCGATAGAAGACTCATGCTCGCTTTATAAGTCCCTTGTGTGTGAGGAATTTTGAGATCAGAATCCTTTTAGTGAGAGCCAAATTCGGTGATGGCGTGCTTAGAGGTAAGGCAACGACTACCTGAAGAAGAGTGAGTACTCATGAAATAGCTACGGGTTTTAATATTTTCCAAGTTTTAAAACATCGTTCCGAATAAGTAAACAACCTTCATAATTTAATTAAATTCACCGGTGAAACAAGTTTAAATCAATTAAGTTTATTCGACAGACGAGCGGCTCTACGTCTGGCACGCTCTTTTGGGCCGGCCTATAACTGCTGGACGGGATTGTAGTAGGAGTTACGACAGGCGTTGGATTGGCTATTGATTCTCGATAGGCCACTTGTGATGGAGCGAAGACAAGAGGGTAGGTTACTGCCTCCCCTCCCGGCTGGCGGACAAGGCAACTTCCAACCCCCTTATCTGCGTTCGTAGATTTTGATTTAATTGCCGTTCATCGGCCCAGCCCTTTTGAGCGGCGGTGAGCCGGTGGCGTAGGGGTTTGAGCTTAGCTGGATCCACCCATGTGGCTTTCACTTGTTGTACCTCTTTGGTGAGCTGGATGATTTGCTCATACAGTGCTTTTTTGGCTTGCTGGGCACGGGTCAACTCTTTCTGCAGTAGTTGGATAGGTTCCATGGCTATTAATAGAGACATTAAAACGATTAGTTATAGACAACAACAGAATTTTATGTAATAAACAAAAGGAATTCTCCTATTAAAACATTTCACACAAATAAGAATAATTTTCTAAAATAACAAGTTATTTATTCAATCAAGGTTGAATTAAATCAGGAGTTACATTGAGTCACAGGAAGTCTATCATGGGCTGGTAATTCAGGAGGTAGGAAATCCTTTTTCTACCCATTCTTCCGGAGAATAGCCGGATATGGTCATTACGGGTCGCTTAGTGTTGCGGGTCCACGTGGTTTTCGGCCGGTTTCCGAGTGAGCCCTCGCATTGTAGCGGATATTGATAACTGCTGGCGATCCGACCAGCTAGTAAATCTTCTTCGACATTCGCCAGGTATTGGCGAGCTCGGATCACTTTCAGATCCACCTGTCGCTAGTGGTCCTTTAGCTGTTCGAGAAGACGACGGGCCTGCTCGCGGATCTCCCAGGCCGGGCTCCATTCCTCCCATGGACTATCGGTTAGCCACAAGTCATGGTCACTTTCCGATTGCCGGTCGCTTTGTAGAGGCTCCGGTTGAGGAAACTCGGGGCATTTCTCCTGACGGAATCGTTCTCATGCCCATCTCCATCGATCCGCAATGTTAGTCGAAACACAGGCCATCGAGCTGGGTCTTTCTGCGATACCTAAGTTAAATTCCAGAAGTCGACGGGAATAGATGATCGATTCGCCGGCATTTCTTCGTCGGCATTAAATTGACAAGCCATTAGTGGAAAGGGCAAAAGTACAACTCGTCATATTCTCTGCCCCTCAGGTGTGTGGCGATATCCGATCGGCATTTACAATCGTTATGGTTAGGTATATGATGATTGTGGGTGTCTCGCACACTGCCTAATGGTGTGGAGAAAAAAGGATCGACACTTGGATGGATTAGTAAATTGGATTATGATGTTATTCTTATAAACAATTGCGACATCCGCTTGGACTTTATGATTCGATCTACATCCATCTTGACGTGATATTAAATATTGGTATACGTTAGATGTATCTTTATTTTCTTTATTATTATTGGAAATCGGGTAAGTTTTTTTTTCTGGATGTTAACATCGGAAAACCCGCATGTGTCATTGCCAACCTCGCAATTTCACTGCGAGTGCTCCCATGTTATCTCCAATATTCGGAATTTCACTTTATTTTATTAACATTTAATTAATTCATTCCTCGTAGCTAGACGTTTCTGTGATGTTGTAAATTACGAATGATCAGAGACATCTTCCGATCCGCAAGTATTGGGTATTATTTTACTGACTGATACTTCTTCTTAAGGAATCCTTATGGTGTTAAGATTTTTGCTTTGTTCAACTATTTATCTATGGTTCACTCCACGTGATTGCGAGATACAGTAATGTTAAACGGTTTTATTTTATATGATTTCAAGTTTAATTATTCAACTCTAGGAAATGTCAGCGACTCAGGCTTCTGGCAACTTGAGGATTGGTTTATGATGATGGTCGAGATTTGGAAATCATTTATGGCCTATGAATTCATCGAATATTTTCGGTCAGAAGTTAAATGAGTTGACAGTGGAACGGGTATCAACCATGGGAAGCCGGTGTCGTAGTATTACCAGTTGATGCCGAAGTGGTTCAAAGGGGACATAAAACAGGTGGATTATTACATCAGTTCAGTTGGCTGCTCAAGAAGAGTTGGATAATTTTTCTTTTATTTGGTTTACAATAAACTTTCCTCTACTTTATCAGTGTTTTGTATTTTAAATTTAATTATTTAGGTTAATTTACTTTTATGCAGGAGTCACCTTTGATCAACAGTTGGGCTTGGTAATGACTATTTTTTATTTATAAGGGAGTTTTGAAAAGGTTCTTCTATCATTTCTACTAATAAGATATACTCTGTTTTGGAATTTTATTAAATCTACTACTTTACTGGGAGTTCATGGTAATTTGTTTAATAATGACTTAAAATTATTATTCCTCGTCTAAATTCGCATTAATTGATTTAATTTCATAGCAGTGATTTCATTTCATAGTTTTATTCCCGTCACCTTTCCCTTTAATAAGCCTTAAACGCATTTTATGTTTATATTATATTTAATGAGTGCCCACTGGACTACTCGGTGTGGTGATTTTGAGCCGTGTGTAGAATAATTTAGGTCTAATATAAAGAAAACTAGAAACGAGGAAGTAGCCAAAAGACCCCTTCCTTATTTCTCCTTTCTTCTATACGGGATAATATTGATGTTCCAATCCCTGCGTTCCGCACGCCGGGTCTTCACGGGCACAGATCATCGGCGATATTCCACGCACTTACACGAATCTGAATAATATGTGGATTTTACTAACTTGTGATGTGTCTTGGCTGTGGGCCGGAAAAATTTCGACAATAAAATAATCAATGAAAAATAAACTGATTTTAGGTTTTATAAATATTTATTAATATATTAAAAAGCAATATAACAAATTACTTGCTAAAGCATAACATCATACCAAATAAAAATACTACTCTCCCCACGTCGACATCCAAGCAGAGCTCTACCGAGGTTGCGAGGACGAGACGTGGAGAGAGTTTCCAAATAAAACTCTCACTCACCTAAAATAGATTTAAAATTATCGAGTGATTTCAAAAATTCAAAATATAGTTTTCAAAAACTATTCAAAAATGGTTAAATTTTATGTGAAAATGCATCGGTATATATACCTATTTTCTGTCCCTAACCTCGCGTGTTCTTTTTGATTTAGTAAAACAAAATTCGACCTTGATATTTTCTAGTGTATTCTAATCTTAATTTTTATTATTTTTTTAATTTATTTTGATAATTTTTTATTTGAAATTTTTATTGAATTATTTCTAATTCAAATTCTTTGATTTAAATTTCATTTTTCATGAAATTTTCATTTTTGTTAAATTATCAAATTTCGGTCGAATTTGTTGGGTTTTCGTGTTATGTTTATATTTATATCGTGCGGATCTTGTTGCATTTTGTTATTATTTTAATTTATTTTTTATGTTTATTATTTTATATGTAATTGCTTTTCTCTCATATTTTGCTAGGTTTAATTGATGTTTTCATAGGTTTGATTTTAAAGCTACATGTTCTATTTGCATGTGTGTTACCGATTCATTTAAACATTTACAAGGCCGTTTGTGTTCTGGCCCAACAATAATAATAATAATAATAACTGTTTGATTGTGTTCTGATTTCGTTTATCGATTTACATGTAATTGGTGTAATGCCACATACATTGAGAGTGACTTCCGTCATCTCTGTACTCGAGTTCTAGAGGCTGTAAAAGTGAAATAGGAATGTCTGATTTTAGAATTTTGTTGTAAAGTTTTAATAATTATTTGGAATGCGTGATATGTGAAGCATTGCTGATAAAGTCGTTGGATCCAAAGATTAATCTGCAAAGTGCTGTGACTACAAATGTTTTAAGTGTTTTTAAATAGTTTAAGTATGTTAAATCATGTTTATGCATTGTTTTTTTTAAGAAAAAAACCTTTTTAATTTTATTTAAATAATTTAATTTATAAATTACATTATTAGATAAAAAATTATAATATTTATATAAATAACATTTTAGAATTAGTTAAAAGGATTTGAATATTTTTTAAATGTTTATTTATTACAAAATTAAATTTATATAAAAAAATATAATTTGTTTAAATTATAAGTTAATTCATAATATTTTTAGTTGGTTTTGTGTACCTCAAGATGACAATTATGTTGTCGAAATATATCGTACGAAGAGTTTATTATTGGCGTTATCTTTTAAAATAATCGTTGCCAATTTTATTTAATTATTTATTATTATTTATAATAATAATAATAATAATACAGGTTTATATATATATATGTTATTCGATATTATATATATATATATATATTAATATTCGCCCGGAATTTAAATCTATCAATTAAAACTGTTCAGAAATGATCTGTGAAAAGAGATTGAAAGGTGTAAGGTTGAAGACATTATCGGCTTTGCTTAAGAAGGGCAAGGCCGTTTTAAGTGATAGTAACATGCTTTTGCAGTTGCAGAGAATTATCCATGACTACCCACTTTTAACGCAAAGTGGAATGAAAAAAATCTGGAATAAAATAATATTCAAGCATCTCAACCAACAATCTCGAGGAAATTAAAAGATGTAGAGATAACAAGAGTAAAAAAAATTATACGAAAAAGTTACTGATCTGCGAATAATTAATGAATGAAAGGCCTTATGGATAAAATATAGAAATACTCCAAATTCTAAATTATTGTATCCCCACGAAACAGGACTTAATCTTCACACGATGATGAATTACGGATATTCACCGATGAACAACCCGATAAATGTTCATGTGAAACCAAGAGGAAGGAATGTAAGCAGCATGGTTTTTATTTCTAATGAGCATATATTAAAATATAAATTAATAGACTCGGCTTATAATGAGAGTAGTTTTCAGTATTTCATGAATGAGTGGGTGGAAGAAGGTATTGATTTTAGAAATCGAATTATCTTGACGGATAATGTAATATTTTACAAAACTGCTTCGATAAGTGTTTTAGTTCAAAAAACATTGCTTTTGATTTTATACCCCTACTCGCCCGCCTTAAATTCAATTGAAGAATATTTCAGTGTTTTCAAGACAAGATATTTTAATAAAAGACCACTACCACACACGAATTCGGATATTAAACAGTTCACAAATGTCTTGTATGTACACATGCGAGAGTTCATGGAGTTAGCTTACACTGGCGCCTTTTATTAAATAAAAGTTTGAAGTGTTGAAAACTTGAAATAAAAATGTGGCATCAGTATATTCGAAATTTTAAAGTTTTGTTCGTATTTGTTTTTGTTTTTAATGCAATGTTTCTTGAATTAATTGATGGATTTAACTAAGCATTTTTAAAATATCGTGTAAAATTATTTAATATACAGTCAGCCCCCAATAGAGCGCTATTCAAATATAGTACTACCCCCCGTATATCGCCATAATTCAAAATTCCACGATTTCCCGAAATTTCGCGCTATATAGGGGTTGACTGTAATCGTATAAAAATATTTATAATTTAACAAACATGCAACATTAGTCATGTAATATAATACGGGATATATATATATATATTAATAAATTAACCTGTAATAATAATATTATAATAATAAATAATGATAATAATAATATAATAAACATAAATAATGAATTGAAAATTATGAGGTTGCTATATATAATATTAAATGTTTATAATAAACTAGCTGTAAACAGTCAAAAATGACGGCCTTTATCTGAATGAAGTTTAGATTTATAATAATTAGTTATTTTTATTTTCTAGCTGTATAAAAATCCAAATAATTTATTATTATTTATTAATAACGATTTTTATTATTAATAATAATATTACTATTGCTACTGACAATTATCAGTAGATGATTAATTTAAATAATTGTTAATAATAATAAATAATAATATTAATGATAATAATAATAATAAACAAGAAGCTATATTTATTTACAAGTCATCGTTAATATCCATTTGCTTCCATTGATTACGTCTAAGTTCTTTATCCTTGAATTTTTCTTTGACGAATCCAATTTCATCAGAATCCTCGGGAACAGCAAGTGGATATTTTAATCTATCGTGCTTTTTGAACGGATTAACGGTTTTCAATCGCTCTTTCATAACCTCCTCTTGAATATCTTTAACATCCCGATACTGATCATAATACGTATGCAATTCTTCATTCTCTGGATATTCTTTCATTTGTTTCACTTTCAATTTCGGCCAATTATATTCAAATATCGGTTCCAAGCAGTCTGGAATGTAGAAAAAATTGAAGAAATCGACTAAAAGCGAGCAAAAATGATAATACTGATTTTATTTCTGAAACATTCTCTCACTGAACAATCCCAACTAGCCTGAAAAAATGAAATCCCCACAGGTGTGATATTGTCTTGGTGGTTTTTCAGAAATTCATATGAACTGAAAGTTCTTTCTTCAAGTAAACTAAAGCTTTTATTAATTTATGTTGAAAAAGCCATAATTATCTTGTACCAATTCTCCGATTTATTATATTCAGATAAATCTATTTTTCCTGACTCTTGTTTGTATAAAACAAACACATATCTATGAAACCCGGTTCCAAGATAGGGAATCGGTTGCAAATAAGGTACTACACAATCCATATTGACAGCATTGCCCCCTTTTATGTTTGACCTGTAAGTATATCTGGTATGAAAATATCGATATTTGTTCTTTGGGATAATTTCATAAATTTATAGATTTGGATGAAAAATATTTATTTCATGCAATTTTGCGAATATTTACCGGATTTCCTAATTAGGTGGTATTTTAATGTTTTAATCATTTTAAGCCAAAATCCTAGTTTTATCATTTAAGATACAACTGGGCATTATTCCTTTCTTTGTATAAAATGGAAATAAATGCAGGTTGGCTATAATGAGTACTTTTAAAAACAATTTTTGTTTGAATTTAGAGTTGACCGATGATCAGTTGAAACCAATTATCTGGTATCTCCAGGCCGAGCCAATGATGCACATTTGGTTTCTTCCTTTTTGCATAAATTAAAGGTTCAATAGATGGGCGCTCTTATGTTTATTATGCTGCTGGTTTCCATTGATTCGCTTATACAAAATCCATGCGTGTCATTTACACCAAATGAAAGAAAATCCTGTTTGTTCATTTTCGACTTTTCATCGTGATCTTGTGTAGTAAGATTGTAGTGCTCATTAGGTCCTAGCAGCACATGTGACGTTTATACTCCTTTATTATCTCAGGACAGGGCATCATTTTCATTCCTTTTCACTTTTTATCAAATCTTTTTACAGGTTTTGTGGTAGAGATTGTTCCTGGTTATTTGAATGCGATTTCGCGCCAACGATGGTCTTTCCACGATAAAGACGTCACATCTATGCCATACATCGATGTCGCAAATTCTTCACTGGTTCCACTGGTTCATATTTCAACATCACTTTATTTTTCGGTAATTTGCAATCCTTTATCCAGTTCCTATTGAATGAATTTCCTTCAGGAACGGTTGAAAAATCGTTGTCAAAGAACATAGCATAGTATTTATAGCTTGGCACTTCTCGAACTAATCTTCCCAACAACATACGGTGGAAGGTTCCAAATCAAGTTATTTTTGAATGGGGTTTTCGGTCTGGCCAGTATAAATTTGCAATATTTGTTAGCGAATTCCATCGTGTCACATAAATTGAAAAGCTTATATTCCCGGCTTGTCGGGATTACTTGGAAAACACTGATTCATGAAATGTCCGATTTTGGTTTAGCACATTTGTTCATTGGCTTATAACTTGCCCAATTTCGGAATACTTCCTAACGTTCAATGTATCTATTGCCGTAAGTTAAGTCTTCTCTAGCAGGTACCTTAGTTTTGTCATTGAAATAGAGATACTGACGGATTTTCATCAAACCGAGATCTGGGCATTTGCTGCTTTATAATGTTTACGCAATGGTTATTTTTATATGACCAATGGACACCCCCGCATAATTGTAAGATTATACTACTAGTGTTCCCTCGTAATTTGATATCTTCTTCCTGGCACACCAGATTGCCTCTTTTACACGAAATTTTATCGATGTAGGATCAACTACGACATTTCGAGATTCATACGGAAATGAACATACTATTGCCGATAGTTCAGAAAAACTGGATGGAATTGATAAGATTATGGTTGAGAAACTAATTGTACTTTCTGAAACATCTTCTTCATTGTTAACGATGCACTGAATGCTAGAGAGGTTTTCTTGCATGTTCTCTGAATGAATGGAGAAGCTTGAAGTGGAAAATCCATCTCTATGATCCTCTAAATCGTCGATACTATCACAGCAATCAAATATTATGACTTCAATTTATATCTTTCGTCATTGTACGACCATTAATATTGATCACAGTTGACTGTTTATGTGGGGCAAAATCAGCAAATCATAGCAACTTGCACATGAAACACAACTGTGTACAAAATACCGACTGTATTTAAAAAGATCCAACCATTTATATGCACACGAGTATTGCCGTATTTAACAGGGATGGTCTAATCTGTAGTTTTTGATAAGCTTTGTTTTGACAATATTATCACAAAAAATCGATGTTTTGACTATTTTATTAAAAATTAGAATGCCCTAAACATTGATTTCTTCCAGTACTGAAACTACGATTACGTCATATGTGACATTCCAAAATAGAATTAAGTTAACTGCGCTTCATAAAATTGGTTTGCGTGGGAAATTTTGAATGTTTACATAGAAATATAGATTTTAATGGTTGTAATGAAATACGTTTCAGCACTGAATATATATATTAATTTGCATATATTGCCAAATGTTTGTTTTTTAAATTATTCATAATTTAATCGATATTTTTGTTCCTATACAACACAAAGTTTCAGTACTAGCTTTTCGTAGTGTAAAATATTGACTTTTAGTCCAAGTGAAGATAAATGAAGTTTTATAAGGAAAAAACAAATTATTTCGATTTATTTTGTAAAAAGTTCATAAAATAATGGAAATATAATAGAAAACATTTTTCAACGGTTTTATTGTCGATTTTAAAAGAAATATTTGAATTTATTTATGTTTTACGTGTACTTTTTTTTTAAAGGTAATGAAAAAGGTTTCATATATTATAAAGTTTTTAGTGCGCCTTTTTAGGTTGGAATGTAGCCCTATGGACCAGTATGAGTTATCGCGCATTTATACTTCCGTCACCGTGGGTAGCAACAGTGTTTCGATCTCGCGGAATGAGTTTCCGCGTATTTGGCCTATATATTATTATACATATATTGACTTTTAAGTGCAATTATTGATTTTAAATTTCAAAATTATCAAAAAGTGTTTTGGTCGATTAAGAAGTTTTCAGTGCGTGTGCGTCTTGTATTGGTTTTGTATTTTCTTCTCGCGTCTGTGTGGGCATCGTTTATTAATAGATTGATATTTGATTTGAAAATCTGAATTCGGAGAAATTGAGTTTTTTGGGATTTAATAAATCTAGTTATTGTTTAATAAAATCAATGGGAAATTGATTTTGTGTTGTTTTAAATTTTGTTTTTTGAAGAATTTTGAATGAATAAAATGGACCCTTTGTAATTCGGAGTCGACCCATTTAGGAATCATTGATTTTAGACATATCTACAGGATGGGACGCGCAAGATTTCTAAGGGCTGAATGCGGTCCAGTTTAGGCCAGTCATTGAATTCCTTAATTTTTTATGCTTAAGTATTTATAATTATACTCGGTTATGTGATAATACATTGTTTGTAACCAACAATAACTAGTTTGTGAGCTATTTCTGAATGAATATTTTATTAAATATTACCAATTGACTAGTCAAATAATTGTTACTTATTAGTTTGTTAGATAATATATATATTAATACTTACACCATCCAATGCACGTATTCTTTATCGTTGTGTTCTAAATGCTCATCAGGACATGTCATAACAATTGTCCACATTGATGAATCTTCACAATCAAAATCAATTATTGGTTCTGATTTAGCATTAGAAGGAGATATTAAATTTCCGTGATATACTGGCATATATTCATTATTTTCAATATTAAAGTGGACATTGAAATTTATAATTGGATAAAAGTAATGTGGAAAGTGAAATAAGTCATCAAAAAGATTAAAATATGATGCAACCTTGAATTTTTGCATAATAAAAGATGTTGTATTTTGAGACAAATATTCGATTTCTCGAGGATTGATTATTATTTGTCTTTTTCTTGATAAAACTTCTAACTGTGCTGAGTTTTTATTTTTGTAAATTTTTGATTCTTTTGGTAAATGCATGCCAATGTTAACAGGATCTAGTTTTAACCCACTTTTTGCCTTTTCAATTTCTATTTGTAGATTTGAAACTGGTAAAAAAAGATATAAAAGTTACCTAGTAAACGTTCATCGTACGATTTTAATCCAATCAGTGGAACTTGTCTCCTAAGAAAAGGGTACGTACCTGGCTCTAATTCAGGAGGAACAAAAGTTTTAGAACTAGTAAAATTTTTAGATAGAATACAAAATAAACATTTGGATTTCACGATTTTATGTAAATTCATATATCGCGGGATATTGTATTATTTAAAACAAATGTATATTTTTGACCAATAAATTTACGATAGTGATTTTAAAAACTATAATTTTGAGATAATTGTGTTAGTTATTAGAATACAAAAAAATATTGTATTTACTTGAAAATCCAAACAAATCATTCTTCAAAGATTTTATGTTATTAGGAATAAATAATTTTTCCATTAATATTAATAATAATAGTTTTGCAGTTAAGATTTTGAAATCACAAAAATTTTGAATTTAATTTATCGTAACTGCAATTTAAACATTCTATATAATGTTTATTAAAACTCTCTATAACTTTTGGTAAATTTTATTTCAATTTTTGCTGAGTACCTGAGCATACATCCTAAGGGTATTCCAATCAGAATAAGGCGTAAGAATACATAACCATTAGACACCCATTGTGTCGGGCCAGAACACAAACGGCCTTGTAAATTTTTAAATGAATCGGTAACACACATGCAAACATAACATGCAGATTTAAACTCAAACCTTTTAAAACACCAATAAACCCTACCAAAATGCGAGAAAGAGAACAATTAAATATAAAATTATAAAACACAAAAATAAATTAAAATAATAACAAAGTGCAACAAGATCCGCACGAAATAAATATAAACATAACACGAAAACCCAACAATTTGAACGAAATTTGACAATTTATCAAAAATGTGAAATTTTAATGAAATGAAATAAAAATCAAATAATTTGAATTAGAAATAATTCAATTAAAAATCCAAAAAGAAAAATTGTCAAATAAAATTTCAAATAATAAGATTAAAGATTAGAATATACCAGAAAAGCACAAGGTCAAATTTTGTTTTACTAAATCAAAAAGAACACACAAGGTCAAATTTTGTTTTACTAAATCAAAAAGAACACACAAAGTTAGGGTCGTACAATAGGTATATATACCGATTCATTTTTACACAATTTTAACCAGTTTTAATCGTCAAATCGGTTTTAACAAGAATCAGTTTTTACTTGAAACCAGTATAATTCAGACATCAAAAATTACTATGTGAGTGAGAGGTGTTTGGGACTCTCTCCACGTCGCATTCTCTCAACCTCAGTTGAGCTCTGCTTGAGTGTCCGCGTGGGGAGAGGGTATTATCATATTATGATCGATGTTTTATGGAATGCTCCACATTATGTTCAGAAATTGATAATTAAATGTATTATATGGCAAAATATAGTTGTTAAAAATGAAATTCTTCCATCAATGCTTTACATTTTAAGACCCACAGCCAAAACATACTGCAAGCTAGTAAAATCCAACACATGATCGTAATCGTGTAAGTGCGTGTATCATCGCCAACGATTCGTGCCCGTGAAGGCTCCGGCGTGAGAACGCAGGAGCTGAAACGTCAATATCAATCCGTATAGGGGAAAAGGGTGAGGGGGAAATAGTCTTTTGGCTGTTTTTCCGTCACTCATTTCTCATAAACTCGATCTAAACTTATTTCTCACATACGGCTAAAATTCAAACATCGAGTAGTCCAGTGGGCACTCATTAACTATAATGTAAACACAATCGATCTAGGATCAATTAAAGGAAGGTGACATGGTTTTTTGACAATAAAATCGTTGCTATGCTCAAACTATAACAAAGTTTAATGAAAAATGTGAAAACGTGATTAATTAAACGCTGTACAAGATTGAAACAGCGAATTTCGGTAAAGGAAAAATTATTAATCTAAAATAACAATATAAAGGACGTATTAAAAGTATAAAGAACCCATAAATGCCATTTAAAATATCGACAAAATTATCAACGAACTAAAGCGCCATGTTCCAAATATAGGGAGGTTTTTCTAAAACCGTAAATACATTTAGAAATATATAGCCGACGCGTAATATTCAAAATTCCAAATACAATGACCAAAACGTGGAATATTGTAGATTAGTAATTAAATCAATTTGACCTCGAGCTAATCCGACAAGAATGATTTTAAAACCACTATAATTCACGACTAAATCGGTTGAACCAAAGCATCAAAATGGAAAGGTTTTTGTTTTCCGCTGACTAAGACCAAAGCGTAATATGATAAAAGGCAAACAATCCATATAGGAATACTAACCGACTAGATTAAATTTACAAAACAATTTTCAAATAAATTCCATAAAATGCAGAGGCTATCAAAGAGTAGATACAGACTCGGACAAATTAACCCATAACAGAATTGAGCGTTTAATAACCAACAGAGCGCCATCATAGAACCAACCAATTTTTGAACCAACGACACTACAAAATAGAAGGGAAAAATCATATACCTTCTATCCATCGCCCAAACTAATCCATAATAGCTTAGTTAAATGATTAACTAAAGGAACTTTCACATAAAGTAAAATTTAAAATGAAAAACAAAAACATAAATTATAACGAAATGTCGCACATAAAGTTACGATTTTAAAAATAAAAAACACAAATTATAACATAAGATCACACATAAAATTACAGATAAGGTGAGGTGAAATGCTCTTAATCATAATCGGTTCATCCTGAAACAGTTAATAAAAGGATTTGGCCATGACAGCGACGAGAATTCCTCTACTAAAACATCTTAGTAAATCTTTGATACAATCATCTGATTTTGGTAACATTCTTTTCCAACCTAAGCAATCCGTTCTGAATTTCAAACTTCAATGCCATCATCTAAAAATGGTTAAACCCATAGGTAGAAAGTACAAAATAACTTACTCTACAAATAAAACGAATCATGAAATCCAATAAATGCTGAAGATCGATTACCCCGTTAGCAGCAAATTAACGTGAATAAACAAAAATCCTAAAATTTGTAAATCCCACAACTGAGAAACGAGAGGACATGACATTTGGCTAAATGTCATGACGAACTAGTTCGCCAAATCAATACACCGCATGCCCTGATAGTCGATGCCGTGACAAGAGAGTGTGCGCAGTTCACGAACCTCTACACTGCAGACACACACACCCAATATAAATCTCGTCGTCGGCAGGAAACTCTTCATTTCGAATCAATAATAGCATGTCTGGAAATGATAATCGATCTCCAAAGATCCACCACGGACGCTCGAAATTTAACGTCACAAGCACCGACGAATATTCCCCGACAAGTAAATATTAAAACTTTATTATCTAAATTAAAATTGTACCTTACGAGACTTGGGCAAGTGATTCTACTCCCGGATCCATTTTAGCTCCACTTCCAACCGAACCAGGACCCAAAGAAATCGTTGATAAAATTAATAAATTAATTATTCGTTCCAATGATTTATTTTTCCTTATGCTCATCTTCATCACCATGCAATTGATAAGTATACAATGAGAACCAGTGGTAGATTCACCAGACGATCCATATTTAAGTCACCAACCGCAACGTAAACGGCAATGGTCCATAAGCATCCATTGGCAGTGGTCAGACTCCGCCCTCACGAATCATCAACGATACTGAAAATGTTTAAATTTCGAGTACGAGATCCGTAATTTTGACCTACTGAATGAGTGCAAGCAACGACTCAATTAATAAAAATGCATTGAACACCCGATGATATGATGACGAACTAATTATTTCCAATTCGTGAGTTAGATTACCTGCATCTACCAATTATTATTAACGCAATAAAAATTAGATACTATTACCTTAAAAATAAATTTGATTTCTGTTAATAGTTAATAAATATCTTTATCATAGAAGTAGTTGGGATAATTATCAACAACGCATAATATAAAAATAAAGTTAATTTTTATCAGTTATTATAACGGAAAGATAAAAGCGTGTCTCATTAATGATCACCAACGTACAAGTAAATTTGATTAATAGTTATCAACTAATGTCGGTGTAAAAATGATCTGATTTATTACCAGTTGCCAATTTTCATAATAAAAAGTCTACGTAATATTGTTAACATTTCCTGACCATTAATAACGAAAGTAGGTTTAATTTTTCATATTGACCCATTGTTAGTATTCTAAAAGTAGATTTAATTATCATTGATATAAAACTGATTTAGAAATTTTTTAATGGTTACCAATGATCTTCATCACGAAAGTAATTTTGAATTTATTGTAGTTATTCTTTTTTTGTCATCGAGTATAATTAGTAACACCAGGTTAGATCTAGGATTGTTTCAATAGATGCTAATGATTATTAACGCAAGGTAGATCTGAGGATATAAAAGATTTCTCATTATTATCGACATGAAGGTAAACTGAATGTATTAACAAAACCCAAAATATTAGAATGGAAACAGATTCAGTTTTCCCTATAGGATGTAGCTTATTGTTAAATCGAAGGCGGATTTGATCTTAGATAACCAAACTTTAATTTCATTAAAGTTACCGTTTGAAGCAATATTAATAATTTTCAACTCTTATTCCAACTTTTGATGAGGTACCGATTCTCTGACATGCGATAATAATAATGACGTGAAGGGGTAGAGGACTCTGAATGACTGCCAACGGATCGAGTATTTTGACGACCCGACTAACCACAGACCCACGAGTTGACCCCGACACATCACGACGCGAATAGAATGCATCCGCTTATACATCCCCGTAGACAAACGAATAATTCCGATGGATAATGACACATAAATAATGTTGTACTTATTTTCAGGAGACTCATGGATAGATGCATCCAGAGTCATAGCTCGGTTCCCCACCCACTCGGCTGCCCGGTGCAGGCAAGAGATGTGGGATGCGGGCTTCTCCATATCCCCAGTCCGCGAAGCCGAGGTGGCACACAAGGCGACTCCGATGAAGTGGACCTCCCATATGTCGCCATTAAAAGGGAACCCGGAAGGAATCCGGGAGAGAAATACGATGGCAGGTGGAGCACCTGCTGGCTCGCCTCGAGCGTCACCAAGCCGAAACAAACCGTCAAGTGGAGCAAGCAAGGCAATACCTCCAGAGAGTGAACGAGGACATTGCGGCGGGCCGGATACTGACGGGTATGCCCCGCAATATAATGTCTCGTATGAATTAAACGACCACAGCCTCCAGAGACGAATTCCTGAAATGCGAGTAGTAGTTCCTCGACACATCTTGCCGAAAGAGATGAGGAATGAAGACGAGATTACCAAACTCCATCGCAAACACTCTTACGCGAGAGAGCGGTACATCAAGAAAAGAAGATAGTTCGTTGAGAACATTTTGTGCATGATATTTTTTAAGATAATCCCAATAAATGTGTTCATTTTCATGTTTTAGATTCTTATTAGAATTATTTAAATTTTTATTTATTTTGGTTACAACCTTAACTAACCCGCACTAGAGTTTGACTTATGAATAATAGCCCAAGGCTCTTTCTCGACCAGCTACTACTTGTTTTGTTTTAAATGAATATTATGACAATCCGTCTCATTTAAGAAATGCACTCTCCACAATTCTTCATACTACAACGGGAGTTAGATAAAGCACAAGCGGCCAACCGGAATTTACACCAACAGTTAATCCAACTTACCAGGGAGATCCAGCAGATCAAAGGCACTTGAATCAAACCCAAGAGAGCCAAGATCGTCTACCAAAGGATGGAAGCCACACAAAAAGGTTGGGCCGGTGAGAGACAGTTAACGCAAAACCTGAAGACCCAAATTAAAGGGTTAGAAACAGCCCTGTCGGCGAGCGAAGGAAGGGCGGCGGTAACGTATCCGTTGGTCTTCGCCCCGGCGCAATTGGCTTATCGTGACATAATGAACCCAACTACATCCAAGGACAAGCCCAGCCGACACCGGCCAGGAAGAGCCGAGCGCGCAAAACGTCGGCGACTCAAGGAAACTGGTGGATTGTAAATCTATGAACGCTAATTTTCTTTTTGTTATTGTTGTTCCTGTTAATAAAATAATATCGTTGATAGTTTGTATTATTAAGAGACCTAATTCATCCGACAGATTCGACGTGCAAATATAGGAAATCGAAACAAAAAAGAATTGAAGAGTCACTTAGGGACCCAAATAAAATCTAAAGCGAGCACAAGCCTTCTATCGGCAGCTCGTTGGACCCACGGATCGTTCGGTCAATTATAGCATTAGCAATAGCGCTCACTTTTTGCGGACGATCTACCCACTCGAACACAATTCCAATGTTGCTTAGCAACGGGTGCCGAGTGGTAAGCGAAAGAATATTTGTATGGGGTTGTCTGGGTAGCAACCATATAGTTTCAAAATACCCACTAACCCACCAATTGTGTCCTAATGTATGGCTACTAGTAAAAGTTGAGTCATATCGCCATGACTGCTAATACCCTGGTACACCACTGGGTTCAAGAGCTACAATAAAAGGTTTCATGCTCGTTTATGATTAAGGTTCCTTAATTGATCAAATTTTAGTTGAATCAATAACAAAATGCCAAAACAAATAAGTAGTGTTGGGCCAGAACACAAACGGCCTTGAAAATTGTGTTGGGCCAAGACACGATGTTGTTTAAATGAATCGGTAACACACACGCAAATACAACATGCAGATTTAAAATCAGACCCATAAAACATCAATTAACCATGCTAAAATATGAGAGACAAAACAATTAAATATAAAATCAAGAAAACACAAAGTAAATTAAAATAATAACAAAGTGCAACAAGATCAGCACGAAATAAACATAGAAATAACATGAGAACATGAAAATTTGACCGAAATTTGACAATTTACCAAAAAATGCGAAAATCCATAAAAATTTAACTAAAATTAAATTATTTGAATTGTAAACAATTCAATTAAAAAATAAAAATTAAATTGTCAAATTAAATTGCAAAATTAATAAAATTAAGAATAGAATATACTAGAAAATCACAAGGTCAAATTTTGTTTTACTAAATCAAATTTAACACGCAAGGTTAGGGTCGTGCAATAGGTATATATACCAATTCATTTTCACATAATTTTAATCAGTTTTCATAAAACTTGAACCAGTTTTAACCGTATACAACTAGTCTTAACCCGTGTTGCTCAGTTTGATTCAGTTTTGCAAACTTGAAGCAGATTTCTCTAACCAGAATTTTTAATGTGAGTGAAGAAATGTTCGAACGACTTTCTCCACGTCGCACCCAGACAACCTCATATGAGCTCTGTTTGAGGCGTCGGCGTGGGGAAAGGTTTGTATGTGCAATGTATAGAACCATATATGCCAATTATGAACGTGTATTTATGCCAATTATATTTCAATAAATGCTTAATTAGAGAAACTCTTGTCGAAATTTTTTCCGGCCCACAGCCGAGACATCACCGCAAGTCAATAAAATCTACACACCCCAACCAAACTGTGTAAGTGCGGTGTAAGTCCGCCAATAGTTTGTAGCTGGAACGCAGTAGCTGGAACGTCAAACCTGACCCGTATTAACGATAGACTAATTTTGATAGCTATAGCCTTGTGCCGAACTAACGTAAAGATCCCACTAATAATGAACTGAATATTTTTACTCCTCGAGGACATTATAAAGAGTTTTAGAAATCCAACCTAAATTAATAAATGAACTGACCACAATTTAATTAAGATAAAAACGAGAAATCTAGGATTTAGCGAAATTAAAATACGACAAATAATTATATTAAAATTGACAATACAGATTATCAATAAAGACCTTGAATGGAGAAACCGTTAGATAATTATGTAATGAGTATCGATCCCCACACAAAAATTAGTTCATGAACTCTTTAACATGATTAATTATATACTAAGCACGGTAATAATTTCTATCCAATTTTTGTTTAGACAATTCTTGAATTGACGCATCTCGCGTCACAGTGCGATTTCCCGCACATTCTGCCGCCAGATGTCGTCAGGCCACGTGGGACGCGGGGTTCTCAATCTCGCCCGTAAGAGAATCCCGCGCAGGCACTCAACGAGAACATGGAGAAATCGATCTTCCCTATATTGCTATAAAGAGGGAACCAGGCCGAAATCCTGCCCGAGAGATCTGAGGGCAAGCAGAATACTTATTAGCGCGTTTGGAAGAACACCAACGCCAGACCAACAAACAACTAGAACGAGCTCAACGTTACCTGGCAGAAATAAATGAAGCGATCGCTACCGACATTATTCCGAGTACGACGATACGCTCCGCCGTACAATACATCTTACAATCTAGACGACCTTCGTCTGAATGAAAGCTCCACCGAGATGAACGTACTGGTCCCACGAAAGATTTTTACAAAGGAGATGCGGGACGGAGAGCGATATTACAATGGCAATCGCGAGCACCCATATGCTCGGGTCTACCCAGGAGAAGTAGAAATCAAGGCCGTTCAAGATGTGACAAGTTTCAGTAAATTAGATAAAAATAAATATTAGTTTTTGATGCGTTTTTCCTTTCTTTTTCTCATTTACACAAGATTATAGCATAATCCCTGATCATAGGAAAACTTAATGAACTATGCGAATTCTGACGTAGAGAGTGTAGTTGATGATGAATTTTCTTTTATTGTAGATATGCATTCAAGGCAAGTCTTACAAAAGGAACTAGACAAGGCCCAGAAGTCAAACAAAAATCTACTCCAACAAATCATGCAATTGACCGCTGAAGTCCAACAGATACGATCCACTTGGATAGAGCCCAAGAAAGTAAAGACCCTCCACCAGAAAGTTGCGGCCGCCCAACGAGCTGGACCGAAGAAAAACACCTTAATCAAAGCCTGAAAACGCAGATTCGGGGCCTGGAGGTAGCGTTATCGGCGTGCCAGGAGGGCAACGCGGTAACCTACCCATTGGTCTTTGCCCCAGCCTAATTGGCTTATAAAGAAACCGTGGTCGCAAAACCCACAGATAAGCCCATCCGGCATCGGCCAGGAAGAAATGAGCGCGCCAAGTGTCGGACCGCTCGGCACGCAGAAGAAAAGGCGATTTGATTTGATGGTTTAATAAATGTTGTTTTTCCAAGTTGTTAACTTTCTTAATAAGTGTAACGTCAACTCGAGCTAGAATAAAAAGCAAACAATTTTTAGATTCAGTGGGTAGAATGAGATAAGTCAGTTATACATGAAAGAGACCAAAGCAAATAAAAGCGCACACAGGCCTTCTAACGGCAGTGCGTTGAACCCAGTTTGAGGTCGGGCCAGAGCAGTTCCTATATGGCGCTCACCTTTGGCGATCTCAAAACCAGTGGTTACATCACCAATGTTGCTTAGCGACGGGTAACCATTGGGGGTAAAGAATAAGTTACATCTGGAGTTAAGGTCAAGGTTAATCAGACCATAAACTCCACAACTATAAATTGTAGGATTCCCCGTTTCATCTCACTTCGCACAACTTGGAATATTTTCATCACGAGATATTTGAAATGTTTTGTTTTTAAAATAAATATTTTGTAAATGTATCATGTTATTTTTATTAATTACCACCTTTTAGAGTTTTAAAGGAAAAAAAAGTCTTTCAAATAAATGTTTCTAATAAATTAATAAAAATGATAATAGTAATATTACAATAATCGTATTAAAAGTAGTAATGATAATAATGATAATAATAATAATAATACCAATAGATTGATAATAATAATAACATCAGTAATAAAAATATTAGATTAATAATAATATTAATAATAATAATAATAATAATAATAATAATAATAATAATAATAATAATAATAATAATAATAATAATAATAATAATAATAATAATAATAATAATAATAATAATAATAATAATAATAATATAATAATAATAATAATAATAAAATAATAATAATAATAAAAATAATAATAATAATAATAATAATAATAATAATAATAATAATAATAATAATAATAATAATAACAATAATGATGATAATAAAATAATAATATTAATAATAACAAAAACTAATAATAACTATTGTAATAATAATAATAATAGCATTAATAATAAGTTATGATGGTCTCAATAGACATTTCGGAATTATGGAAGATCAATTTGGAGTTAAGAGGGGTTGAGTCTGAATCATTTCTTTACTATCTAATATGTAACTTTATTGTCATTAAGGTGAAGATGTTTTATTACTTTAACGATTATAACACTAGAAAAAGTAAATGTAAATTAAATGGATCCCTTAACAATTTTTACATGAAGATTTCCTACGAGACCGAAATGGATTAAGATTTCACTTGAACTCTGTATACTCAAGTATTGTAGTCTACACGTATAACTATTGATTCAATTTAGCCTTTCGGATATTCTTAGTCTCCAAATGATTTCGAGTCAATGTATTAGTGATCTTCTCTCATTCTTCTGGTTTCAAAATATTTTCCTTTTCCTAACTAGTCATGTGTATTTTTCTTTTTATGTTTATTGATTTTAATCCTTCCTCATGGCCACGCTCAGTCATCATGACGGTCAGGCGATAAGGTTACTCGGGGGAAACTCTGGGCTGTTCTGACAACCGTCCTCACAACTACTCTTCCTCCTGAGCACTACAGTCCGTGGTTTAGCACCACTCGTAGTCGGTCAAGTTTGTTTTTTATTTTATTAACTTGCAGATTTGTGATTTTAAAATTATGCCACTCCGTCGAGATGGAGTTCGATCATGAATAAGTTATTCTCATATAAAAATGCGTAAGTTAGGATTCAAATGAAATAAAGAAAAACTAAAAATAATGATTAAAATTATTGTAATTAAACCAATAAATTTCATAAAATAATGATAACAAAAATTTGGTTAACATACAAAAAAATTTTAATTTCATATAAAAATCAAAACATTTTACTTGTCTCAAATTTTTTTCCAATATACAAAGATTCAGGATAATAATAGGTCAGCAATTGCACAAAGTAATTGAAAATAATAAAATATTTTTGAGAGAGAGAGTGATTTTTGCTCGACCAGCATCGCCTTATATATCACGATTGTTCGTGTGTGTGTTTTGATACGGTAAAACAATGAATTTTCCAGAATATTCCAAAATTATAAATTTTTTATTCTTTTTGATTTAAAATTAAATTTTTATATTTTTATGTACCAAAATTTTTATTTAATTTTTATTTATTTTATTTTTCTTTATATTTTCTATTTTTGCTAAATTTTTAAGTTTACCGCTCAAAAACACACAGGCGTTATTGTGCTGGTCAAACAAATATGGGCTGAATCAGTTTTTGCCCAACAATTGTAACTAACTAAATAATCCAGCTGTGACGTAATTTATAAACAATGTATGAAGGATCCTAACTAAATAATATTCAAAGTATATTTAATTTAAGGCAAAAAATAAAATTAATACCATCAAACTTCGTCGGTAATAAAATAATAGTTGAACTAATGTAAGTAAGGCAAAACAATATAGCACCGTAAATAACCATAGTAATAATAACAATTAACATCGCACAGGACTAATGAAAATAAATCAAAAGATCATCCATAAAAGAAAGGAACAGAGTATTACAATTCACTAAAGTAGAGGATCAAAATAGTCTGTGACATCACGCTTCATAAATACACGGCTGTTGTACTCCGTTCAATCCCAGACAATCGATTTTCTCATCCATAACACTGCAAGTAGGCATCTGATAATCATAACCATCAATACTATTCGGGAAGCCCGAGCACAGGGACGTCATATTGAGTGCGAGATTGTAAAGGACGACGATAGTAAACCGACTTGAGAACTGTCAAACATACTTTACTGAGTAGAAATATAAGGAATACTTACCAGAATTTGCCTTGGATAAAATAATCAGGAAAGTGGAATATAATGACTAAAAATGAGCAACTCTATAATGAATGGACAAATATAAACCCACAGATTATACGAGCGATTATGAATTGGACATGTCAGCAAACAATGAACATTGAAGAAGGCGTGTAAAATCAATACTCTCTGTAACAAAACCAGAAAGCGAGAGAAAAAATCGAAATGCCACGTCACCGAGGGCAGAGAAATTATTCCGATCAATATCAATGAATAAACATGCTGACATGAAGAGATATATATAGTCAGTCATATTCAGACTTTGATATTTACTGTTTCAACAAAACACAAACGAGAAATGAATGCACGAGAGGAACAACTACTCATGACTCCGAAGATGAAAAAGGACAGCGGTACTCGCGACGAGGAGAAGACCAGAGCGAGGAACCAGCAAAGGGAAGAGAAAACAGATATGAAGACGAGTCTTGGATCGATGCGTCCTGGATCACGATGCGTTTTCCAGTACGATCGGCCATTAGGTGCAGACAAGCAATGTGGGACGCGGGATTTTCGATTTCCTCCGTGAGAGAATCCAGAGAAGGTCATCTTAACAACTACGAGGAAGCAGATTTTCCGTACGTGGCTATCAAGAGGGAGCCAGGCCCCTATCCAGCCCGCGAAACCCGTGCGGAATTCACTCTGGCTCGCCTCGAACATCATCAACGGCAAACGAACTGGCAGGTAGCTATGGCTAGAAGGTGCCTGGCCAGGATAAATGCAGATATTTCTGCCGGGAAAATCCCCAGAACCGATGGATATGATCCATCCTACGGCGTATCCTATGAATTGGACGACCCCGTGTTGACAGAGCCTACAATATCCATGGATGTAGTGATCCCTAGAGGATTACTACCGAAAGACATACAGGACTCTAACAGAAGTCCGGCAGAACGGCAAGAACATTCATATGCTCTGGATCGACCTAGGTTCGATTCAAACTCTTGTCGCCGAAGATAATACGAAGATAAAAATACGAAGATAAAAAGTTCATGTCTTAAAACCAATCATTAAATTCGAAAAATCTTAGTTCTTTAATTATTGATTGCTCATATAATTTTAATCCTCGAAGACCGAGGCAGTGGTAACGAACCAAGACAACTTAGATAGTGCGTTTAGATAGATATTCAGTAGATTCTTTTTGTAAGTTAACCTTAGGGAAATAATAATATCCTGACGCAATAATAAATGATGAAAATTTAGTTTAATTGTAGATATGGATCCACTCAAGACTCTAAGCAAGGAGTTAGTAAATTCGCGCAGGGAGAATGCGGAGCTTCACCACCAGTTACTCCAAATGACTCGGGAAATTCAGAAAATTCGAGCATCATGGGTGGAGCCCGCAAAGTTGAAAGCGATTTATCAATGGATTGACCGCCGCACAGCGCGGATGGGCGGAGGAAAAGCAACTCAGTCAAGCTCGAAAGACACAGATAAGCGGCTTGGAAGTGGCACTATCGGCTTGCCAGGAGGGCAACACCGTAACGTTTCCGTTAGTATTCGCGCCGGCCCAGCTAGCGTTCAGGGAGACAACGGATACGACCAAGTCGGCAGCGGCAAAACGTTCTCAGTGGCTCCCAGGGAAGGCGGAGCTTGCGAAATGCCGTGCACAGCAAATCAGGGATTAATATTGAAGCTTGGCTAGACTAACAATTTATTAGGGTGCTGATATATAAATTATTATCGCTGTTTCTTTAGTTTCGTTTGTTTTGTTTTGTTAATTCATTGATTTGGCAAAATAAATCCGTTCGACTGAAAGTATGAAATGGGGTTCGTGCAATAATTGATTCTGGAAAGTGTCGAATACATACGGAAGGGACCGAAATAAGAAATCGCACATAGGCCTTCTATCGGTAGTGCGTTGGACCCAACATGAGGCCGGGCCTTGGCAGTTCTCCTGTAGAGCTCACCTTTGGCGGTCTCATAACCAGTGGTTACAATTCCAACGTTGCTAGCAATGGCTAAGCATTGTATGTAAAGGGGTCAAGGTTAGATACCACTAACCCACCATACAAATTTGGGGGCTCATCCGGGATAAAGCTTCTTTATTTGGGAAGATCAACACAGCCAAGTTAAGAAATAACAGAGAGCAAATGGTCAAAGAGCACATGACGCAAAATCTGGTTGTCATCAAGGAAATGTCGGGACGACATTTCACCCAACCCCAGAGAGACAACAAATGAGAAAAGGGAACGCAATGTGAAACAATAAAAAACGGTAGATATTTCTACAAAATGAGAAGATATTTTGATGAAACGAACGGCTCGCCCACCAAGTACAAATTTGGGGGCTCAGCTGGGATAAAGCTTCGTTAATTGGGTAAAGCAAAACAATAAAGTTAAGAAAAAACAGAGAATTTTTATCAGTACACCCTCAGCCGGGATGAAAAGATTTTGTTGGTAAAAGACTAAAGAACACAAGACACAAAAATCGAGTTGTTAAACGAAAAACGTCGGGACGACATTTTGCCAAACCTCGGAGAAATGACGTGGGACAAAGAATGAAACTTAATAAGGAACAATAAAAAACGATCAATTCGTCTACAAAACAAGAAGGATGTTACGGAAACAAAGGGCTCACCCACCATACACATTTGGGGGCTCAGAAAGGATTTCCCTGCACAAATGAACGAGAGGACAGGATACAGGACTATTTTATCAAACAGAAAATGTCGAGATGACATGTTACCGGACCATGGAGAGACAACGAACTAAGGAATGTAACTTAACAAAAAACGATGGAAAATGACAACGAAATTAACGCTGCAAGGAAAGACGGCAAAAATGCAACTGCAAAATAAATGCTGCAAAGTAGTTTGCAAATCAAATAATACTGCAAAATAAGAATGCAAAATGCAACCGCAAAATTAATGCTCGGTAACAAATGATGAAAAACGATGGATATCTCTACAAAGTAAGAAAATATAGTGACAAAACAAACGGTTCGCCCACCAGATACAACGAGAAAAATCAAAGCAATAAAGTCAGGAAACAACAGAAAGTGACCAGAGGATACAAGATATAAAAACCGAGTTATTAAACAGAGAATGTCGGAACAACATTTTGCCAAAGAATAGAGCCTAATAACGAATGACGGAAAATGATCGTATTATCTACAAAATAAGAAAAGGTGTCAATGAAACAGATGACTAGGCACTAACACAAATTTAGGGACCCAGCAACGAACAAGAAGGCAAGATTGTTGTAACAAAAGGAATACAAGCCAAGAAAACAATTTACCAAACCAGAAAGAGCTAAAATAAGAAAACTATGGAAAACGACCAAACCGACTACATAGTAAATAAGGATAAAGGTAAAAATAGCAAATAATCTGAGACGTAACGTGCAAACGGCAACACAACTCATGAACAACAAAAACTTGTAAATGGGATAAATAAAAACGGGGTAAGCGAAGAGAATAGAAATAAATAAGGGAATAAAACAATATTTAAATGGGGGAGAAACCAACAAAACTAGAGAGAGCAAATAGACTATAATAGAACAAATAATTATAAAGTAATATAATAATTAAATTTATTAATGTTTTATGAATAGATGGAGCTAGCCAAACAAATAACAATGAAACTGAGAAAAATTTTGAATATCGAAAACAATAACCTAGAGAAGCTGATAAATAAACAAAATTTATGATAAAGGTCAGAGAAGACGTTGCAACGATTTCGAGCCTTTACCCAGACAAATTATGCATACTGATAAAATTAAACAACATCAATGAAGAGGTGACAACTAAAAGAATATACGAAATTCTGAATATGAGATTAGAGATAATCGAATTCGGCAAGGAATGTAGCACGATGATGAAATAGGTCGAAATAATCGAGGAGGAAATGATGCAGATGATGGAAAAACAGACTAAAATCTATCGAGAATGCTACGTATATCGAGTGGAGGAAGCACGAGTAATGGTAATACTGTGCGGACATTTAAGCTTTTGCCAAGGATGCGCACAGGAGTCGCATTGTATGTTATGTCGATGAAAAATAAAGGAGAGGATAATAGTGTTTTATACATAAACTGGAAATTGTTGTGAATTTTGCAACAAATACGTATTGTTTGTAAACGATTAATTATTAAATAGGAGCAAATAAAATAATGACAAGTAAAATAGAATCAACATATGAAAGCCGAATCAGGGAAAATTTAAAATACACGCACAGAGACACAAAAGCAGCGGAATCGGAAAGACCGCATATTTGGACGCAAAAATTTCGACAACCAAGAGATAAGCTTTCTAATGTATAATTTACTTTTTGTTTTATCTATATTATATTGAGATAGGACGAGGAAAAATAATAACCTGAGCTATCAAAACGATAGTAAGCTCACCCGTGGGGAAACTTTGATCAATCCTACTGAGAAAGGAAATGGTAGGCCAAGTCGCAAATGTTAATAGGCAGCCTGCAAGAGACTAATCAACTCTTTTGGGAGGCTTGTTGACGAGATTACCACAAATTTTGATGGGGGAAGTAAAAGGATGAACCAAAGGGTGAGAGAAAATGCGCATTATTTAGGAGAAGGTGAGAGAGCAGAAAACTCTCGCAAAGGTACCTAGAAATATTTTCCCTAGCTGGTGGTGAGGCACCAGAGGACAGCGGCTGACTGTCGTATTCAGGATGTTATCAGCTAAGGGACTGGTAGCGCTGAACCGCTCGATACACAACCCGGATACCCACACCGAGTTTCGACCGAGAATATATATTTTGCTGGGAGGGACTCGATACACAACCCGGATACCCACACCGAGTATTGAGGACACCAAGCGGTAGGTGAGACGTGAACTAACCGGTAAATGGTTCATACTCGAGAGGTCTTACTAAGAATCAGATTGAGGCAGCCGAACAGAGCTGGAAATCTGACGCGAAACGTACTAGTAGTAGACGGAGATGTTAACTACTACAGCGCCCAAACTTTCTTTTTCTTTTCACTATTCGAGAGATCAAGTAAAACGCTTTTGGAACTTGATTGAACTTCTAGGCATTTCAATACTTTTATATTCTTCTCAATACACAACCTGGATCCCACACCGAGTACTAATGGAATTTTTTTAATTAGCACGTAGCCCAGCAAGGAGTTCGGTACAAAAACCCGGATACCACACCGAGTATCGAACATCCAAACGGTGGTAAGATAGCGTAACCGGACAAATACGCTATCAAAAGACGACCAAGGATTGAGAGTCAGTGTGAGGCATCAAGCTTGTCAAACTAGGCAAGTTACCCAACAAGTCACTGATAAACTTAATTAAGAGAGACGCAGAAGGCCACAGAGAGCCAATAAAGATGTATTTAATTAGGAGAGACTCAGAAGGCCATAGAGCGCCAATAGAGATGATAAATTTAAGGCTACAGCGTGTCAATTTGAAAGTTAATAAGATTTAGATAAAGGCCCATAGAGCGCCAGCGATTAAAGAATAAGGAGACGATTTTACGATAAATCAGGGAGATATAGGAAAAATAATTAACGAAGTGAATGATGATATGGTTGCAGCTATTTATTTAATAAAAATATAGATAATTTATGCGACTATATAGATAACTGATAAGACTATATAGATAATTAATACGAGGCTCATAGATAATTGATACAAGATATAGATAATTTAAAATGGACTTAGAATAACGGGGGGTGAATCAGACGGAAAATGATCACAGCAGAAAACGCTAGCGAGGGATAATAATGTATACAGTATAGTAAACGAAGGAGAAAATTCGTATAGAGTTAGTGGGTTACAGGGTTTCGTCATTTTGCTTATCCTCCTGGTGACCCTAGTAACGCCATACAAAATGATGCTAACCGCCACTTGGCACCCGTTGCTAGGCAACGTTGGTAATGTGTTCAAGTGGTGGATTGCCCGCAAAAATTGAGTACCATGTGCTAGTACTATAGTTGCTCGGACAACCCTCGGGTTCACGAGCTGTCGATAGAAGACTTATGCTCGCTTTGCTCTGTCCCTCATGATCATTCGAGATTAGGTTCTTATCTGCCTGCGGAGAGATGAAACGAAGGTTGGGTAACAGGATGCAAATATTTGGCATATAAATATATCAACAGAACAAATTGATTAAGAACTCGACTACTCTATTTAATTCGCAACACGCACAATGTTTACGGGTTAATGATTTTGCAGCTGGCTTGCTCGACGTCGGGGCACGTTCCTTACGTCCCGGCCGACGATTGTTTGCTGGAAGGGTAGCTTGCTCTGTTAACTGGGTGGTCTTCGGTGACATCTGGGTTGGGGCGAAGATGAGCGGATATGTTACCGCTTCCCCCTCCCGGCAGACTGCTAGGGCGACTTCGAGTCCTCGAATTTGCGTGCGCAGGCTCTGGTTGAGCTGCCGCTCCTCTGTCCAGCCTTTCTGGGCTGCCGTGAGTCGATGGTAAACCGCTTTCGTCTTTGCGGGATCCGTCCATGTGGCTTTTATCTGTTGCATTTCGCGGGTTAATTGAATAATCTGGGCGAGTAATTCCGCGTTTGCCTGTCTCGCGTGGTCCAATTCAGTCTGTAAGATTCTTAGGGAAGACATCGCTATAATTAAATAGATCATTTTAATTTATTATTGATCAAGTTAAATAATCATTTATTTCATTAAACAAAACCACGAATAATTCTAGCTATACGAAGAAAAAAATGACACACAAATTTCTAATATTTTAAATCAGTCGTTACATCAAGTTATCACTGTTCTTTCATTCGTCGGGGCAATATCTCTTCAGGCTTCGTTTGAGAGCCTCCACGGTATATGGTCGTCGGGTATCCGGACTGGGCGAGGTGGATAGGCGACTGCAATCCGCCCGGCGAGGATGTCTTCCACCACGTTTGCGAGATACATCCTCGCCTTAACCACCTGTGAATCTACCTGCTCCTGCACCCTTTCCCATTGGGTGAGGAGATCCTGCGCATTCAGGTAGGTCTCTGCAGCTGGGTATTGCTGTCCCAAGAGACCGCAGGGATCCTTCTCTAAGCCTAATATCCTCCAGGTAGTTGGATACGGCCACTGTTGTTGTATCTGATCGAAGGTTCTCTTGGTTGGTTGAACTCCTGTCTGTCCCTGTTGGCCTGCACTTCGACTGATGCTTCGTTCGGGTGACATGTCTAAAACGTTTTTATTATTATCTCCGCTTAATTCACCATGTTAAGTTGTTAACAAAATAAATAGGGTCCATATTAGTGTGGAGGGTGTCATCCAATTTAATCTTAGCGAGTTCTGGTAATTGTTATGTGGTCGGGATTCTTTCGCAACGGGTGGCTTATGCGAGTGAAATTAATAATGCACGGGTGGTAAATCCACTAATCAACTCGATTTTTATTTAATTAGGCAATATAATTTTAAGGAGTTATAGAGTGATATTAGGGGTAGCGACCACATTAATGAAGATATCATCGTACGCGAGTTGAGATTTTAGGTGTTATGCAACGTTATTATATCTTATTATTGTCTATTTTATTTGTTTTCCATTTTCGGACTTTCTATAATACAAATCGTTAATTGATCGAATAAATCCTATCACCATATGTTATGATAAAAGTTTATTGATTCCTTAAATTTAATATCGAAGTTAATCTCGTTGAATGATTTTTCGAGTAGGTGATCTGAACAGTTAAGGGCGAAAACGGATGTCGAACGGATGAATTTATGAAGCGTTGACGGTTGTTTGCCGATTGCATGTGATTTCCGGCGGATCTTGACGTTACGGATTAAGTGGTCGAAAGGAAGTGAGTTAATTTATTTACATCCGGTGATTTATAACACTTCATTTTCAGGATTATCGATTGGCAAATTCATCTAAACTTATTCGGGTAAGTTATTATGTAGATTGCTCGGAACAAATCTTATCGCCATTTTTAAGGAAAACGGTGTATTACGTTTGAAACCTTCAAGTGGATGAACTTTATGCTATTGCAATATTTTAACTTTGTGGATTTTATGTATTCGAAGAACCAAAACGATATGAAGCTTTCCCGTGAGTTCACAGTTTGTGTAATATTAAAATAAAAATTTTCTCTCCTTTCAAAACATTGATTTTTATCATGATATTAATTTAATTTAAACAATAATTCATACGTTTTGTTTTTCGTCTCTGAACTTGTTTCATTTTAAGAAAACTTTATCACAAACTTATAAATCATTCCAGTTTGGGTTTAGGGACGGTTGTAATAACTTAGTTCGGTTTCATTACTCGGTTTTCACATATTTTTTATTTCAACTAATTTATTCAACCTTTGCTTTAATTCTTCTTTAATATTAACATCGTTATCTCAACTAATTTATTCAACCTTTACTTTAATTCTATGAAACTACTTTTATATTAACATCATACTAGCAAATCCCTGAATCTAGTTCTACTTTATTCTTATTCAAGGTTTATTTGATCTCCTCTAGGTAAACTATTTTACTTTTACGCAAATCGTTTTAGTTATAATCGCTGAGTGGCTCGGTTTAATCGACATCGTCTCTTAGTTCAATTATCGTGATATTATTAATTGAGGAATTTATATTATTTAGGCAATAGACTAATATACGGAAATTTTATTTGACCTACGTTAACTTTAATCATTTAATTGAGTTTATTTCTCTATAAAGCATGTATGATTATGCAAAATTCTTTTAAGTTTAATCATAATGAAACAAATTCAGCTTAAACAACGAGTTATTATTAATCTGATTTAGGAGAATTATTTATCCACTAATTTTTACAATTAAATTATAGATTTCAGTTAGCTATATCAGCGATTTTTATGTAATTTACTCCCGTACCCTTTCCCTTTAATAGGCCTTAGGCGCATTTTATGTTTATATTATATTTACTGAGTGCCCACTGGACTACTCGGTGTGATAATTTTAAGCCGTGTGTAATATAAATTTAGGTCGATTTTACAGAATTGAGAAACGAGGAAGCAGCCAGAGACTTCTTCCTTATTTCTCTTTTCAGCTATAGGGATAAATATTGACGTTACGACCGCTGCGTTGCGCACGCTGAGTCTTCACGAGTACATATCATTGGCGATTTTCTACGCACTTACATGCATCTGTACTATGTAGATTTTGCTTTCTTGCGTTATGTGTTGGCTGTGGGCCGGAAAAATTTCGACAAAATTATTTAACTATTAAGCATATAAAACAGGTTATTATTATCAATAATATTTATTAATTATATAACAATTAAACATAAATTACCATCCATTGACCAAAAATAACAAATAGCATAATATTGCATCAAAATAAACAAAATACCTCTCTCCCCACGTCGTCGCCAAGCAGAGCTCTACAGAGATGCTATGGACGCGACGTGGAAAGAGGGTTCCACCATAAATATTTCTCACGTAAATAATAATTGAAAGTAACTGTAATTTCGAAAATAGATTCAAAAACGATTAAGATTTTCAAAATGGTTTTAAGGTTTTGAAAATGGTTTTAAATGGTTCTTAAATGGTTAAGTTAAATGTGAAAATGGATCAGTATTTATACCTATTTTTCTCGCATGTGAAATTTGATGCAGTAAAACAAAATTCGACCTTGTTATTTTCTAGCAAATTCTATTCTTAGATTTTAATATTTTTTGATTTATTTTTATAATTTTTTATTTAGAATTTTTATTGAATTATTACTAATTCAAATTTTCCGATTTAATTTTCTCTTTAATGAACTTTTATTAATTTTTCCAATTTTGTCGAATTTGTTGTGTTGTCTTGTTGTATTTGTGTAGGTATCGTGCGAATCTTGGTGCATTTTGTTATTATTTTAATTTATTTTTATGTTTATTAATTTATATTTAATTCTTTTATTTTCTCATATTTTATATGGTTTAATTGGTGTTTTCAGGTTTATTTGAAGTGCATGTTATATTTGCGTGTGTGTTACTGATCCATTAAAACATTTCTCAAGGCCGTTTACGTTCTGGCCCAACAGAGTATAAAATACTGGAATTGTTGTTTATTTTTAGAGCAATCTCAAAGCAATCTCAAAGCAACCCAAGCACAGGAAGACAACCAGCAAAACAGGAACCGTAACGAAAAAGCATAGTCAAGCAAACGAACAACCGTAATCATTGAGCATATAGCATATAATACGAGAAGCAAAGGAAAAAAAAGAGAAGAGAGCCTATTAGAAGAAGACGAAAAGAGGAAAGCAATAAGCAACAGAAGTCTCAGTACAGCAGCATCAACCGTAGCAGTAACAGGAACAGGATCAGAAAGCGGACCAAACGAATTCGAATTCAGCAGCAGCCAAGGAAGCAAAATAATTAGCGAAGAGAATCTTTTAGATAATTCAGAATCAGAAAGTGAAGAAGAGATAACAAAGAATCAGGATAACAATCCCAACATGACATCCAGCACAAACCCAGACGAAGTGCCAAATAATAATAACGCAGCAATAGGATAATTTAGAGAAAAATTTAGCGGAGAGCCTCTCGATGGCAACCTTAATAGACTGGATACATTTATGAAGGAGTTTGAAGTATACAAGACCATTTGTCATTGGTCAGATCAAAAAGTAAAAGAACGACTACCCCTATATTTGAAAGGGAGCGCGCAGGATGTATTTGTGGAGGAAGCAAGCAACGCAACGAAATTAAATGCATGGACAGATATAAAAGAGTTCTTAGTAAAAATATTTGGAATAGAGAAAAAAGGGAATAGGAAAATGTTAGATTTCCTACCTAGGAAACAAAGGCGCGATGAATCCAGTGCAGTATACGCATGTGAACTGAGAAAATTAGGCAAAGAAACCTTCGGAGATAAAAGCGCACCAGAAGATAAAATGGTAGACGTCTTCATAAGAGGAGTTAAAAGAGAAGATATACGAGCCAATCTTGGATGCTTGGCACCAGAAACATTAGATAACGCAGTAGCAATCACAAACAGATGTGAGATACATCTAGGGTTGAGATATCAGGTAGCAGCTATGACAACAGAACCAACAACTACAATAGCAGGTACAAATACCAACAACCCGATCAACAATACAAATCCGGCAATGAATCAATTTATTCCAAAAGCACAGCAGATGTTTAAGCCATCCCCAACAAGGAATCCCGAAAATGGAGGTAATAACCAAGTAAGTTATAATAATAATTTCAGGAACAATTTAAATGCAAATGTACCACGTGCCAACAAACTGGACATCGGACGGAAGAATGCTACCGAAATTATAACTGTCAAAGATGCGGTAGGAGAGGACACACCGAGAGGATATGCAAGCAGCCGGATCATAGAACATGTTACAATTGTAATCAGACAGGACACCTCGCGAGAAGCTGTAACATGAGAAGAGGACCGAATCCACAAAGAACAAACAACCCTACGAGAAACCCACAAATTAACGCAATGCAAGAAATGAATATACTAAGAGAAACATTACAACGAATGCCCATGGAATTGAGAGAAATGATACAACAAATGCCTGCCAATATACAACAACAACGAATCAACTTAATGAGAAGTAACAAAGAGACCCACGAACGACGGACAAATGAATATCAGGAGCAACAACAAGCTGAATGGCAAAGATTACAAGTGGAAGAAGCCCAAGAAATTCAGCAAAGATAGAAAGATAGAGAACAAACCACGCGAAAAATTAATATGATGAAAATAGAGGCCCCAAGAGAAACCCACACTGCGAGGCAGTGTGTTGAGAACGAAAGGTAAGACAAAATAATAGTTAATGAAAAGGCAAACGAAGTAGAGTTAAACAAAATGGAAAAGATAGAAACAATAAAGGAGTTTGCGGAAGAGGAGAAACAAAAACGTCGAAAACAAAATGAAGAGACAACTGAGGAAAACCAACCGGAAACAACTAGCATCAAATTAGAAGTATCCGAAGCTAATCCAATCATGCAAAGAAAGCAAACAAAATAAAAATGAACTGAAATCAGAAATGGAAGATATGGAAATGAACGTTCCAAGAGAGGACGAAACAGAAATAACAAGATTTGTCAATGAGATAGTAGAAGAAGTAGATCGAAACCAGATGTTTATCAATCTGAAAGATACAACAACCCACAGTAGAATAATGAAACTAATTGCAAAAGGATACCAACAAGATAACGATACTTTTACAGCATCATAGAAGAATATAATAAAGGGATATCAAGAAAACTTGAAAGAATATGATAGGGCAGAATATCAAGTGGTTATCGATCATCCAGAGATACCAAGACAAATAATAGCAACAAGAGGCGAAAATACAAATGAACTATACGAATGGGTAATAGAGAAATTAGGGGCAAGCTACAAAAATTGACCACTGTATTACAGGGGAAGAAAAATAAAGCGAGATATCCATTTAGCTGATGCACTAAATATGGCCAGACGGAATAAACGTGGTAACTTTAGATAACGGTGAAATCGAAGAAACGGCAGCAGAAATATGGCAGAAAATCAAAACAATGTATACTAAAGAAATACAGCCAGGATTGGAAAAGGAAAGGCAGAAAATAATGAGACAGAATCAAATAAAAATGACGGAACAAGCCATAAACCAAGCAAGAAAATACATTAACAGATTATCTCTAGCAAGGCCAATTTCAAGAAAATGTTTGTCGAAGACGTAAGAGATACAGATATAATGAGATTCGACAATGAGAGGACAGATGAGCTGATAGTTAAATACGGATAACATCAAAAGGACATGAGAGGAGATGAGCCGATAAAGATAAAAATAAAGTTACCCAACGACTAAACAAAGGAAATATTAGTAGATCCTGACTGCCAAATACACGAGTTATACCGACAAATTAACCAGGAAATCGACCAACTAATAATAGAAAACAGCGATGACGGAAAGGTGAATAACGTGGTAATAATGTACCACAAACGACAAATCGGACCACGAGAACGAACGCCAATATACGAATTAGGTATATGGGAAGACGGACAACTATAAACATAATAGCCATGGATGAATCAGAAAAGAAAAATTAGACGAAAAAAGAGCAACAGATCCGAGAATTCCAAAAGGAAATGAAAAGAAAAATGAACCGAATACTAGCGATATACCAAGTATGGAGACAAGATGAGAAACTGAATACAAATTGACAACCGGTAAATGACTCATGCTGTCGGTCGACACCGTGGAAAAAGGTGTATGGCGAGGGTGAGAAAGTTTGGAGGTGAAAAACGGTGAAAACAGAACACAAATGAGGAAAATACATTCCAGGAGAAGCACCAGAAGAGGCCTCTATACAAAGGTAGTCCATACGAAAACCTGCCAGGAGAAATGATAAGCGAGATAGAATGGCAACCAGAGAATTAGCATCTTACACCTGGAAAATAGGGGGATGGGCAGAAAAAGTAAAATCGGCTGAAGAAGGAAAAATCACCAGCCTAACAAGCCATCCGTTTCATACGGAAATTGGAGGATATCGTATGAATTTGAGGGTATATCCGTACGGAGACAGAGTGGCGAAATGAAAATATTTATCAGTATTTTTCCTCCTAGCGGGAGGTAGGTACGACGGAAAACTGAAATGGCCGTTTAACCGGAAAACAATAATCTCGATAGCCAAACCCGGACTGGGAAGAACGACATACCAAAAACTAGGAGTAGAACCAAGGGCAGCGGTAAGCCAGAAACCAAGATCCACAGAAAATGTAGGGGAGGAATGCCACAATTTCTACTCAAGAAATTTGTAACAGGAGAAACATCGACATTTATAAAAAATGACGCGATATATCACAATTGAAGTGGAAACCGAAAAGGAGATGAAACTACGAGTCCAAATATAGGAAGCTAGACCACGAATCAACGTACTCAAAAAATGAATTCGCGGATCGAAATATCTACCCACGGATGTAGATGACCTAGTGGAGGAAGAATTGACAAGAAACGCAAAAGTGCAGAGAGTTAGCGGTCGATATTAAGAACAGGCGCAAAAAACCAAAGACGAACAGTAATAGATCTTGCAAAATGGATAATTGAATCATGCAGCAGAATACAAAACCTACGAAATACAGTAAAAGAAATAGAAGAATATAGAAGAGTCTATGTCTGGTACCCTGAACAATTTAGAGAGATCATCAGGAAATGGAAACATGCAGAATGGGCAGCCAAAACAGTAGAAAAGTACAGTTTAAAAATTATGACACCAGACTTCGAACCAATAGAAAAAGATTTCTATATCTCAGTCAAGGTAAGTGAGGTGAAAAAGAGAATACCATACGAATTACCATTCCATCTACAACATGAAGGACGATCTTTAGACGACGATATCGAAATTGGAGTCACACCGCTACAACTAGGAGTAATAAATATATTAACAGTAACCAAATTTGCAGGTAGGGAACTCAACAAAAGAGAAATCAAAACAAAAACACCAATAGGGCGACAGGAAAGTCTAAATACACCTGAAGTCCCACCTGCAACAGATGAGTAACCGTCATAACAACAGGAGACGAAGAAATACTAACTGATTTAAACGACATCTTAAACGAGGAAGTAACAAGAAGAATCCCAGAATCCAGAGATCTATTCACCACAGATAATGAAAATGATATCACAGCGGATGATTTGGACGGATTCATATGAGCTCAAAAACAACCAGCTTGAAACAGTAGAAGGAACAAAAGAAGAAAGAAAACACCGAAACTCAACAGGGGATGAATGGAACAAATGGATAAAAGAACGTGGAGCCACAAAGTCGAGAGCCACAACAAACGAACAAACCAAACGAAAAGAAACGGGTACGATTATGGAAAAGAGACCAAGAGGACGACCAAAAACGGACAAACCAACAACAGAAAAGAAAACCAAAGAACAAATGCAAATGGATCAGCTAACAACGAAATTAAGCAAACTCAGTCATGTAACAAAGCAGTTACAAGGAAAACTAACGGGTCAAGAACAAGCAGCAAAGTGGAATAATAAATTAATAGCCGACATGCTGGGGTTAGAGAATCCAGAAGCGAAAAGAAACCTAAAACTCGATAACATCGGGACGGTAGCAAAACAGCTGTGGGCAACAATAAAACCCATAATAACCAAGATTATGGACAATAAAGTACGAACAACAACCAAGGATCCGGAAGAATTGCTATTAATAATAAATCACCTCACGAAACGATCAGATTATCCAAATAGATATTTAGTAAGAATGGCCTACTTGATGTATAACACCATCGCAATCTACAGAAAGAGAACGCCGAAATATAACCCAAATGGATATGAATTCGAGATAACAGATATCATCAGGAACGTAATCGAACCATTTATTTTAACCCAAGGCGGATGGCAGGTTTTTATAAACCTATTAAGTGGAGTTGACCAAACAGATTTAATTACGAAACGTGTCCACATTTGATAAAAAATGGCAGGATGCTGAAATTCTGGTACAAAGTATAGATGGTAATACACAGAAAATCAAAGAAAAGTATCCATATTGTTAGGCAGTAACTGAAGAAATCAAAAGTTCATGCCTGGAAAAGATCATTACAGAGTCAACTTTATGGAGCCATTGATCTAATACTTTCAGTCTTGAAAAACAAATTCGTTTTGCTTTTTTTTGCAATCAATAGATTTTTTATCGAATCCTCATATTACAAAGGTGGCAAAGTTAGAAACTTTATCCAAATATTACCTTGATGATATTAATAATGCCCTTTTTGTATCTGAATACGGCATATTTTATCCTTAATCTTTACAAAATCATGAGCTTCACTTGGTGTACATGGTACAGAATGAACTTACAGCTATTTATCATAACCTGAGCATTCTCTGTCATCTAGTTTTAACTCTTCCAGTAACTTCTGTTTCATGTGAACGCTCATTTTCTTCACTCAAGTTTATAAAAATGAATGAGAAGTGTAATGGCCCATTACTAATGGGACATCAAAATCTCTCCTGCTTGATACTGATAGCAGTAGAGTCAGAGCGAGCCCAAAACAGTGATCTGGCAAAAGCATTTGATCATTTTTGAACAGCATATGCAGAAAGACAATAATTAACTGATGTGGTGGCTTTTTATGCAATAGGAAAATACAGTACAGTTTGAATAGAAATGCGTTGTAGTGCTGAATGTAAAATCGGATCTAGTTAGTCTCATGGTGCTATAAATTATGAAGATCAATTTCCTATCAAAATAAATGTGACTATAAAACAATTTTAACAAATTTACAAAGCATTTAAGACTTTTAAGCTGCCGCAAAATATTATAAAATACATAAAGTCGAAAAAGTGTCTTTCGGGGTCTCAAATCACTAAATAATCTTATTTTTCCCATTGCTATACCCATGGCCACTTACCTTGGCAACCATCTTGAAACTGTATGAAATGATCAATAAGAAATGAGCAATCGAGGTAGATTATCAAAACTAATTCTCTCTTCAGTGTTAATAGAAAGATTTACGTTTTCGGTGTTGTTTACTAGCCGTAACTTAGATTTTCAATTTCTTCTTTGCCTAGCTTTCACATAATTTATACTGCTGGTTGTTGATTGTAGCACATTTACTCTAAAAATTTAAGCAATAATCAGTACTTATTTCACGTTCTAAAATTTTATGGTTAGATGTAGAGAAGTGAAAATAAAAATTAAGTGAAATGTTTAAGAATTACAAATCAATTTAATTAATAATCAAAATCCTTGAGCTCCACAGGCAGGGTACCAATCAATTAAATTTTTATTCAAATTTATCGCCTCCTCGTAGACGGGTAATTTAATTTGTGAATGAGAATTGTAATAACGAACGAAGAAACCAATAAAAGTGAGTAAACATTTCATTCATTTAGTGAATAAATTATATTCGTTCTTCTGGGGGTGATCTTCTGTATCCGCCTGCCTTAGTATCAAGTGGCGGTCGTCAGTTAGTTTGTGAAAATTGGAATAGTTGTGATTCTATAGTAAATTATTTTTATTCTGAACGAGAATATGAAGAGTTAGATCATAAGCTCTTTTCCACTGAATAAGTAATAGTAACTAAATAATTTTGATTTAACTTAAACTCCAACAACTTCATAATTTTTTGGTAGCCTTAGTTCTAATTTTATGGTTTCAGATTTCCCATACTGGCTATCTTGGAACATTAGTCAATAGATTTGCACAACACTTAAAATCAGCAAAACATAAGAATTTAATGATATCTGAAACTATTATCATTGACCATCTTACGACTCATAGGCCACGAAGCGTAGAATTGCCCTTGAAGGTGATTACAAAAATGCTACAAACCCCTAGCATTGTACGACTTCTATTTTGTAATCAAATTGTAAAACAAAAGTTCGTCCTTTGTTTTTCTCGAAACGTTAATTTTATTTTTAAATGCTAGTCTAGACGCATTAATTTAAACTCGGAAAAAATGAATGTAACCTCAATTTTGATCTCTAGCAATATCTTCACTTCGTACTACGTAAACAACCATTTAATTATAACTTTCATTGATAAAGCCAACTTTTTAAAAATACATTATTTAGATTAGCTCCGGAAATCTCTGTGATTAACATTCAACAATTTTTTTCATTATTTTGAAAAATAAAATATCAACCAATAAAATCAAGTTAAATTTTTTTTGCTTCTACAAGTGCAAATAAATACATTATATAAAAACAACATCAAATATAAAACAAAGACATTAAAAATATATTGCCAATATAGAAAAAGTAAGTCAAATCAATAATATTGTAAATTCGGAACAAATCAACCGAAACAATAACAGAACTTATAATATGAAATAACACTACAATAAATGAGAGCTAACTACAATCTAGTGTATTTTATTTATTTAATGAAGGAATAACAACTCGGTCGTAACCAATAGCATTTTATCGAATGTCCAATAGAAATCATTAAATTAAATACTGGAAAGAAATTCAATCGTATGCCACAGAAAAAAAACAGAAATTGTTTTCAATAAGAAATTAGTGATGCTCAATACTGGCTATTTTTTTCTTTCCAGTTTTCTTTGCTGTAGGCTTCGAAGTTTTTCCAAATGACGTCAGCACCTTTAATTATTTATCAATAATCTATCAATGAAGCTCATTCATGTTACTTCACTGAAATCGGGAAATCCTTCTTTGGGGCTAAATAATTTGAAATTTTGCATTTCCTTTTGAAATTCTGGATCATTTGTGTCAGCCAATTTCGGGAGGATCATGAACAAGAGCAAAGGAGCTACCAAAACAAGCACGGTAGGATTGAGGAATAAATCGAGAGTTCTAATCTGTTCACGCTCCTTTATTAAAAAGTTAAATTTTCATATAAATAATATTAATGGAAATTTAAATTAATATTTCTATTTACTTACAATTTGTCAGTAAAATATTAAGAAATAAGATTTTTATTTAATTTATAATTAGAAATTATTAATTTAATATAGTGATAAAAAATATTTCAAAAATATGAACAGAAAAATATTTTTAGGAACTTTATAAAGGTAAAATTTAAAAATAGGGATAATCATTAGATCAAAATTTTAAAATGTACCACAAAGATAAAGTTTGGATCTAACATGACAACATACATTCAAAGCTGAATCTTGTTATTAAGTAAACAGTGAAATATAAAGATGTTTATAATAGGTCGTACAGTGTAATCAAAACATACATATGGGAAATTGCAAGGGGTGGCAAGATTACTGACAAACTGGTCAGCGATGCTCTATTGAGCAATTATGAAAAATCTAATTCTTTATTCCACAATTTTTACCCAGTAACGGTAGCAATTTAGTTGGTTATTGATTAAAATCTCGGTTTTTCTTTTTATTAATAAATTATTTGATATTTTCTTTGAAAAAAGAGAAAGGACCGAAAGCCATAAGATTTATCAATATTATTTATAATTATAATTTACTGGATCACTTAAATCCAAAATATTTTATTAATCAAATACTTCACTTGGTTTGATCGCTGAATAAAATGTCAACGACAATAGATTTCGCTTCTTTTTCTAATACATTTAATGATGGGTGAGTGACAAATTAAGTTTATGATAGTTCATTAATATTTCGTATTCATTTTATGTTGAAAAATTATAATCTCAATATTTATAAAAAATAATTTTACCTGAAAATATGGAGTTTTTCCTAGTGACGTTATTCTTAACGGATATGAAACTGTAATAACTGCATTAGGTTTCATTGGCAACACTTTTCGAGCTCTTATTTTTCCTTTTGATGTAATTTCAACTCTAACAGGCTAAAACAATCAGAATTACAAATTTGGATTTGTAATAAATTACTTGAAACAAATACGCTGGATTTACGAATTCCAACAAATAAGATCCATGTTCAATATTCGAAATTACAAAATATCCATTTTGTTGAACATATCCGATATATTTATTACCATCGACTAAGACTCTTGTATTAGAAACCCAATCATTAGGAGCACCATTTGGTTGATTAATAACACCTTCTATTTTATAAGAAGAAACATATTTCAGTAGGAAAATGCAAAAGAATATATGAAGCATTTCAAAGAAAAGAATATGACAATAACAGACTAATATGACATGAATTAACAATTATAGTTAACTATATTTGATTCACAACACATTTTAAACAAATTTTAGAATGAATTACTTAAAATAATAGTAATAAATATTTTCATTATTTAATTGAAATTTAATTAATTTTTTCACAATAATTAATTAACTAAAGATAGACTTAAATTTGACCTATTTAAAAATTTGTAAATATTAAATCAAATTTATTAAAATTAAATAATTGTATCAGTACGCCAAATTTTTATTGATTGAAAGTGCGTGTCGATTTTATTTTTTCCCGTTTTTATATTGAAATTTTTAAGGTTTTGTTGGGCCAGTACAAGCTTTTGTTTAAATGGATTGGAAACAGCACGCAAACACAACACGCACATTTCAAAATCGGACCCTTAAACATCTAATAAACACCTAAAAATGCGAGAAAAACACATAATTTAACATATAAAATAGAAAACAAAAAATGAAATTAAAATATTAACAAACGCACCAAGATACGCACGAATTGACATAGAAACAACACGATAACAAAAGATTTGACCGAAAAAGTGACAATTTACGAAAAATTAAAAGAGTTCATGAATAAAGCGAACAAAAATAAAATAATTTTAATCAGAAATGATTGAAATTAAAAATTAATGAGTAAATTGTAAAAGAAATCGGAAAATAATAATAAATTAGAAATTAATTAGACACATAATTGCAAGGTCAAATTTTGTTTTAACGCATAAAAAATAACACGCAAGGTTAGGGTCACAGAACAGGTATAAATACCAATCCATTTTCACAAAGTTTTAATGAAAAATTGCTTTTCACTCAGTGAATAAATTACTTTTGTCAGAACAATTCAAAGGAGCAACTCTCGATAACCGTTTTCATTCTGCGAATCAAGTATCTTAATGTAAGCTCTACTTGATCGTATGTGTGAGGACCTTTTGTCGTATGTTGATATGTATGAACTATGAACGAACCATTATGAAATTGTTTCAACAAATATATGTATTTATGAAAAAATGAATCTTCAGTTTTATGAGTCGAAATTTTTCTGGCCCACAGCCACACATCACACAAGAAAGAAAAATCATAACATAACTAGTCACACTGTGTAAGTGCGGTTTCTCCGCCTATAGTGTGTGCCCGTGAGAGCTCTGTCGTGCGTAACGACGGATCTCGAACGTAAATATTCTACCGTATAGGGGCAGTGGGAAGATTGAGAGCTACACTTTTGGCTAGATCTCTTTCACCCATCTCCCGTAAAATCGACCTAAATATTTAATTACACATTGGCTAAAATGATAACACCGAGTAGTCCAGTGGGCACTCGTAAAATCTAATATGAACACAAGAACCTTAGGACAAAAATTAAGGCTCGGGTAGTGGGGACTTGAAACCGATGCGATGCAGATAAATTTAATAACTAAATGGAAATTAAACTAAATTAATTTAAAGTAATTGAATCCACAACATTAAACTAGACGTGACGTAAATAAATTATTAACATAATGAAATCATAACTAAATTTATGACCAGAGCATACTACAACGAAAATACTTTTGTAACGTAATTGACGGATAATAATTAATTAAATAAAATGATCTAAAATTAAATACTCACGTAATAAAAATCAAGAAAAATTTCATAAGTATTGATGATTTGAATTATCCTCGGATCTAATCTAAATTGGCAAATGATTTGTGAGTAAGAAGCCAGAGAAAATGGAGTAAATGAACGAAACTACAAATGATAGAGTAGAATCGACTGATTCTGAGAAAAATTATGACAGGATGTAGATCCGTTAATATTTCATAGATGTAATAAAAATTAAGGCATAAGGCATTGATAAATGATAAACCAAATTAATGATTAGCGTTGAACCTTTTCCACTAATTGGAAGATAAATATGCAATTCATGAATCCAAGGATAATTCAAGGAGTTAAATAATACTATTATGCTACTAATAGCCGATAAGAAACAACCAAAATAATCATATTAACCGTGCCTGACACGAATAAATCAATTAATAATTGTACACGATGATAATAGATCAACGACAACAAAATATCACAAATAGTTCACAAATGTAAACATAAGAATTCAGCTTTCACGAGAGGATCCGCGATAATTCGAATGCCATAGATTGACCACGAACAGTAACGAACCTTTATAGCCGAATAAAACACGAGAGACGCCCTGAAATGGATGAAGGTAATAAAATCAGAGGTTCCAATCCAAATAACAAACCATATAGTCCAATATCACGACCCAACTAAACATCAGAGTAGAGATTTAGACTCTTTCCAAACACCGGTATTTTTTTTCTCATCGAACAGCTGTCATCGAGTATTCCATCCAGCAGTTTCTCCCTAACCAGCATATACAATTGAACATTTTTTCAGGAATACCAGTATTTCGGAGCAACTTGCAATAGAACGTCTTCTTGGATACACCGACGTCGAATAAGAACAACAATTCAGATAATGAGCACCAAAAAATTCCAATCATCAAGTGAAAAATGCGATTAGGTACATATTAATACATAGAACCAATAGAGATCAAATTGATTGTTCATACGCTAAATAAACTACGAACAGGTCATAGTCCGAGATTACCGCGGAATAAATCACCAAAAAATCTGACGCGAATGACTGGTCGATGACGATGATCACATAAGCTTATAATAACAAAGACGATGAAGCGATCAATAGAAATGAACTTTCACCGCCGACCTGAACAAAAACAAATGATGATTGGTATCAAATAATAAACAGTAAATAACTCAAATAATTGTATTAACGAAAACGAATAAATTAAACGACAGTCCACTCACCCCACCACGCCCTCGCAAATAATTCACGAATATAAAAGCACATAGCAGAAACTCACATTTCATACCGCATAAATGAATCACCAACCAACTAGTACCGATAGTGGACGTGTTCGAACTCGAGACCCTTTACGAGACCGGATCTCAAGGAATGATACTCAGATGCCTAGTGAAGAGAAGCAATCAGGTAATTTCGCACGCTACATTGCAATTCTTATCATAACTAAAATCCACCCTATTAATACTCGACGGAAATAGCATAAATGCCCATGTTTTTGCCCACGCAGGCACATCGATAAGAATGATTTGTAATTAAATATTTTCACGTTTAGATCGCAGAGACCCGCATGGCAATTGGAGTGACAACTCTCGAGTGACCCTACAGATCCCGAGCGCTTCTGCCGCTCGATACCGCCAAGTTCTGTGGGATAACGGATATCTGTTATCCACTTATGGAGACTCCAGTTGGCCGAGAAGATCAGAATACCAAGCCGAAGAGATCGAGTTGCCAAGTATCGCGATTAAGCGCGAGCCGGGCCACAATCCAGCACGAGAAGCCCGCCAGCAAGCCGAATACGCGGCCATGAAGATGGAAGAACTCGAAAGAAAATACCACCGGAAAGCGGTGTTGGCCCGACAACGACTAGCTCAAGTGAACAGAGATATCGCAGTGGTGCTATCCCGAGCACCGATGGATTCCCGCCAGAATATGGAGTGTCCTTCGAATTAGACGACCCGAGGCTGACGCGGATGACAGCACCGACTAAAATGGTAATACCGGAGAAACTCGTGCAGTCAACACTTCGAAATCGACTCGGATCTCGTCAAACAGGCGATCATACATATGCGAGCCGGCATCCTCAGTGGAATCCCAAGCACAACAATCGAAGGAGTGAACGTTTCAATGGTCATGAATGAGTTGAATCGATATGTTTTAGTTTTTTTTTGACAATAAATGTTTATGTCTCACGGGTTATTCAATCTTTAGTTTTCTAAAGTAATTACTTTGACAATTAATGTAACAAAAGGAAATATACATTTTTACTCTTTTTGCAATAACCTTCTAAATGTTTTATAGATAATAAATGATAGGAAAAGATAGAACGTTTTTGTCATTAAATTTGGACCAACCAGAGTATTAACACCAATCAAATAAGACGCATGAGACGCAGCCGATAATACACCGTAAAAATAATTAAGAGAGAGGGTCAATAGGATTGAATCAATAATGTAAACGACTAATCATTTAAATATTGTAATTTTAGAAATGAAAACCCCAAAAATATTGCACCAAGAGCTGAAAGAATTTAGACGAGAAAATCAGTACCTGCACCGACAACTTCTACAACAGAGTCGAGAGATGCAACAGCTGAAAGCCACTTGGGCCGAACCCGAAAAAATGAAATCATTGTACCAGCGCCTCACTGCGGCACAACAGGGCTGGAAAGAGGAAAGAGTGTTGAACCAGGCGCAGCGAACACAAATCAAAGGACTGGAGGTCGCCTTGTCGGCGTGCCAGGAGGGAAGTGCAGTGACTTACCCTCTGGTATTCGCTCCGGCACAATTAGCCTATCGCGACCAAGAAAGAGCCCAATCAGCTTACAAGAAGCCCAGATCACACGCTGGACCAGGTCGAACCGAGCGATTGCGAAGACGCGCCCAAGGAGTGACCAAATGAAATAATGAACTCATGTCTGAGGATAATTTGCTCTGTTTGTCATTAAATAAAAATTGTTTAGTTTATTATGTTATTATTTGTAAATAAATATAGGAACGAAAGTATTAAATAGAAAGTGATAAAGGGACCGGAGATAGAAGACGGACGTAGGCCTTCTAACGGCAGTCCGCTGAACCCGACATAGGACTAACCCTTAGCAGTTCTGATATCGGAACTCACCTTTGGACGTCCTGTGACCAGTGGTTACATTACCAACGTTGCCTAGCAAAGGGTAACCATTGGCGGGAGCAAAAACTATCTTATATGATTGGGGTGAAGGTCATCCACACCACTAACCCCACAGTTTACTTAAACTAATAAACGAAAATTGAGCTATATCCTTGTGACTGCTAATACCCAGGTATACCCCTGGGTTCAAGAGTTACCATAGAAGGTTTCATGTTCATTTTATATAAAAGTTCATTTGTTAAATTATAATTGAAACGATATCGAAAATTCGAAATTAATGTTCAATCATATAATTTTCAAAAAACATTAGAATAATAATACACAGTTTAATGTATATTGGTGGGTTACAGGGTTTCGTTATTTGCTTATCCTCATGGTGACCCTGGTAACGCCATACAAAATGATTCTGATCGCCACTTGGCACCCGCTGCTAGGCAACGTTGGTAATGTGTTTAAGTGGTGGATTGCCCGCAAAAATTGAGTATTATCGCTAGTACTATAGTTGCTCGGACAACCCTCGGGTTCACGAGCTGTCGATAGAAGACCTATGCTCGCTTTGCTCTGTCCCTCATAACTGTTCAGGATTAGGTTCTTATTTGCCCGTGGAAAGGTGAAACGAAGGTTTGGTGACGTGATGCGGATATTTAAGGTAACGCTGGCATGTAGGTATATCAAAGGAACAAATTGATTAAGAACACGACTACTCTATTTAATTAGCAACACGCACAATTTTTACGAGTTAATGATTTTGAAGCTGGATTGCTCGACGTCGGGCACGTTCCTTGCGCCCCGGCCGACGATTATTTGCTGGAGGGATAGGTTGCTCTGCTGACTTGGTGGTTTTCTGCGGCATTTGGGTTGGGGCGAAGATGAGCGGATAAGTGACCGCTTCCCCTTCCCGGCAGACTGCTAGAGCGACTTCGAGTCCCCGAATTTGAGTGCGCAGGCTCTGGTTGAGCTGCCGCTCTTCTACCCAGCCTTTCTGGGCCGCCGTGAGTCGGTGGTAGACCGCTTTCGTTTTTGCGGGATCCGTCCATGTTGCTTTTATCTGCTGCATTTCGCGGGTCAATTGAATAATTTGGGTGAGTAACTCCGCGTTTGACTGTCTTGCGTGGTCCAGTTCAGATTGTAGGACTTGTAGGGAAGACATCGCTATAACCAAAGATATCATTTTAATTCATTATAGGTTAAGTTAGATCATCATTTATCTCATTAAACAAAATCACGAATAATTCTAGCCGTAAGAAGAAATAACACGCATAATTTCTAATGTTTTAAGTCAGTTACTACATAAAGTTTATCACTGTCGATTTCATTCTTCGGGACAACGTCTCTTCAGGCTTCGTTTGAGAGCCTCCACTGTATAGGGTCGTCGGGTATCGCGGACTGGGCGAGGTGGATAGGCGACTGCAATCCGCCCGGCAAGGATGTCTTCCACCACGTTCGCGAGATACATCCTCGCCTTAACCCCCTGTAAATCCACCTGCTCCTGCACCCTTTCCCATTGGGTGAGGAGGTTCTGTGCGTTCATGTAGGTCTCCGCAGCTGGATATTGCTGTCCCGAGAGACCGCAGGGATCCTTCTCCAAGCCTAATATTCTCCAGGTGGCAGGATATGGCCATGGTTATTGCAACTGGTCAAATATTCCGGTAGTCGGCGGGACTCCTGTCTGTCCCTGCTTGTCCGTCCCTCGACTGGCGATTCGTTTGGGCGACATGTCTAAACATTATTGTTATTAGGTTCGATTGATTCAACCATTCTAAATTATTAGCAAATAAATGGTGTCTATGTTATTGTTAAGGGTGTCATCCAAATTAATCCTATTGGATTCTAGTAGCTTTATACTTGGTTGTGATTTTTCCGAAACGAGAAGACAGTCTGTCTAGAAACTTTAGGGGCGCTATATCTCGTCGACTAACTCCTCCGACACTCTTAAGCATTCATTCGAGATCATAACAATCAAATACCGTCCTGACACTATGAAACTGGTTGCTGACATCTCGGGGGATCGGGGTTCACTCACATCTGTGAATTTCTGTTTGATAAGCTACACGTGACTATTGCTTTCCTTTACACGATGGGACATTAATAAGCAGGTTGGGTTAATTTACGGGCCTGGTTCTTTAATGTGCACTCCTTTATAGGGGATATATATAATAATATGATTAATCATATAGGTGAGATAAACCTGATGTTTAATTTATTTAATATATGCATATTAACCTTAAAATATTACATGTGATATAGTAGGCGGATAATCGTGTATTGACCTAAGAGAATTTGTAAATTGATTTACAGTTTGTTTAACAATTTCATTTACGGTTAATCGAACTTTAAGATCTAGACCGGATATTGATCCGTAATAACTTAGTCGTGCGTAGATGTGTCATGGTGGGTGAACAATTTCCGGTGGATCTTACCACTGCAACTTAAGCGATTGACTAAAGGTGATTTATAATGTTACATCCGGTAATTACATTATTCATGCCATATTTTCAGAATTACTGTTCAACTGCTTCGCCTACACTCGATTAAATCAATTATGGTAAGTGATTTCATTGATTAGTTTGAATGGACTTTACTGACAATTTTTAGAAAAACTTCCTACGCTTACCGGGGCTTCCAAGTAGATGTGATACCCTTCCTTGGAACATTTTCGCTATGTGGAATTTTATTTGTTCAACAAAATCGGTAACAATTTATGTGATATTAATACAAATTTTCTCTTATCTTAAACTTTGGTTTTTTCAATTATATTGATTTAATTTACGTAATAATTCGTTCATTTTATCTTTAATCGGTTTGCTGTAATTCCTGCATTTATAATAATTAGAGAAAACCTTTTTTCTAAATCTATAAATTATTCTAGTTCTAACTAAGAGATTGTGTTATCAGTAATATATATCGACGTCTATTATTCCAATTTCTAATAGTCTTCCATAAGGCTATTTGGATCAACCATTACTTTAGTCCGTGAAATTATTTGAATACTAATAGTTTTAAATTCGTGAATCCAGTTTTACTCTAATTTAAATCGAAGATTGCTTGATTTTCACCAAAGAGACTGTCTTACGGTTATTTAATTCCTTTCTAACTTTAATCTATGAATTACTTTAGCCAACGAATTATTGTTAATCAAAGAATTTATATTATTTCTCCTTAATCAATACTTTACCTTACCAAAACTAGGTTACATTGGTTTCATTCAATAATTATTTGATCAATGAAATATTTCTGTTTACCCGAAAATCATTTTACTGTTATCAATGAATTGATCTAATTTAATCAACGATATATTTATTTTTATTCATTTTATTTTTAATTAAACGATAACGCCAATAAAAAACCTTTCGTACGATATATTTCGATAGCACAGCTATCATCTTCAGGTACTCAAAACCAACTAAAAATATTATGAATTAACATTTAATTTAAACAAATTATTTTTTATTAATTTAATTTTTTAATAAATAAATATTTTTAAAAATATATTTTAAATTAATTTTAAATTTTAAATATTCTAATTTTTAAAAATTAATGTAATTTAAAATTTTCAATTATTTTAATAATATTAAAAAAACAAACATGATTTAACATACGTAAACTATTTAAAAACATTCAAAACATTCGTAGTCACAGCACTCTGCACATTAATCTTTGGATCCAATGACCTTATCAGCAATGCTTCACATATCACTCGTTCCCAATAACTATTAAAATTTCTCAACAAAATTCTAAAATCAGACATTCCGATATCACTTTTACAGCCTCTATTGTGTTCACTAATATTGGTCAAACCCTTCAATCGACAATGCTCTAGAACTAATCAATAATTTAATCTAAACACTTGATTTTACTCAATCACTTCTTCAATTTTTATCAAAATGAATTATCAGTGAATTACGTGTCGTTACATTAATTTTAATCAACAATTTAACTAAGGGATTCCACACTTTTATTCGAGAATCACTTTACTTTTAATCGACACGTTTCATTATTTGAAATCAATGAATTCGATTCTTAATTGCTTTCATTTTTATCGGGGGTTGATTTTTGATTAGATCAGTACATTACTCGTTCTTACTCAAAGATCAGATTAGAAACGAATTACAATAATTTAATTGATGGGATTATTTGCCATTACCCTAATTTTAATCAATAATCTAAATCACGAATTACCTTTACCCAATATTTACTGTAATTTTAAGCCGTAAAACACTTTACTTTTACAATCAATGGTTACTTTAATTTTTATCAATAATCACAATTTAATTGAATTCAATAATTTCTAACAAATTTTATTTATTTCAAAACATTAGTCCAAATTAGCTATAACAACGATTTCAGTTAATTTAATCCCCGTACCATTCCCTTTAATAGGCCTTAGACGCATATTGTGTTTACATTATATTTACTGAGTGCCCACTGGACTACTCGGTGTGATGATTTTGAGCCGTATGTAACATAATTTTAGGTCGATTTTACAGAATTGAGAAACGAGGAAGCAGCCAGAGACTTCTTCCTTATTTCTCTTTTCAGCTATAGGGATAAATATTGACGTTACGACCGCTGCGTTGCGCACGCTGAGTCTTCACGGGTACATATCATTGGCGATTTTCCACGCACTTACATGCATCTGCACTATGTAGATTTTACTTTCTTGCGTTATGTGTTGGCTGTGGGCCGGAAAAATTTCGACATTTTAATTTAATATATGAAAATATATATAAAATAATTTATATATGTCAATAATATTTATTAATTATAAACAACAATAACATAATTACCCCTCATAACCATTCCATAAAATTGCATAAAATAGCATAAAATAACATAAATGCCTCTCCCCCCACGTCGACGCCAAGCAGAGCTCTATCAAGATGCAATGGACGTGATGTGGAAAGAGGGTTCCAACATAAATATTTCTCACCTAAAAATTTTTCTTCCAAAATAGATTTTTAATCAATAACTAAACGATTTCAAATTAGTTTGAAAGTAGTTTTCAAAAATGGTTTGAAAAATGGTTTCAAAATGGTTTGAAAATTGGTTAAGTTAAATGTGAAAATGGATCAGTATTTATACCTATTTTTCTCGCATGTGAAATTTGATGCAGTAAAACAAAATTCGACCTTGTTATTTTCTAGTAAATTCTATTCTTTAATTTTATTATTTTTTGATTTATTTTTATAATTTTTTATTTATAATTTTTATTGAATTATTACTAATTCAAATTTTCCGATTTAATTTTCACTTTAATGAACTTTTATTAATTTTTCCAATTTTGTCGAATTTGTTGTGTTTTCTTGTTATATTTGTGTAGGTATCGTGCGAATCTTGGTGCATTTTGTTATTATTTTAATTTATTTTTATGTTTATTAATTTATATTTAATTCTCCTTTTTTCTCATATTTTATAGGGTTTAATTGGTGTTTCCAGGTTTATTTAAATTGCATGTTATTTTTGCGTGTGTGTTTCTGATCCATTAAAACATTCCTCAAGGCCGTTTACGTTCTGGCCCAACAATATGATATTGTGGGGTTAGTGGTGTTGATGACCTTCACCCCATTACATACAAAATATTTTGACGGCCGCCAATAGTTACCAGTTGCTAGGCAACGTTGGAACTGTAACCACTGGTCACAGGACCTCCAAAGGTGAGTTCCGATATCAGAACTGCTAAGGTTTAGTCCTATGTCGGGTTCAGCGGACTGCCGTTAGAAGGCCTATGTCCGTCTTATCTTTCAGGTCCCTTTATTACTTTCTCATTTTTATGCTCCTTTACTATATTCACTCGCAAATAACAACATAATGAACTAAAACAATTTTATTTATTATCAAATAAATGGATTGAATTCAAAAGGCACGAATTTGCTGGTTCATTTAGGCACTCATTGGGCACGTCGACGTAATCGTTCGGTTCGACCAGGTCTGGCATGTGGACGAGTTTTCTTGTTGGCTGATTGTGGTTTACCTTGGTCGCGATAGGCCAGTTGTGCCGGTGCGAATACCAGAGGGTAAGTTACTGCACTACCCTCCTGGCACGCCGACAGGGCGACCTCTAATCCTTTGATTTGCGTCCGTTGTGCTTGATTTAATACTCTTTCATCTTTCCAGCCTTGTTGTACTGCAGTAAAGCGCTGGTATATCTCTTTCATTTTTGTCGGCTCCGCCCAAGTGGCTTTTAATCTTTGAATCTCCTGGCTTTGTTGGAGGAGTTGGCGGTGTAAATGTGTATTTTCTCGTCTGAGCTCTTTCAGTTCCCGGTTAAGTATTTTCGTTACTTCCATTTCTAAATTAAAATACTTAAACTTTATCATCATTAACATTGATTAGAATTTTATCGGCCTTTTCCTTAATTATCACTATGGTCAAAATGGTCTGTTGTTAATTCCATGAATCTCAGGTATTCTGTATTGTTGATCTAATTTATTTAGTCGGAATTCGCGACTCGCTTTTCACCTCATTTATCGTTTATATCATGGATTTATAATTTACTGTAAATAGTCGAAAACTCATATTATTTATTTATACTAGTGCAATTATTGTATCAATAAGAACTAAAATTAAATAACTGATAAAACATCAACATTTATTAAGAAATAAAAATTAATCACAATCAATTGTCGCGTTCACTTAGATTCATGGGTATGAGTATCTTTTCGATTCTTGTTTGCAAAGGTCCATTGGGGATGGCGACTGGCATAAATGTGATCTCCAGTTCGGCGGGATCCGAGCTGATTTCGAAGGACTGGTTGTATTAGCTCCTCTGGTATAACCAACTTGGTTGGGGCTGTCATTTGTAATAGCCTTGGGTCATACAACTCGAAGGAGACTCCATACGTAGGAGGGAAGCTGTCTGTGCTCGGGATGACTCCACTTGCTATGTCCCGGTTGATCTGGGCCAATTGTTGTCTGGCTAGAACGGCTTTCCGATGGTATTTGCGTTCCATTTCCTCCATTTTCATGGCCGTGTATTCGGCTTGTTGACGGATTTCTCTCGCTTGGTTTCTGCCGGGTTCGAGCTTGATGGCGATACTCGGTAACTCCACTTCGTCTCCTCGGTCTTCGTATCGTCGAGGTCAGCTTGATTCTCCATAAGTGGACAAGGCATATCCGTTGTCCCATAACGCCTGGCGATACCGAGCCGCAGATACGTTCGAGATTTGAAGTGTGATCCGGGAGTCATCGCTCCATCCTCCGTGAGGGTCTCGGCGATCTGAACAAGTAAATGGTTTAATTATAAAATTGTATCTGGAAAACCTATTCATGAGGCAAGGGTAGTACGTTTTATGAAAATAAATTATGTTAATTACGCGTTACTACATGGGTTGATCTTAACGTGAATTGATAAGAGTGAAATCACGAAAATTACCTCGCTGTCCTTCCTCCCTCGACATTTTATTCAATAATTCTTTATTTTTTTATAGATTGTCCATTTTTCAAGATAGTAAATATATGGAATGTCCCCACAAAAACATTAAAAATTTAAATTGTATTAAAGAATTATTAAATTATCATTTTGTGTTTCATTCATTGCATTTCATTTTTCTTATAATACTGTTTCAATTAATATTATTGTTAGATAGACTGCAAAATAAGCAAGTACTTTCTATGGTAGCTCTTGGACCCAAAGCTTTACCAGAGTATTTGCAGTTATGGCAATATGGCTCACCTTTTACTAGAAACGACCCAATGGTATACATTTCCAAGGTCATTTTCGATTGGGTATCCAATTGTAATGATTTATAAGGTGTGTTGAAGTCTCGTATTTTGGTGAGGTCTCAACTTTTCACTAGTGTTTCTTATATATAATGAAAAACAAAGTCTTTGTAGAAATATTTTATTAAAACAACAATTAAAAATTTACCAATCGATATATTTGGTACAGCTTAATTTTTTAAATTCTAAAGTTTTGAATTTTCAATAACGGTGCGTGCTATGTGGGTGTTATTATGTGTATAGATGAATGATGTGTTACACGTGCAAAAAATAAATGTAGACGTTTTTGACTGTCTTATTTTTTAAACTTTTTAAAGAATCCAAATGATGCAAATCTGAACGTTATTTTATCCACCATTATTATTCTAAAATCACATTCTGAGGTTAAAAGAGTTTTTATTTCTTTTGAGGGGTTCAAATTAGTTACCAAAGACCTCACATAGATGTTACCCATCTTTCGATTTTAATATAACCGTTAATTAAAAGTAAGCCAAAATATAGCTATCAAGGGGTCGATATTATTTCAATTAAATTAATAACAGGGGGACCTATAATTAAAAAGAGCATGAATACCTTCTAGGGTAGCTCTTGAACCCAAAGGTTTTCTAGGGTATTAGCAGTCATGGTAGTATGGGTCACCTTTTACTAGAAACCGCCCATTGAAATACATTTCCAACATCATTTTGACGGGTATCCAATGGTTATATCTCTTGTGCACGCATCTGGTGGGAATCCTTTGCAAGTGATTATAAAAATCTTATATCTTTTACCTATCAGATGCCCAGCACAATATCTTATTCCTTTACCATCAGGTACCCAGCAGTGATGTAAATAATTAAATACTTTGGCCATAAATTTAAAGATTTTTCAGATGGTTATTGAAAGAGGTATTAATCAACAAATAAAATGTAACAATTATTTGAGTTAATTTTGTCATTTTTAAAATTTTCAGCTTATTTTTTTTACGTAAATATTTAAATAGTCAAATTTTATTGAAACTAAATTTTTTTAACTATATCAATAATTTTTATTCAAATTTTGTAAAATTCAAAATGTTACAATCGTTGTCTCAAAGTCAGAAAATTGGAATTTCTTTTAAACAGTCTTTTAAATCTTGATTTATTTGGCCAATTTTTTAAAAATGAATTGCAACGATATTATGATTTATTGCATATTTTTATTCTTTATTCATTTCTCCTATTCTACTTTTATTGAAGTTGACCAAAAAAATTTTAGACAAATTGAAAATTCATCTAAAGTTGTCTTATATTTTTGTAAGTAGAGGTTTCGACAAGAGATGAATTTATTGTAATTATACTTATAAAATAGATGAAAGGAATTGTTCAAAATGCAATTCCTTCTTTGAAATAATGAATAATTTAATAGATAATGAATGGCCTGATACGGATATTAAGTTCGCAAAAATTAATGCAACATTGCATCCGTCTCTTTTATTTCTATATCAGGTCAGTGATTTGCCGATGGTTGTTGGTCTCAGAAGTTTGAATTTATTCCAATATGGTCATACGTACGATTACGAGGGATTTTCAAATTTTATAAACGAAATATTTATAAATCCAGTTCTGAGAATCAGGAATAAGGATGAGCTGGATGTACTAATCATGAAAGAGGAATCTCTAGTCGTTGGATATTTTCATGTAGAGTGAAATAATTAATTGTATTACATAATCATATTTCATTACTTAACTTATTAATTTGACTTTACTGAATATTTTATCAATAGAACGAGAGCTCTATTCCAGCAGATTCATACAAAACGGCATGTTTACTGGTGAACTACACAAAATGTGTTATCACATCAAACGAGGACGTAAAATATATTCTTAAGACTAATGAAGACAACCATATAAACCTAGTGAAGCATGTAATTTTTTTGTTTAAATCTACTACTGAGTTTTTCTTAGTGGGTAGAATGAATCATATTTTCAGGTTGATTAAATTTAAACAACTTTATTTTTCAGAATGATCAATCAACAGAATTTCTTAACTACAACGGAAATTACACATCGTCTAAAGAAATTTCAGAATTCATTCAAATAAATGACTTGCCGGCCATTTTCCTGTACAACAATCAAACCAAATCGAAAATATTCCAAAATCCCATAAAATTACACTTGTTAATATTCATTGACAAATCGTTGCTGAATTTTGACGATTTCCTAGAAGGAATCTCACTGGCTTTGAAAACTATCCGAGGAAAAGTAGGTCTTATTCTTAATTTATTTGTAGATCACATTTGATTGCTTTAATTTTTAATATTTAATGTTTTTTAAACCGTTTTTATTTTAAAAATATTAGACCAGTGAAAATAATCGATTTTTAAATTTTTGACTGAAATCAAATGGCAATATAATTAAAAAATGTCAATTGTGAAAATATATTAAAATAATTTAATTTTAATTAATTAATTTTATAAAATTTATTGAAGTGATTAATAGATAACAAATTAAAAAATAATTGTTTTATTTGGAATACAATTGCATTCAGATTTATTATTCATTTTACATTGATAAATAAATAAATCCAAGTATTTAAATAAAATTTTATATTCCAACAAATTTTCGAGACTTAAATTTTGATGTCATGCTTAGATTTTCAAATAACAATTAAAATAAGGTAAAATCTCGATATAACGGACTAATTGGATGCAGGGTTAACCAATTATACGTTTTATAGTAAACGGTTTTTAAGGCTTATTTTACTTTTTCTCTAAGGTGATGCCAGATCTATCAGCGACTCTGCTCTAAATGCCTTCATGATTAAGTTATTTTATCTAATTTCCGTACCCATGGGAACTAATATGTTGGTAATGTATGTTGTGGTTGAAAATCCATGAGTTCTTCATTTCTAGAACTAATCTTCATGGTATCTTCACTTTTGAGTTCCTGACTGTCGATGGAAGGTCTTAGGTTTTTTTCTTTCTATGTCTTTACCCTTATTATCTATTTTAAGTGATTCATAATGCAAGGGTTCTTCTTTTTGTTTCTTCTTAACATATCTTCCAAAATTTTGAACAAGAATCTACCCTTATTCCTCAGATTGATAAATTGTTTTTATTACTTCAGAAAATTTACCTATCTGGTTTAAACAATATTACCAGAATTAACCAATATTACCTAGGAAAACTTCAGATTATTTCTCGCTAATTTTAATTCATTTAGAAAATCGACAGTCCTTATGCCACTGAACTGCGCCTGAGATCGGTATATATGGTCTGACCATGGAGACGACAAATGACCGGGAAGTTCTTAAGACTAAAATTTTCGGATTTATTGTATATCTCTCATGTCATTTTTAGACATTTTGGACATCTATAATTGTTTTTCTGGCGAACTCAGCTTCTGAGTTTTATTACTTCTATAGACTCCTTGGATAAAATTATTAAATTTCTTATTATCATTCTGATATTCAAAAAAATGATAATATTTTTGATAATTACTGAAATTTCACACTACATTTGCATATTTGATATTTTCTTTAATTGCTACAATTATAACATTGATTGTAGTTATTTCTATATTTACTTTTTATTACTTCTTACATTCCTTCAATTTAAGTTTGTCCTTTGAATCACAAACTAAGTTATTTGAGCACTTTTATTTTTTATGGAAAGCCGCCTTTATAATCTGTAATATTCAAGATTTCAAAATTCTATTGACACGAGTCTGACTCGACACTAACTACTTTCTTCAATTTTCACAATTTTCCAATAAATTGTTGTCTCTACTCACTCGGTTTTATTTGGAAAACTTTTGTACCAGTTTTCGATTAGAGACTCCCTTATATAGGAATCTCCTCTCGACAACTAATTAGTTTTTGTAGAATTACGATTGAACTCCGGGGAACTCGTGGAATAATTTGCTTTTCTTTTGACGTTCCTCGGAGAAAAATTCGGAGTAAATTACATTAGCGAATAATAATTTCCCTTAGTTAATTAAATTTATTAAATTCGGAGAATTTCGCACTATTTTAATTTATTTGTTTTTGTCGTTTTAATTAATTAATTTGTATTTTCTCTATAACTTTTTCTAGGGGTCCCAAATTAATTTTATATTTTCCTAATAGTCTCGCAAATTACCGTCGGCACATAACCATTTCTGCCGGAAAATATTCATTTTTATTTTTTGATTATTTTTGATTAATTATTTTTATTTTTTCGATTTTCCCATTTATTAAAGTTTTGCAAAAATTCCATAACCCCAACATTATTAAAAAACATTTGATCTTTTTAGATGAAAATCAATGAAATATCACCAAAAAACCGACCAGAAGTGGCAAAACCAATAAAAAAATTTTACTAATAGTACTAAACTGCATATATTTAAACAAAACTTAAATTTAGGTTAAATTTAATTTTTTTAAAATAGTATGCAATTTCAAGAAAATTATATTAATTCAAACATTATTAATATATGTATTTAAGAGAAATATTATAGAAAATTAAATGGTAAATTAAAATTTATTTTTAGTGTCACTTTATTTATGAAAGTAGATGAAAACACTTTTACAATGAATTTTTGTTCATTTAGAAAGATCTATAAAGAATTGCCCTTAATTGAGTAAGTGAAAATAAAATAACAAAAGTTGTTATTTATAAACAGTTAAATAAATATTTTTGTTTATCTAGCATTATAATCTAAAATCACTAAAAGCAATTTTCGTTATTATTTACGAAAGGTAAAATTATGTCATTTTCTTAGTTTTTTTTAAAGTTTCTGATGTTTCTGATAGTAATTTTATGGAGCTGAAATTGTTTGTTATATTAATTATATCATAAAATAATTTTTCATTTAAAAAATATAAAAAATATTTTACAACAAAATTTCAAAATTTTCAAGTTTGAATTTCTTCTAGTAAAATATGTAAAATAGGTTTTTTCACGCCCTTTTTGGATTAATTCCTCACCCCTCATTGCCTTTTCTTGAATGTGGTAAGTATATTGATGTGGGATGTTTTCCAAGTAATTTAGAAAATACTGAAAAGTTTTCAATTTTAAATAAGCGATTTTTATGAATAATTATTAACGAAAAGTACTATTGGGAAAATAAAGTTCTTATTTCAGAATTCAACAAAATTACTCTTTTTAACCTCTAAATTTAACCAACAAAATAAGAACATTAATCAAAGAAATGTCTTAAACTATTCGGTTATGTCTTTTACATACGGTAATTGCACCCAGGCTAGAAATTGTTTTAAGTAAAATTTGTAGAGCATGTTCTTATTGTGTTGTTTTTAAAGAGTTTTATAATTTTAGAAACATATCCGATTATTCGGCCCTCGGGGTAATTTAAAAGTTGTTATCTGGCCCTCATAGCAATTTGAGTTTGAGACACCTGATCTAATCATTACTTATTGAAATTTTCTATTTTTCATCAGATAATCCTTTTATTTACACATAATGTTTTTGGTCCATCAACTAAATTGAATTTTTTTCATTTTTTGCTACCTTTGATGTGTTTTCTGTTTTTTATTATATTTAACTCATTTTCATTCTCACAAAAGATCAAAACTTTGTGTTGCATAAAAATGATTTTTTTTATTATTTATTTATTATTATGTGTTATTAAAATTATTATTTATTTTGTATACACATACACATAGAAATAGAAATAAAAATGGTGGAAACGAAATGAAAATTGAGAAGAGAAATAACAAATCAATAAAGTTAAACAATGAAATACGACAAGGTCATTCTTAATTAATAAGTGCAAAGAAAAAACAAAGACAATTTGGGAATGGAATTTCTTTATGTTAACAGTTTGTCCAAGATAATAAACGCATAATTTGGGCATTCGGAAAAGAAAAATTGAAAAACTTAGATAAAGAAACAGCTGTTAGAGATGCCAAAAAGAATGAAAATTATAGAAACATTTGGAAAACTTTTAAAAGAATAGAAATTACAGGAAAAAGAAACCAAACAAAAATTGAAGTAACTAGTTGAGTGATACGATTATGTCGAGGAAGTTTGATTGAAGAAGCAGTTTGGTAGTTATAAATCGGACTATTGCTCACTGTGTGATGTAATAAGTCCAGAATTTCGAATCTAGAGTGGTGAATCTTTTCTGCAGTTTGGTTAGCAAAAATCAAATAAAAAATTCTCAAATATTGTCAATTGTGATTGACAATAAATATTGAGAATATCTGAAGTTGTTATTGTTATTAATGTTTCTAGACACACTCGCAATCAGATCAGCACATCAAATAATAAAAATCCAAAAATATTGAAACTATTTTCACAACACGTGTTTAAAATTTTGATCCGAATTTCACCGAGTTGCAAGATTTAGCAACAATTGCTTTCTTTTAAAATATATAATAAGTTAAACATTCCATTTTATTGAATACGGCCAACCTCAATAATTGTTAATCAAAATCATGTAATCTTTCATTGAAAATCTGAATTAAGTAATAATGAATTAACATTCATTATTTTGAGATATTTGTTTATTTTTCGAAGTTTTCTGAAGGAGACCATCTCAATTTAGTAAATTAATTTCTAGTCAATCTTAGGTAACATTTTATGATGATTATTCCAACACCAAAAATATATTAAGTTTAAAGTTCGTAATTTAATTAATTAATTTGCCTAACCCTAAAAATTAATTAAACATTAACAAGTTTAAAGGATTTTCAGATGCTTTAATTATTAATTTTAATTATATTGCAGAAAATATATTTTTAAAAATATGAAAAAAAAATATCTTTATAAAATATGAATTTTTATACGTTAAAAATTTTGTATATTTTCTATAATTTCAAAAATGATAATTTCTTTTAGGCTATTTCCATTTTATTCGATATCAAGACATCTCCCGATATTGACGAGACCTTAAATATTTTGGACTTAAACATATCCGACACCCCTACCTTTGCATTTGTAAAAGTTGAGGATTTTGAAGAATTAAAATATCCGTCTTTCACTAAATCAATCACATCTGAACATATTCTAAAACTGTTTGAGAAGATCCGAAACGGATCTAGGAGGCCAAATTTCAAGTCAGAAAGTTTATCGCCGAATTGGAATACGAGTAATGTCATTAGTCTCGTGGGTGAAAATTACAAAAATGTCACCGAAAATAAAAATTTCACAGTTCTCGTCAATTTTTGTAAGTCTCTTTCTAAGTTTGATGCCATTTTATTAGTGAATTGAAATATTTAATAATAATAATATTTGTTGAATTGGTTTTATTCAGGTTTTACCTATACTGGATTGCTGGGAAATGCGATATGTAAGCGAAGGGCCATAAGTCCAGACCCTAGACTCTAGGGTAAATTTTAAATAAAAATTAAAAATTCAGTGGTGAAGAATATAAAAGATAATAATAATAAAGTTATGCAAATTAGAAAAACTATGAAATGTTGGCTTATGGTCAGTAGTGACAGCGAATCATTGGTTTTCTTTGCCTGTTTATTATTCGGAAATTTTCATGATCATATTTCACGGTTAACTTAAATAGATTTCGAATTCTAAAATTCCTGATCATGGAATTTTACAAGATGACAGAAGTTTTTTCATCTTTTGGAAATAACTTGAGAGCATTGAAGTCACGGTCAGATCTAATTGACTCTTAATTTTAAAACAAATTCAGCCTTAAAAAGGAAATAGCGACACATGTTGGAGATGATAATTGACACCGAGGGTACGTCAAACGATATCGAAATTAAATATTGTAATTTTTGCCTTAAAGATATTAATTTAATCTCTGGATATCTCCCAGAAATTCGAAGCCAAATCAAAATGTTAGATCTTCCAGGAAGATAAAATGTTAAAAATTAATAAATATATATATCCTCAAAAGGAGATAACTAAGAGAGTGATATTCACAAGACAAAATACTTTTTATTTTTTTCGACTACTCTAAGAAAAACTAAAAAGAAAACAATAAAAACATTTAAAGTCATCTATAAATGCCATTTTAAAAACCATTTAGTATATTTCTCTAAACTCTTTTTGAAATAACACGTTCTTAAGAAAAGAATAAATACATATTTTTAAACGAATTTGTTCTAGCAGAAGTAATTTTATTTCACGTTTTCAATTTTGTGCGTTACTCAGTCCCGATGTTTGAATGAATGACCTCAATAAATGAGCAAATGTCCCACAATTTTTACGCAGTTCTGTTGAACAAAGTGAAATTGCGTTTTATACAAGGAATAATATGGTCGTTCTTTGATAAAAAAACATTTTTGTCAAGGCAAGCTACATAACCCCAGAACAACAGATGACTTGCCTACAATTCATATGATAAATCTCGTATCACGAAGGCAAAGTTTTCTCAAACTGTGATGATATTTAAACATGTCTCCAGTGAAGATTATGTTATTCTCTCTTATATATCTGAACAGGATCTCAGGCTCAATTAGAAGGACTATGTAGAATAACTGAACATTATTAACCAACCTTCTAACTCTTTTGATTGGAGTCTTATGGATTATTATGTGTTGAATGTGGTAGAGAAAGTAACTAACCGCGTTTCCTGTAACATCAATATCCAGCTGATTGGCAGGGATAAAGAGGTGGTGAAGTCGGCTCGTGGCCATGTTAGATTCTGAGGGTAGTTTCTTTTAGTGAATTCTCTTTTAATTGTTTTACGTCACATCTATTTTTCAATACCTTTATTCTTGGCAAAGATATTTACTTTATTTATCTTTGAAAAGAAACTCTCAAATTTATCCCGAACACCCTGTATACATGAATCATTTGAATTATTATATTAATTCATAAAATTTAAATTGAATTTAAATTTAACAGCCTTACAGACTATTATATTAAAGTAAACTGGAATAAAAGTTTGTAAAACATTTTCAAAATTACTTGAGTAGTTCATTCGAAATATTTAATAAAAATTTAACCATTAGTCAAACAGGAATTTTGACAAACCTCCAGTCAATCACTTCCATCCATCATTTTGACGGCCCATTTCCTAGTTGATAAATAATATGATAACGTCAAAATTCCGAGGTATGGCAATGGTTATGAGTTAGATGTAATTTCAGACTCCCCAAGTTGCCACCATTCTGGAAACCTTGACAAAATATGGGAGGAGCTTGGTGAATTTTACAAGAATAAATCGGATATTGTCATAAGTAAAATTAATTCCAATCTAAATGAAATAGACGGATTTCCGATTTATTCCACTCCGTCGGTTTTTCTTTATAGGAAGACCAATAAAATTGTAAGCTTATAAATTATTTATTTTACTTTTAAATTATTTTATAATTTTCATAGCCCCTTCGATTCGAGAATGAGAGGAATTTAAATAATTTTATAGAATTCATTGAAAATGACGGGAAACATTCTGAAATTACAAACGATCCAGACAAAAAAACCGTTGTAGACGTTGAAAATAAACGAGATGAGTTGTGAAAATAATGAAATATGAAATGAAATGTTCATTAAACAAATTATTAAACAACGATTTAATTAATTTTTAATAAATTAATTTTACTTTTATCCGGCATCAACAAAGTCTCTGGTCACGTCATCCTGATGATAATCGCGATGAACTAAATATTTGTCATGACTTAGCTGTCACATTGATGAGCAATTTATAAACTATCGGGGTCTAGGGCTGTAGTTTTAATTAAATTTTAATTATTTTTGTTATTACCGTGAGATTAAGACTGCCAGACTCGTAGATAAAGTTATTATAACGTCATTCACAAAGCTTCATAACCAAATAGCACAATCCTTGCAAAATTATCTGAAATACTTCTAACTTATAGGCTTTTTTTCAGATTTGACATTTTTAGTTGTAAATGCAGTGCCAGAAACCTACCGTTTTCTTTTGTTATGTCATACTAGCTTATCTTTCGTGTTAATTACATCCCTAGGATTGTCGCAGAGAACTCCAATATATTATTGTCAGTGGTGTTGTGCTAATTTTTTTTACCGGAACGCGTATATATAATTATATAGTTCAGGGCAGATCCTGGGTAGGCGGCCGCTCTGTGCGGTCTCATGTCCCAAATTTGACGACGGGGGGAGATTTCCCCCAATTTTCGCCCGTCGCCGAGATCGGCCTTGTATATAGCATAAAAAGGAAAGGAAACGAAAATCATTACGAAACCCATTTTGTGTATAATTTGTAAATAATAGAAAAGTTTAATAAAAATTAGTTTACAAATTATAAAATACGCATATTAGATACTCAAACAATATTGCATAAATATTTTTAACATTACATGAAATCAATACGTCAGCCAATTCTTGTTATCAAAAATCATCTTTAGTTCCGGAACGCGTTCCTGTCCAAAAAGGAAGTATCGGAACGACGTTCCTGCTCGACAACACCACTGATTATTGTATTCTATAAGGAAAGATTTTTCCATTTGCAATTTAATACAATTATTATATGTTGCTTATAACCTTAAAGCATATAGTTCATAATCTCTTCATCGTCAAAAAGAGACTCGGAGGTGCTTTGTAAATGCATCTCTAGTTCATTGTATCTCAGAACAAATTTTTGTAAATTTTTGAGTTGTTAAACCCAACGCATAAATAATTAAATAAAATCATTAAACAAATATTCAAATTTGTTTTTATACACTAATTAATCGACTTTAAAATTCTTATTTATTATATTTGAATCTAAAGTAAAATTTCCTTATGTTGTAGTTTATCATGTTCGTGAAAACGTTTGATTTGTCCCGGACCTGATTTAAAATTAAAAAATAATTACTCATTTTTAATTTTGAAGTATAAATGACGAAAATAATTTTAGTTTTACTCTGTCATTTATATTTTTCTTAGTAACGCCCAGTTCCGGATTTACTTATTAGCAATTTTGGCAATTGCCTAAAGCCCACTTTTTTAGAAAGGCTCAAAAATTTTTTTTATTATTCCATATAGTAAAATAAAATTTTTATAAACTAACATATTTTTGATGAACTTAATTTTTTTGCTCTCTATTTTCTGTTTATGTTTTGAAAACTTACAGAAATATTCTTTTATATCAAGAATTCTGAATTGAGATGCAACGATTATTTAGAATATTTTTTAAAAAAACAAGAAAATGATTTTTGTATGAAATTAAGAAGAAAATTTTCATAAATATGTTGGGCCAGAACACAAACGGCCTTTTAAATGTTTAAATGAATCGGTAACACACATGCAAATATAACATGCAAACTCAAATTCAAACCTATTAAAACATCAACTAAACCCTATCAAATATGAGAAAAAAGATAATAAAATATAAAATAATAAACATAAAAATAAAATTAAAATAATAACAAAATGCACCAAGATCCGCACGAATTAAATATAAACATAACACGAAAACCCAACGATTTTGACCAAAATTTGACAATTTATTAAAAATACCAAATTTCATGAAAATTAAATAAAAATCAAATAATTTGAATTAGAAATAATTCAATTAAAAATCTAAAGAAAAAATTGTCAAATAAAATTTCAAAATAATAAAAATTAAGATTAGAATACACTAGAAAAACCCAAGGTCAAAATTTGTTTTACTAAATCAAAAACAACACGCAAGGTTAGGGACAAAAAATAGGTATATATACCGATGCATTTTCACATAAATTTTAATCGTTTTTTGAAATCTATATTACCACGTAAGTGAGAGTTTTATTTGGAACTCTCTCCACGTCACACTCTCGCAACCTCGACAGAGCTCTGCTTGGGTGTCGGCGTGGGGAGAGCGATATATTATAATTGTGTTTTTGAATTTATGGATTGGATCATGTTGGTAATTTCATTTTGATTTTAATAAACTATTACTAATATATAAATTCTGTTTTCACTTAAAATTTGTCGAAATTTTTCCGACCCACAGCCAAAGACACATCACAAGATAGTAAAATCAACATGTTATTCAGATTCGTGTAAGTGCGTGGAATATCGCCGATGATCTGTGCCCGTGAAGACCCGGCGTGCGGAACGCAGGGATCAGAACGTCAATATTATCTCGTATAGAAGAAAGGAAAGATAAGGAAGCGGTTTTTTGGCTACTTCCTCGTCCCTCAGTTTCTCTAAAATCGACCTAAATTACTCTACACACGGCTCAAAATCACCACACTGAGTAGTCCAGTGGGCACTCATTAAATATAATATGAACACAATGCGCCTAAGGTCAAATAAAGGAAGGTAACGGGGAATTATAAAAATGAAATCGTTGTTAAAAGTTTAAATCAATTGTAGATTAAATACGACTATAAATTTTTAAGCTATAGAGGCGGAGTTAAATTAGTTATAAAATGGAATAGTTATCATGAACCCACGATAATTAATAATTTTTGAGTAAATTGTAGATCTAAGTAGCTATTGTGAACTTAATGTGTCTTGTTAATTAAAAAATAGAATAAAGGATAGCGATAAATTTGGAATTAATAATTGCGAAAAATTTAAAACCCCTTATTATAAACGAGAGTCATTAAAATTTGCGAAGTAGGCGACACCCTATTGTGAAGCCCTAACATTATATCGAGAGTCAATGAAAGTTTCTTGAGTAAGCGTAGGGTTAATGTGGTTGTTGTAAGTACTCGTCAAGGTAAATTATGGCCGGAAGTGAAGGAATACAACAGTATAGTGATGGTAAATTTAAATCCTTCTTTGGTAAAAGAAAATAAAGGTCTCGTGGACATAGAAGTCAACGCAACTCCCGGTTATTGATCCAAAACCGACCCAACGGAGATTTAATAAAATAAAATTTAGTAACTAAAACTCTCGATGTAATGTTAGATACAGTCATGAGGTAAGAGCTTAAAATATATAAAATTCCGAATAGGAAATCTAACGATTGAAATACCGTAGACATTTAAATGTTGATAAACTCCACAAGATCCCGAATAATAATGTATAAGGAATGCGAAGGTTAGATTCTGCCGACGCAGTACCGACACTCAATTTTAAATGAAGAATGAACAATATCAAGCTTCCCGCTGAACTTCTTTGAAATAGATTTTTATTTTTTGAATAAGAATAGGAAAGCCAACAAGGGGCGGAGGACTCACAACATCTTTGATAAATTCCAGGTAAATATTCCAATTGCAAAGATCCCCTCGTAGAGATAGATAAACCCGAATCTGTACACGTGTTGGTCATGCATTTTAATTTAAATCCAATAACAAACAACACCCCAACCGATTTATTAAATACTAAAATAAATTTGGATTCCCAGCTGAAAATACGCAGTAAATAATCCAGATTGTCCAGGATAAAGCGAGAATTATTGTCGGCAGAGGGGGTAAACTGAATCAAATCAAAATTCCCGGTGGAAAGAATCCTCCTGTTTGCATAGTATAACAGAAAATGATACCTAAAAAACGAATCTAAATCAATAAGCTAACATAAGACCATAATACCCATACTCGTGACAAAATTGCTTGACTACTAAGGATAGCTGGACAAATTGGAGAAATAACTGCCATGAACGAAGTTGGGATCCCTACCACCATAATAGATTTAATATTAAGGTCTCGGTAAATCGACATTAAGGTTTTTGTACCCACTCCAATAAGGAATACGTCACGAATTATTTAGTCTAACAAATTAATAAAATAAACATTACAAACAGATAAACAGGCATATCGGATTCCACATAAATCAGTATGGCCACACATTATCGATGACGAGAAATACATTTCTGGAACAACAAGAACTACAAATTGATGGAAATTAAGTTCCCAACCCTACAAGAAATTAATAGAAAATCCACTGAACTATGAGTGCACCTAAATCGGTATGAAATAACTATCAAGATAATACTCTAGAACCTAAATAAAATCGATAAATCAATAGTGGAAATTTCATAAACACTCACCATAGATTCATTTCGATTGATCAATGCGAAAATAATCAACATACATCCATTAAAGGCCAGAATAGGTATAACTAATTTAAATCGCATGACTAATTCATCACCAGGCTCCGCTTAACCATGCGGGCGGGAAGTCCAACGACTACCAGGAGGACCCCAACAGGCCAAACGTCACTCGGGTTCGCAACACGAAGCGACCCCGAAGAGACCCCGAATGTTCCCGACCGGAATCCCGACAGTTCAACCGACAAACAGGGGAAGGTAACGGCAATCCATGGCTGTCTAATCAACCATGGGAGGAGTGGAGTCCGGCTTGGGAGATCCGTGAGCAGGCCCGCCATCTCCTCGGTCGCCTTGAGAGCCACCAAAGACAAGTGGACATACAGGTGATCAGGGCCCGCCAGTACTTGGCCAACATCGAGGAAGATATTTCAGCCGGCCGAATCGCCAACATCTACCGCCACCCACTTCATCACCAGGCTCCGCTTAACCATGCGGGCGGAAGTCCAACGACCACCAGGAGGACCCCAACAGGCCAAACGTCACTCGGGTTCGCAACACGAAGCAACCCGTGATGATATCTACCAACTGTTCTCAGGAAGAATGGGTAGAGAGGGGGTTCACCGTCGTTCCATGGTGGGGACGCGCTAGCCTGAATGTGGTTAAAAATTTTTTGTTTTCCTAAATAAATAACTTGTCACTTCAGATGGTCATTTTGTTTTGTTTGATTGTTTTAATAAAAAAAATTTTATTTATGTTTGATAATACGAATACTAAGAAATTCTGAATCAATTACTAATAACATTAAATGTCATTAATTATAGCAATGGACCCCCCTACAATTACTACGAACGGAACTGGTCCGTGCCCAGCAGAATAATAAAGTACTATACGATCAAATCATCCAATTAACTCGGGAAATGCAGCAAACGAAAGCCGACTAAGATCAAACCACTACGACAAAGGCTCACCGCCGCTCAAAAGTGGTGGGCCGAAGAAAAGCAAATGAACCAAAATCTCCGAACGCAAATACGGGGGTTGGAGGTTGCCTTGTCCGCCAGTCAGGAAGGAGCAGCCGTAAGCTACCCCCTCGTCTTCGCACCGTCCTAGTTGGCCTACCGGGAATCAGTGACCAATCCAACGCCGGCCGGAACCCCAACCACAACAGTGACCAATAGCTATAGGCCGGGGCGAAGGGAGCGGGTCAGACGTATAGCCGCTCGGTTATCGGATAAAACTCATTTGACTTAAACGTGTTTAATTTGTGCATTGTATATATTTGATTATAAATTATATAAAATTTGTGTGGTTATTCGAAGCGATGTTTTAAAGCTTGATGAGTATTGAAAACCCCGCAGTCAGTTCGCGAGAACTCTTACTTCGTCGAACAGCCGTTGACTTATTTTTAGGAACGTCATCATCGAATTCAGTTTTCACTATAATGACTCTGATCTTGAAACCCATCACATACAAGGGACTTCCAAAGCGAGCATAGGTCTTCTAACGACAGCTCGTTAGACCCAGGGGGGTTGTCCGAGCAATTACAGTGTTAGTAATAACGCTCACTTTTTGCGGACAATCCACCCACTCGAACACATTTCCAACGTTGCCTAGAAACGGGTGCCGAGTGGTAGCTAGAAATATTTATATGGCGTTACCGGGGCAACTATAAGAAGATTCAAACAAACAACAATACCCAGTAACCCACCAAATAATATTAATTTAAAAAAAAGAAAGTTATATTTGTTTTAATTTCCTATAAATATTAATTAGTTTTTTACGGCACAATTTACAAAAAATTGCCTATGGCGCAAAATAGTTATATCAGGATATATTAACGTCAGAGTTTTGAAAATTGGCAAAATCATGATTTAAGTGATAAAATTCTTTGTTTTGCTAAAGAAAGATAGCTGTGAAATTGAAGAGTTGTTCCAGTTTACCTAACTTAATCAACTGTGAAGAACTGGGCAAATATATTCAGAGTTAATCGGACTTTATAACGACGGAAAAGAAAAATCATAGAATATTTATGGTAATATTAACAAGACATTTTTGGAAGTGGTGTTGGAAGAACGAAGATGCAGTATTTGCACTCTAATTACAGATTTCCAAATCAACATGGAAAAATACAATTGCGACTGAACGCTTTAGGTTTGTAAAAATGTGTTCTTTTTGGTTTTCGTTTCCTTGGGAAATTATTGAAAATTATCATATAAACCATGTATTATTGAAAATTATCATATAAACCATGTATAAAATGCATATCTCACAAACCATATTCAAAAATCTTATCTTGCCAAACCATATATAAAGTATTGCCTTCGGGTGATAATGCATAAGTTTAAGGCTGATTCTTTTAGATTTTTGAAAATTTCTTTTTGCTAATTTATTCTACTTGATAATATATACATCTCCATTCATGAAAGATGATTTAAATGTAGTTGGCAGTGGTGAGTTTTGTTGATTTGTCCAAAACATATGCCGTGAAAGACTTAAATGGTAACACACTAACATACGGCTTGATTAGAAAATTGTGGATAATATCTGAGTACTTGACTGGTACTGTGAATATTGAATTTGTTTAGGCCGACTGGTTAATGACACTGTGGATCCCGAACATCAGCCTTATTGGGACCCTCTGTCATTTCACAACTGTGGATATTTTCCCAGAGTATGGGCTTAGGCATTTGAGTGCTTTTTTACCATATTTTTTGTGATAATAACATAAGTTGGCTTCATATAGTCTGATAGTATTTATCTATTGTAGAAGGTGATTGCCGAAATATCATTAATCTCTGATATAAATTTGGTTTGAAGATTTAAAACAGATTTTTTCCTGATTGAAATCTGCTCGTTTGCAATATTTGCAAGTTCATCAATATTCGTAATATTTCTGGCTAGATGATGCTGCATATTATTTGGTAAGCAGCTGAGAAATGTTGGCCTTCTGTCTCCAAGTTCTGGTTTATTGTAACACCTAGGCTGCTGCTTCCTCAAGAGAAGGCTGATTATCCGTCATAATAGTATTTTTAGAGAGATATATAGAGTTAAGGAATTAGGATCCATGATATCAGAATATTCTTCAAGAATGTCTGGGGCCTTGTTATAATATGGAAATATTTGACTTTTTTCGATTTTGATATTGGCGATTTCAACAGCAGCATCTACTTGTTGGAACCATAATTTTGAAAGAAGATTGGAATTTTAACTTGGACGTGACTGCATTCTTTAGTCACACTTCTGACACCAGTGTTAGCCATGAAATTTAATATTAGATAACTAATAATTTTAATATATGTATTTGGTTTTTATATAAAAGTTTTTATCTCCCGAAATCTGAGTTCATTCCGCATTGTACTGATGAGAGGGATTAGCTCGAAACTAGTAACCAGTTTTTGTGTTGAACTTTTAGTTCGAAGAGGTGTTGGGCTATAAGCCATAATTTAAACAAAAATGAGAAAATTGTGTAAATTAAAACAAAATAATTAATGTCGTTTGGAAATTGTCAATATGGTTGCTGCAACATAAGCACACACCGCAAGCAGAAATCAAAAATAAAAAAAAACATATCAAATAAAACAAAATAAAAACATAACAAAATTAAATAAAACAAATATTAATTAAAATCATTGAAAAGCCTACAGATGCAGAAAGAAACACAAAACCAAAATATAAAACCGCCAAAACCTTGCAAAAGAAGGTTTAGAAAATACATAGGCGGAAGCGGCGACCAAAAATTTAAATATCAGAGGGTAAAAAGAGAAACATTCAAAAAGAATGGTTAAACGATAAAAAATAAAAATTTACGAAATATTGAGAAAATAATATCAAAAAATAGAGAAAAATAAGGAGAAAAATAAAATATTTAAAATAAAATTAAAGCAATAAAACCCCCCGAAAAATAGCCGAAAAAGGCTCAAAATACTCTGATTGGTCGCACCCAGGCATGAAATGACTATATATACAGCAGTCATTTTCATAATTTTTAGACATTTTGTTGACACAAAATTTTTAGACTGTTAGACATTTAGAGAGAAAATTTTGTAGACACAAAATTTTTAGACTTCAATGTTTATGCCGATGTATGACAATTTTTGAAATTTGGATGCTTGACCGACAAACTTGTCGATCGTAAGTATTGTTTTTTGTAGAAATATATTTTTCTAAGTTAATGTTTTGTTTAATTTAACTTATTCTGGATGGCCGCAATGTCTTTTGGCATTTCATTTCAATTTACCATAGACTAACGTTTGCATGAAACAAGGAATTTTCCATAAAATAAGGGCGGAACGCTGCCCAAATTTTTGAGAAATATTTTAATAAATAAACAGTAATGATGACAAATTGATATAGGAATTGTAGAAATAGATGAGTGTGGACAAGTGTATAGATAGAAAGAGACGTAAGACCTTCCATCGGCAGTCAGGAACCCGAAAATGAAAATATCATGAGGAGTAGTTCTAGAAATGGAGCTCACCTGCTCTTGAATTTTCAGCTGCTATATACAGTACCAACATGAGCTTGCTCATGGGTATATAGTGGTAGGATTAAAATTGTGGGGCGTCTGGGTGAGACAGCATAGACCCTAGGAAAAGAAGGTATTTTGATAGAGGGAAATAGGTTTGAATAAGCTTTGCACAGATTTAAACAAATTAATTACACCCAGTACACCAGCAGAGGTAAGATTGTATCTACCATGGTTTCAAGTGAAAAGAGGTTTCAAAATAAAGATTCGTCTTTTTTCTTGCCTTAAATCCGACCTTTGAAAACTTATTGATGTCCAGTGCATGTTTTTATACTTACCTGGCGCGAAGAGAAATCTGAGCGCCTCCCGCATAATACTGATGAAACTAGTATACTATTGGGAATTGCACTGGATATCACGGTATGTATAGTATATTCTTTGATTAGAATCAGACATAACTAAAGTTTTTATACTATACTATCAATATTAATAATTTAATATTAATGAATTTTTTGAGTTTAATAATCTTATATTGTATATTATCTTGATTTTTTATTAACTTGCTCAAAATATTTAAGAAAAAAATTAGATATAAAAAAAATATGTGTTAAATAAAAACAAAATATAAGTAATTTTGAACTTATAATATGACTCGCATTCAGAAATTAAAATGCTTTCAAACTTATTGTGAACGTCAAACATTAAATCTGATTCTTATTGATAATTTGAAAAACGAATATTGTTTTTCCACTTGGAAATTGTATCGTACATAGTTTTTATGAATGGTCTGTAGGTTGGTAGAAACAGAATTTTACGAACGTGAGAACATCTATCCATGTACTTCATTTATCTTATGTATTCTAGAGTTGTCCATAATACACCATAAGTTTCGTTTTTCACTGGTTTAAAATTATCCTAGTGTTTTTAATAATAATTAAATTGTGATTCTTTATATGAACTTTATTTCATATCCTAACATTTCATGTTTCTAATGTTTATCACGGCTCAAACGGAAGAGTTGTCCATAATACACCATAAGTTTCGTTTTTCACTGGTTTAAAATTATCCTAGTGTTTTTAATAATAATTAAATTGTGATTCTTTATATGAACTTTATTTCATATCCTAACATTTCATGTTTCTAATGTTAATCACGGCTCAAACGGAAACTTCTTTGCTTTTTATAGATTATTTCACTTTAGTGGCAAATTCACTTTTCATAGATTTACCATATTTTCTACTCATAACAAACGAAACCCCCATTTCATAAAAAAATATTACCTTTCAAATACATAACCATACTTTTCAAAGATTATATTTCTAGTGTTTCTTTGTTCTGGTATTAAGGATATTATTTTAAACTTGAATTCTAAATCACTAGTAATCATATTCATGGTTGATCTTCTTACAGCAGGGGTCGGCAAATGGTCGAACGCGGAGTACTTGAAGAATATTTTTTATTTATATAAAAATATTTTTTTGTGAATTTAAAATTTTTCTTCCTAAATATTTTATTAAATTTCAAATTTTATAAAAAGTTACGTTAAAAATCCGTATTTTCAAATGTGAAATTGTTTAAGATTGGCTGTTACAAACTATTCTCGCGATATGAAGAAACTATTGGATGAAAAATAAATATTATATTTCTGTATTTTTTTAATGTATTTTTTTTAAATAAGAGGTCGATCTTGAAGCCGCATGATTTTAAAAAGTAGCTCTGACCATGGAAAAGCTTGCCGACCCTTGTTTTACAGCTACTTAAAACTGTTCACAAATTAAATCTGTAAGGTTTCCCAAAGGTTTGGAAATATCTTCGTTGGTTAGTGTTATAACATGTTCGAGTTGTTCAACATTAGTTTCTCATTTTGTCTTGAATGGGAATTTTTAAATTCAACTATACACCTAACAACTAGACTTATTACTGGCTACTACTTTATTTCCAAACTCTCAGTAATTTATTTTATTGGTATATCCTTTAAATACTTGGTTACATTTAATATTCTTGCTTTTCGGTTAACTTTTGTATTTGAGTTTGTGTCTTGTATTGCAAAGTTACAAAAACGAAGTATGAATGATGGTTTCGTTTGATGTTTGTAGTTTGTTTACGAATGTACCACTGGTTGATACAATTGACTTATGCTGTGCGTTGTGGGATGAAAATGATTCTGAACATCACATTTTGAATAGAAGGGCGTTTCGTAAACTTCTTGAATTTGCTACTTCAAATGTCAATTTTCTTTTCAATAATGAATGGTATCAACAAATAGATAGAGTCGCTATGGGTTCCCCTTTAGCACCAACGATGGCATCAATATTTTTGGCTAGTTTGGAAAAGAAAATTGCTTCTTTCCAATTTGAAAAACCTTTTGTTTATAAAAGGTATGTGGATAATATTTTTCTTATATTTGAAAACCAGAAACATGTAGAACCGTTTTTGCATTTTATGAACAGTTTACATAAAAACATTGTATTCACATGTGAAACGGAGAGAAAGTCATCAATTGCGTTTTTGAATTTGTTAATTCAACGCAAAGATAAACATTATGAGACAGAGATTTATAGAAAACCAACTGATACTGGTCTTTATACTTCTCCAGAAAGCTTTTGTGAATTTAAGTATAAGAGTAATATGGTGAAAGGATTGATTTATCGTTCATGGTCTTTATCTTCTACTTTTGCTAATTCGGTAAAAGTGTTGATAAATTGGTTGAGTTGTTGATAAAAAATGGATATTCTAAATCATTTTTATTGTTGATAATAAAAGAGACTGTTGATAAATTGATTAAAAATCCTAAGGATCCATGTTTTGGAAAGTCTGAGTGTAATTTGTCGGATGGGTGTGAATTGAGTGTTGATCTAAATAATAGTAAAAATGGATATAAAAAATTGAGCCTAAATATGTGTTAGTATTGCCGTACTCTGAAGGTTTTATAAATTATAAAAGGAAGTTAAGTAAACAGATGGGAAATTTAGAGTATAAGATCGTCTCTAATTCGTGTAAGGTACGCAATATGTTTATTAATAAATAAAAAACTCCGGTTGGATTGTGTTCTGATCTCGTTTATCAATTTACACGTAATGGGTGTAATGCCACATACATTGGAGAGACTTCCCGTCATCTCTGTACTCGAGTTCTAGAGCATTGTCGATTGAAGGGTTTGACCAATATTAGTGAACACAATAGAGGCTGTAAAAGTGAAATAGGAATGTCTGATTTTAGAATTTTGTTGAAAAGTTTTAATAATTATTTGGAACGCGTGATATGTGAAACATTGTTGATATGGTCATTGGATCCAAAGATTAATGTGCAAAGTGCTGTGACTACGAATGTTTTGAATGTTTTTAAATAGTTTACGTGTGTTAAATCATGTTTATGTATTGTTTTTTTTTTAAAAAAAACCTTTTTTTAATATTATTAAAATAATTGAAAATTTTAAATTACATTAATTTTTTTAAAAAAGTTATAATATAAATGAAATTTTAAATTAATTAAAAGTTATTTGAATATATTTTATAAATAGTTATTTATTACAAAATTAAATTAATAAAAAATAATTTGTTTAAATTAAATGTTAATTCATAATATTTTTAGTTGGTTTTGAGTGCCTGAAGATGATAGTTATTCTATCGGAATATATCGTACGAAAAGTTTTTTATTGTCGTTATCTTTTAATTAAATCGTTGGCAAATTTATTTAATTATTTATTTTGTATTTTTAGTCTAAATATTTATATTGATTTCTGATTGCAAAGTGTATTTTTAGTATTTAGATATAAAATTATTACAACTTTTGATATAAAATTATGAACACAGTAAAAAATATAAAAATTCTGTGAATAAAATAGAATTGCTTTGACCTACATAAAAAATACTAGGAATTTTTAGCTTAATATTTTTTTGCAGATGCTAGGTACTTGATGGGTCAAAAATATAAGATTTTCACAGCCACTTCTACGGGATTCCCAACAGATGTGCGCACAAGAAATATAACCATTGGATACCCGTCAAAAATGACGTTGGAAATGTATTCCAATGGGCGGTTTCTAGTAAAAAGTGAGCAATACTACCATGACTGCTAATACTCTAGAAAACCTTTATATACACTCCAAGTACAAAAGAAAACATTTCGGAATATTGCAGTTTCAGCAGGTCATTATGTTGGGTTAATTTCTTAGCTTATTCCGGCCGCGTCCAAGTTGTTTCCATTCTGCGGTATCGACGGATCATTGCCTCGGCTCGTTGACGTTGTTCCAGGGCCTTATCGTGATAATAGGCCACGTCTCGTCGGAATTTCTAGATGTCCAGTATCTTAGCTTGATTTTGTCCACTGAAATTTTATATGTGCACTTAAATTAAATTGAAAATCGATTTGAAACATTGATTTTTAAGATTTATGATACCGTTATAAAAATATATTCTTGGAATAATGATAGTTTCGTTTATTTTTTATGGAATTTTATTTATTTTATGGGTTTTCCAAATTTTGAGGTCAAATGACGTATGTACGGGGTCCTAATCATGTTGTTCCCATCAAATATTTTGTCAAAAATATTAAATTCGGGACCCACTCCTTAAAAGATCTCAAATTCAAGGTTTTTAATTTTATTGATTTAAGTAAGAAATTCTTTACTAAAAATAAAAACGGAATTTCTCACTTTTCATTGATTATTTGTTTTTTTAGATTTTTTTTAGAAGAATTTTCGAGAAATTTTTATTTTTCAATGGTGGAATTTTGGATTTACCCCTCTTATTATTGGTAAGTTGAGAAAAATTTTATATTTTTACATTTTTATATTCAATAAAATTTTGTCTTGTATTTTATTTTTCTTAGAATTTAATTAAAACCTTTAAAATAACTGGAAATAAAGGAAATAAAAAAAACAAAATTAAATTCACGAAAACATTCTTATTTTAAATTAACAAAATTCTATTTCCTGAACTTTTATTAGACAACTTCCCATTTCTTTTTGGCCTCATGTTTTAGAAATCCAATGACGGTTTTCAGGAGCTTTGACTTGTTCCTTTCCGTGGCATGTGAATGAGAATTATCAACATAAAAAAACATGAATCGTTTTATTAATTATAATTAAATAGTGATAATATAATAAAAACTGTAGTTTAAGTTTTGTTTAATCACACTGCGAGAATAGTAGATAATTACATGATATTTATTTGTGAATTGGATTGGGTATATACCTAAAATGTAAAAGATAATAAATAAATTTCTTTTCTCCCATTGTTAGGAAGTGACAAATATCGACATTGGATTCTATCGACAATGAGTGGGCATAATAAAATATAATTAATAGAATAAAATAGTATAAAAAAAATTTAAAAATTAATTTTTAAAATTCAGCAAATCGTTATCGGATGTCATGCCAGATAAACACCAATTTAAAATATTTGTTTTTGCCCAACACAGAGGAGAGGTTTAGCTAAAGTATTTATTAAATATAACAGATTTGATAAATTTTACAATTGGACACTTCTCCAAATGGAGCATAACATTCAGAGAATTTACAAAAGCAAAAGATCACAAAGAATTTCGAAAAGTTATCTAAATGTTGAGAAAATCAAGACACAATTGAAATTGCATTTTCCCTGAACAGTCCTCGTTTCTGATTTGACTTCTTCGGCTCTTTCATACATTTTGAATATTGCTAGACTTCAGATACTGCATCTTTGCAGTGGAAGCTGATCACCAAACTCAAATTGAATCTCTAAGACATCACAGTAGTTCCAGTCATCGGTATGATGCATTTGATTTTCACCTTCAGACGCTTTCTAAGGTTCTCAGGCTTTATTTGACAATTGACATCGGTTTTGAGGTCGAAGACGTTCTAGATTGCTGAATCTTTATTTGCTTTTAGCTTCATCCTCTAGATTTTGAATTTTCGTCAAATTTTGGTAGACTATCAGCAGGCCTTATTCAATCTAAATTAATTTTTTAACAAGTGTAGAGAATAGGTAAATTTTATAATAAATATAACTTTTCTCTGGAAGAAGGTGAATTCTTAAGTTTAGAGAATACATATATATATATATATATATCAAATCAAAAAGTGTCAAGTTTTACTATAATTCCTTTCTTGTAGTTGTTCCACCGTCTAGCAGAATCAGAAAAATTAATAAACTCACATTTTTTTAACTAACCTTTCAGACTAGTTTGATCACTTCCGTATTTACAAGCAATTCAGGAGTCTTTGGAAGGAAGGAACCTAAAGAGCCAATAATACATGTGTCAAGTTTAACTTTGAAGTCCGACTTGACATTTTGTATTTCCATTTTCAGTAAATCGCATTTTTGTAAATTAGGGCGATCCACTTGTTCAAAATTGTTCACTGTATCGCATATACATTTCATGTATACTAAATAGATTTTTTTCCACAACAAGTCAGTGATCATTAGATCAACTCGTTCTTTTGAATTCAGAACAAGTGAACCGACATGCTCAAAACGACAGCTAGATTTGGAAATCATTCTCTTTATCATGCTCTTTTTAAAGAAAACAACCGCAATTCTGACTCTGAAAACGAGTTTTCTTACCAGAATGCAGAGATTTTGACTCTTTTCTATTGAGCCAATCAAGACTTTCTTGAAATGACGGGTTTTAAATACAAAGTCACGATCTAGCTACCTTGCGCACAAGATTACATTTAGAAGTCATAAGTCGTAAAAAATGTTTAATTGTCTGTGTGTGGTATTCGTCAAGTAGGTCAACAAATTCTGCCCCTCAATTTTCGGTTGGATGATAAAAGTCACTTACTTCAGAGTGATTAAGAAAAAACATCAATTTCCTAAAACAATTTCTCGAGTGACTAGTGATGTTTACAGCCAGATTGTTGTTTCCATTAGATTTTACAAGAGAACTAGTTTTAATTTCATGTTCTCAAAGAAAAATTTAACGAGAATGGACAAAAAGTTTGTATGCTATAAGTTTTTGCTATCCAAATAAGCCAGGCAAAAATTTTCCTAGTATCAGAGACTACTTTCTTAAGTATGTTATATGGACTCTGATCGGTATCCTCACGTTCATGTACTCCAAGGTATTGGGTTAACTCAATTGATGCTATTTTTTAATTTTAATGTCATTTATAAAAATATTACTTTCTGTTTGAACTAGAGGCAGTTCGATCTATCCGATTTTTCAGAACGGTTTTCTAAGTCAATTTCAAATAACTATTTAATAACAATTTGTATTTACTGTGGGGTTTATGGTTTCGATAACCTTGACCCCAGATGTAAATGTTTGCTTGCCCCCAATGGTTACCCGTCGCCTAGCAACGTTGGAAATGCAACCATTGGTTTTAAGGTCGCCAAAGATTAGCGCCACATAGGAACCACTCTGGCCCGACTTCAAACTGGGTCCAACGCACCACCGTTAGAATTTAAATACATGTGTGCGATTTTCTTTCCTTGGTCCCTTGCTGATATATCCGATGTTTTCATACCGTACTTATAAGCATTTTTGATTTTAATCTGGGATCTTTTTATTACTACAAGTTGCATAAATCTCAAATAACAATCGTTAATATTTATTGAATAACACAGCGAAATGACTATACTAGGTTCACACGTCTTTAGTTTGGGCCGCTCGACGCTTAGCGCGCTCAGATTTCCCCGGCCGGTGCTTGGTTGGTCTGCTTGTGGTTGTAGATGTAGATGCCGCCTCCCTATAGGCTAGTTGTGCTGGGGCAAACACCAAAAGGTAAGTCACCGCTGCCCCCTCTTGGCATGCTGACAGCACTACTTCTAAGCCCCGGATCTGCGTCTTCTGATTCTGGGTGAGCTGTCGTTCTTTAGCCCACCCCTTTTGCGCCACCTCCATCTTTTGGTATATAGCTTCTATTTTCTTTGGATGAATCCACGTCGCCTTGATTTGTTGGACTTCTCGGGTTAACTGTCGGAGCTGCTGGTGCAGGTCCCGATTAGTTGCGTGAGCCTTATCCAATTCCTGTTGTAGAATGGAGTATTGACGTGACTGCATTTCTACAATAACAAATTCCAATCAAAGTCATTTTACAGTTTGTAAATAGTTTATCAATTCATTGATATGGTTTATCACTAAATCGCACAAGGATGTTCCCTTATCTATTGCCCCACACGTTTCCAAAAAAAATAATAAATAAAGAAAAATGAAAACGATAAGCTTTATTTCAGATGTTTGCTCAAATCATATGCCAGAATGTAAAATCTCTAATTCCATCTTTTGCCATATCGTTCGCGTGCATAGGGGTGATCGCGGCGATTTTCTATAAGCCTATCTACGTCTCGTAGCTCTCTTGGCAGGATTCGTCGTGGAATTACCACAATGATCTCAGCGATTCTCTCCCGCTTCGGGTCGTCCAATTCATAGTAGACGTTATAAGGAGGGGCGTACCCATCAGTACTGGGTATCTCGCCTGCTGCAATGTCAGCATTGATCTGCCTCAGGTATTGTCGGGCTTTTTCTACTTGCTTGTTGGTCTCCTTCTGGTGTTCTTCGAGACGAGCCAACAAGTACTCGGCTTGGCCTCGCATTTCCTTGGCCGGATTGCGACCGGGCTCTCTTTTGATCGCCACATAAGGGAGATCGACTTAGCCCGAATTTCGTTGTGTGCCGGATCTGGCCTCTTGCATCTGTCAGCCGAGTGAGCGGGGAAACGGGCGATTACTCGGGATGCATCGATCCACGAGTTTTCTAAAAGAAAAGAAACATTAGGTAATAATTGGAAGTTGTGTTTCATTTGCTTTTCCAGTCGATCCATCTCCGGTTTGGGTACGTCGATCTAATCCACTCGGTTAGGAGGTGTATGTGAGTCTAGTGGGTGCGCCTGAGTCAAATTTCGTGCCATCGGGTCTCGTGGGAAAAACGTAGGTGTTTTGATTCGTCCGACATGGCCATTGAAAACTATTATTGGGGTGTATGTAGTGCGTTTACGTGGTAGTTCTGAAGGGTCCTGATCGTGGGTCATTCTCAAGTAGAGTTTTCCGATTCGCATCTATCGTTGGTAGTGGTCATGAGTTCAATTACGGTACTGATCTATTTACGTCTTTCTCCGAGTAAATTGTTAAGGATAATAAAATCAAAGATTCATTAGTTCGTCTCGTCTTAATAAATCACTGGTGATCAAATGTTTAATTAATATTTAGACTAAACTTTCCCTTGCAAAAAATCACTGGTGGTAACATTTAATTTTTAAGCTGAATTTTATTCTATTAATCATTACAGATATTTTCAAATAACCTTGTTCAATCAACTACTCATGACATATTGTTTTTTTAAAAAATAAAAACTTTAATTCTATGACTACTCATGAATTTATTTGAGTAAGTTTTATTAATAGTATTTTAAATATTTTTATTTTAATGCTTGTTTCTGACATTGATTTAACGATTTTCTTCTAATAATTATTAAGAATATCTTTTAACTAGCGCTATCTCAATAGGTACTAGTGGTACTTTCTAACCGTCCTCACCCTAATCAACTATCAATAATAATGTTGAATAGGCTTTACTTGATTAAACTCTTGATAATATATTAAACTGTAAATAATAATTTTTCATAAAAATTACTTCATGCGCTATTAATGAGAATGTTGAACAGATTTTACTTTATTAACCCATTGGTAATGTATTGAACTATAAATAATAATTTTAATTAAGCTTTATCTTATTACATTATTGATATTAAACATAAAATCTTACTCTTATAACGTGCTGACGCGAATACAGGATCAGCCGTCAATCATATAAACACTGTAATTGGTGTGAGGTTTAATTAATTCATATAAGATTTAAGAATGTAACTTTTACTATTAAAATTCCCAATAAAAATTTGATTTAATTATTTTATCAATTTAATTTACCCTTTCTTGATGATTGTGGGTCCGACAAGATTAATACTAAGCATACAATTTCGCATCAAATGTCACCATAGATTTATTTCATTTGTACTCCCTGCCTCCACCAACGATCTGCGAGAACGGATTTGGATTCTTACCCTTAGTGTAACAGTTAATTGAAGCTGGTGGCTGGTCGTTCGATGATCACTTGAATTAATCTATTTACTTTAAATTTATACACTATTGAATCTTTTGTAGGACGATTTAGGAAGTTCATCAGAAGCAAATAAATAGATCGGCTAAATGGGTATATTTATATCATATAACAGAGTTTTGTCGTAATCTCCTGGCTGATCTCGTTATCGGGTCCTCGTAGATGTTGAATCGTTGGCTGGGTCACGTTTGGGTGCTAGTGCTCGGGTATATAAATTAATTTCATGATCAATAAATTCCAAATACCTACCCTCACGTGGAGTCCGACTGGTGCTCATAGCAATAAGTCCCTCTTTTTCTTGCTCCTCAAGCTCTCTCGAAGTCTGCGAATTCTTCTTTAACATATTAGGGATAAACTGGGGATTTAAAATCTGTGCTCCTCTATATCGGGTATGTGTGTCTGAAGGGACAGAGACAATTTTCGGTGTGTACACGCTGGATCTATAACAGTCACATGCCAGGATATCTCTGATTGACAGTAAGTGCGGGAGGACACACACTGATTTTGTGTTGACCTTTGTCAGTTGACATTTTAGAAAAAGAAATCAATTCGATTTTGTGAACTTAGTTATGACAAATTGATTCTTATAGTTTCGACATCTTAGCTATTGGTTATATGAAATTTCATTTGCGAAATATTTTCGTTTATCAGATTAATCCAAATGCCACTAGTTGCGAGTGAATTCCCTCCATAAACTATTATTGGGATCGGCTCATTGGTATCTACGTGGGTAAATTATATTTACTATGGTTTCTAATTATAAAGATGTTAGTTCCCAGATCGGCTCTGGCCACGTATGCTCAGAAGTTCTCCCATCATGATTTCCGGACGTCCTAGAGGATCAACGAAGCTGGGACATCAACTGCCGCGCAAATTGGAATTACTCTCATGCCATTGTGAAACTTTTGTGATACCAATTTTATGTGGAATTTTAGTTATTTTTCTTTTTATGATAAATGATTGCGGCTACTGTGTAAGTTAGTCATGTTTGTCGAGTAAATTTATATATTTGTTTTTATGCATTTTCTATAAATCTCTTCAAAGTAACCTGATTATATTTTAGTGTGCAACTTTTCCATTCAGTAGTTTTCGTTATCATTTCGTTGGCATGACTGATAGTGATGTTAAGCACTTAAGGGTTTAGTTTCACTTACCGGGTTCCTGTTAGTTTTCCTTTAGGTGACGTCAGACTTTTAGACGAAACCTGCGCATTTTCTTTTTATATTTACGGATATACTTTCGGGTTTTATTTCGTGGTTTATTGCGGCAGTTGTTTCGTTAGGGTTTTGTTCGAGGGAAAATCTACAAATGATGGGTAGTTGGAATTGGGTTTCCGGTAGAGAAATTGTTGAAGTATCTATTTAACCCTGTAATCTTAGGGGATCGTGGTCCTGTTACGGTGAAAGTCATAGTAAACTGAGAATTTTTGGTTCAACAAGTTTTACTTAAAATCTTGATATTTGGATTTTGGAAATGCTAACAGCTTGCAACTAAGTTTCCCTCAAAGACCCGGCATTTTAACTTTAAAGGTTATGGCAACTCGAGAATTAGTTTCTTTTAAACTCTTGATATTTTATTATTTAGAAATTATAGCGGTTTGGGATTTAGTTTCACTTGCAATCTTTGTATTTTAGTAGTTAAAAATTATAGTAACTCGAGATTTGGCTTCACTTAAAATCTTTATATTTTAATTGTTTGGAAGTGATAGCAACGATTTTTTGTCATTAAAATCCCTGTCACCTTCCCTTAATTGATCTTAGGGTAGAATTATGTTAATGTTAAGAATTTTAGCCGTTTTGTTAGTACAAAATTTAGGTCGAATTTATAGGATTTGAGTGATGACGAAATAGCCAAAAAACTATTCCCCCTTCAACCCATTTCCCCTATACGGAATGATAATTTACGTTCCAGCTACTGCGTTCTCACACAGTAGCCTTCACGGGCACGAATCATTTGCGGACTTACCCCTTACTTACACGATTCGATAGGGGTATGTCAAGTTTATTTTCTTGCGGTAATGTGTCGGCTGTGGGCCGGAAAAATTTCGACAAGAGTTCATTTATGAAAACTGTTATTGAATATAATGTACATTGTTTGGAATTATAATTGACATTCATCGTTTCATATCTCATACTCAAACCTTTCCCCACACCGACACCTCGAATAGAGCTCATATGAGGTTATTTGGGTGCGACGTGGAGAAAGTTTCCAAAAACATTTCTTCACTCACATTGAAATTGTCGTTTCTTTCACTGGTTAAGACTGAGAACTACTTCGAGTTTTAAAATTGATTCAAGTTTTTCAAGACTGATTAAAATTATGCGAAAATGAATCGGTATATATACCTATTGTACGACCCTAACCTTGCGTGTTAAATTTGATTTAGTAAAACAAAATTTGACCTTATAATTTTCTAGTATATTGGTGGGTTACAGGGTTTCATTGTTTGTTTGAACTAATCGGTGGTTGCCCTCGTAACGCCATACAAAATGATACTAATCGCCACTTGGCACCCGTTGCTAAGCAACGTTGGTAATGTGTTCAAGTGGTGGATTGCCCGCAAAAATTGAGTACCATGTGCTAGTACTGTAGTTGCTCGGACAACCCTCGGGTTCACGAGCTGTCGATAGAAGACCTGTGCTCGCTTAGCTCTGTCCCTCATACTATTCAGGATTAGCTCTTAATTGACTATAGAAAACTGAGACGTAATAAGGTTACTCGTGACAATACTGACATGCAATTTCAAAAGAACGACTCAACTAAGGCGAACACTACTCTATTTGAATCAATCACATGTGGAATATTTATTGTTTGGCGTTTTGCAGCTGCGTTGCTCGACGTCGGGCACGTTCCTTGCGTCCCGGTCGACGATTATTGATGGGTTGTTCTGTTGGCTTGGTGGTTGTCTGCGGCATTTGGGTTGGGGCGAAGATGAGCGGGTAAGTTACCGCTTCACCTTCTCGGCATACCGCTAGGGCGACTTCGAGTCCCCGAATCTGCGTGCGCAGACTCTGATTTAGCTGCCGCTCTTCCTCCCAGCCTTTCTGAGCCGCTGTGAGTCGGTGATATACAGCTCTCATCTTTGCTGGATCAACCCAGGTTGCTTTTAACTGTTGAGTCTCTCGAGTTAATTGAAGTATTTGGGCGAGTAACTCTGCGTTCGATTGTCTTGCCCGTTCCAGTTCCGCTTGTAGAAGTTGTAGGGATGACATCGCTATAATAGGGGAGCATTTAAATTCCTTATTGCCTTCATTAAATCAAAGTTTTATTATTTAACTAAACAAATTGGATGAAGCTGGTTTATTTATGAGATCAAATAACGAACGAAAAGGAACTCAATATTTAAATCGATCTCTACAACACTCGGTCATTACTATAGTGCATCTTCTGGGAATTCTCTCTCTAAACTCCTCTTCAGAGCCGCCACCGTATAGGGCCGTCGGGTATCGCGGACTGGGTGAGGTGGGTATGCCTCCGCGATGAGCCCGACGCGGATGTCCTCCTCCACGTTCGTGAGGTACATCCGGGCTTTGACCACATTGAGGTCCACTTGCTCTTGTACTTGTTCCCAGAAGGTGAGGAGATTTCTGGCGTGATCATATATTTCTTCGGCCGGGTATTGTTGTCCGGCGAGTCCACAGGGATCGGATTCGAGACCCAACAATCGCCAGGTGGTCGGGTGTGGCCACCGGGGTGGAAGTTGTTTGGTAGTCGCGGCAACCTTTGGTACCTCTCTTGGGTGTGGTTCCTCTACTACTTGGATGGTAATTTGGTCGATAGGCATATCTAAATGGTTATCGTTAACAAATTCGATTAAGTCGTCGGCTTATAATAATACTAGACTAAACGTTGATTATATTATCGTTCTTAGACCGATTAAACCTTACTAGTTTGATTATTATTGCAACTCGAAACGACTAAGGTTATTTATCTGTGCGTTCCTGGTGGGATGTATTCTGCTGGCTAACTCCTCACGGCACTCCCATCCAACTCTTGCTAATGATGGTAATAATTAGAACAAGATAACATTTTAGTGTTGAGCAGATGGGTGAGTCGAAAATCCACAATCTATCAGGCATTAACGTTTGTTAAGTTAGGATTTGTCTAGTGGATGGAATTACTACTAATTAAGGTTCATCTACAATTCACTAAGTACTCCGCGATACTATCTGTTAAAATTCGGTTTCAGAACTCAAAGGCTCCGTGATGTTATCAGATATTGAGGTTGATCTAAGGTTTACCAACTACCTACTGCTGTTTGAGATTTATTCCGAAATTTATTAAATATGTAAAGGTTATATTAACTAATATAAGGTTACAATTTACTAATATATATCATCGACATTGATTAAACTAATTCTAAAATCCGCTATTCTAGGATGTTAATGTCTATTCGAAACAGAGTTAGTGTTTACCTGTTGTACTTCAATTGACGATATTCAATTTAGTCACATCCTGTCAGGACGATGTTGGCGGAAACGTCAATCCCTTCGATCCAGCGGATGTTAGGTTTATTTAAGGTAGGTTTCCGGTTTCCGGTTGATTCTCTCAAGTTAATTTAGTTATCGATCGGCTACTTCTATTATCGACTTAGTGCAAATCTCGGTTGTGGAGTGCGCGTAGACTTTCTAACGATGGGACTCCTTATCAAGCATCACTTCGATATTCATCATTTGATACATTTATTCGTCTAAGTTGGACTATATCGGATTTTAAGCGCGTCGTAAGTTAATTTCTTGTGATTTTGTTGGTGTATTTATTAACTTTATAGTCGTTCGTTTGGTTTCTACGAGAAAATTATGGGATTATTCTCGGGTCTAAGACGGTGTCAGGATATTCGTCCGATATCAAGAAAATCTTTCTAAGCTAAATGGCCGTCATCAAGTTAAATCTAATACTATTTCGTTTCCCAATAAATTGATCTGTTCGCGTTTCTAATTCGGATCATTTTCGATTTTATCCCTGGCTTTCAATCATAATGTTAATTTGAATTTCTGTCATTTTTATTCAACAACGGATTGGTATTTATTTGTTGATTCATTCGTTTTGGTTCTTTTAATCACGATTTCTTTATGTTGATCAGACTTTATTTTTATTTTGGTCAGTGATTAATATTTTATACCCCATTTTATTCTGAATTACTAAGGTTTTATGTTAATCCATCTAATTAGATCAAAGGAAAAGCTCCGTTTATTACGCAATGAGTTTGTACTATTAATCAACGAATTATTTTATTATTATCGATCGTATTCGAGCTTCAACCAAGCGAGGGCTTTATTTCTAATCCGTAATTTTTCCTTTTATCAATGAATAATTTTAGCAATTAACTAAACGATTTCGTTATAATAAAGCTTTAATTCCTAACGTTTCTCCTTGTATTTAGTCGATGAAGCTTTGGATTATTAATCAACAGATTATTTTACTTTTGTCAATAGTTTTCAACATTTAACTAAATGATTACTTTGTTTAAGACTTTTCCTTTGTTTTAATCAATGGAAATTTGGATTTTTAATCAACCATTTAATTAAGGGGTTTCATACGGTTATTCGAAAATCGTTTCACCTTTAGTTGATACGTTTCTTTATTTGAAATCAATGAATTCGACTCTTAGTTGCTTTCATTTTTATCGGGGGTTGATTTTGTTTAGATCAATACATTACTCGTTCTTACTCCAAGATCAGACTACTTTTATTGAAATGAATTATAGTGAATTAACTGATGAAATTATTTGCTGTTACCCTAATCAATAATTTACGAGCGTTTAAATTATCTTTACCCAACATTTACTTAGATTTTTAGCCACAAAATACTTTACTTCTACAATCCATGGTTAATTTAATTTTTAACAATAATTTCAATTTAATCGAATTCAATGATTCCCAATAAATTTTATTTATTTCAAAATGTTAATCCAAATAAAACACTTTACTTCTACAATTAATGGTTATTTTAATTTTTATCAATAATTTCAATTTAATCGAATTCAATGATTCCCAATAAATTTTATTTATTTCAAAATGTTAATCAAAATAGTTATAACAACGATTTCAGTTAATTTAACCCGAGTACCCTTTCCCTTTAATAGGCCTTAGACGCATATTGTGTTCATATTATATTTATTGAGTGCCCACTGGACTACTCGGTGTGATGATTTTAAGCCGTATGTAATATAATTTTAGGTCGATTTTACAGAATTGAGAAACGAGGAAGCAGCCAGAGACTTCTTCCTTATTTCTCGCTTCAGCTATAGGGGTAATATTGACGTTACGACCGCTGCGTTGCGCACGCTGAGTCTTCACGGGTACATATCATTGGCGATTTTCTACGCACTTACATGCCTCTGTACTATGTAGATTTTAATTACTTGCGTTGGGTGTCGGCTGTGGGCCGGAAAAATTTCGACATTAAAATTTATAAAAGCATATAAAATAAGTTAAATATATGTAGAATAATTTAAATATATTAATAATATTTATTAATTAGGACAAAATAACAGAATTACCCTTCATGACCATTCCAAAATCTTCATACAAAACATAAAATATCATAATAGAAAACATAAATGCCTCTCTCCCCACACCGCCGTCAAGCAGAGCTCTACAGAGATGCTATGAACGTGGTGTGGAAAGAGGGCTCCAACATAAATATTTCTCACCTAGAATAATAAAACAAATTCTCGAAATGGTTTTCAAATAGTTCTAAACTGGTTTACAAATGGTTTTAAAAACGATTCACAATTTTCAAACAATGGTTAAAGTCCAAAATTGGTTTGAAAATGGTCAATTTTCAAAAATGGTTAAGTTAAATGTGAAAATGGATCAGTATATATACCTATTTGTGTGACGTGTGAAATTTGATGCAGTAAAACAAAATTCGACCTTGTTGTTTTCTAGCAAATTCTATTATTTATTTTTATTATTTTTCGATTTATTTTTATAATTTTTTATTTAAAATTTTTATTGAATTATTACTAATTCAATTTTTCGATTTAAATTTCACTTTAATGAACTTTAATTGATTTTTTCAATTTCGTCGAATTTGTCGTGTTTTCTTGTTATATTTGTATAGGTATCGTGCGAATCTTGGTGCATTTTGTTAATATTTTTATTTTATTTTTATGTTTATTATTTTATATTTAATTCTTTTATTTCTCAGATTTTATCGGGTTTACTTGATGTTTCAGTGGGTTTATTTAAATTGCGTGTTATTTTTGGGTGTGTGTTTCTGATCCATTTAAACATTTTCCAAGGCCGTTTACGTTCTGGCCCAACAATATTCTAATCTTAATTTTATTATTTTTGTAATTTAATTTGACAATTTTATTTTTAATTTTTAATTGAATTGTTTCCAATTCAAATTATTTAATTTTTGTTCCATTTTTTATGGTTTTTCCATTTTTTGGTAAATTGTCAAATTTCGGTCAAATTTTCATGTTATTTTTATGTTTATTTCGTGCGGATCTTGTTGCACTTTGTTATTATTTTAATTTACTTTTGTGTTTTCTTTCTCATATTTTAGCATGGTTAGTTGGTGTTTTATGGGTCCGATTTTAAATCTGCATGTTGTATTCGCGTGTGTATTACCGATTCATTTAAACAAATTTGTGTCTTGGCCCAACATTACTAATTTAAAATGTGAATCTCTATCAACAAAGATTGAAATTTTGAAAGTTAAATAGAAACACGAAAAGAAAATAAGGCTAAATAATCTTAATTAATTCATATAACTTAATTTTATAATAATAATTTTATAATTTTATAATAATAAACTTTAAAAATAAATGTAATTAAAAAATTAATGTAATTGAATTTTAGTATAAAACTCTTTGTTTAAATTTGTGCTTTGTTAAATTCTTCTTTAAAATACTTATAAATGCCAACTGCAGTATTTAATCAAGTATGGTGTTATTTAACATGATATTTAAATAGAAAAATTCATAAGAATAAAAGTTCATTTTTCCACATGCTGTAAGTTATTTCTATTGAAAGTTTCACTAATTGGATTAAAAATGAATTTATAGGGACATTTTGTCATAATATAGATTTTATTATTATGACGAAATGTCTCACAAAATTACGTTTTGATCATCTCTTGTATTTAATTATTGTTTTTGTTATTTAACAGGTTATATTTAGATACTTAATTATTATAAATAATTATGTAATTATTCAATGAAGTTAGTAATCTGATAATTTTTATTTTATATTTTAAACTGCGGAATAAACTTAAATTGATGACATAAGCAGAGTCAGCTTCGGTATGTTATGTCAAAGTATAAGTAATAGTGATATGCAAACTAAAATATCATATTACTGTGATTGATGCCAATCTGTAAAGAAATCGGATATTTGTGAAAGATATTGCTTCATTATTTTTAAAGAGCCGTGTATATTTTCTATTACAAAATAGTATTGGTTGATGACTGCTGGGTTATACAGCTGATTAATTAATTATTGGTATATTTTAACTTATGTTTCACTGATCGTTATTTTGTAAACAAATACACTACTGGTTTTGGAATTTTTTCGAATTTTGAAAATTATGTTTTTAAAATAAAGAATTTTATTCATCAAAAAAGAGATAAATTAGATACGCGTATTACGACAATAAATATTTCTCATGGTTCCTCGATATTAAATAATGGATTGCGATGTCTGGTTATAATCTTTAATTTTACACTAATTGCCTGTATTTTGCATAGTCAAGCTGTCAAAAGCGAATACTAACCGAAAGATAAGAAATTGAGTTTCTTGAACTCAAATACATATTACTGAACGAAAAGGATTGTGCGAGACTCAGTTGGAAGTCATGTAGACATTCTTATCGGCTGATGCAAGAACTTTGACACAAAACTTTTTTCCTTATCCACCTCCAACTTAATTTCCTATTCCAACTAAACCTAATATTCCTCTATTCCGTTAGGGCAGGGGTCGGTAACCTACTGCTCATTAGTAAGATCATTGCTGCTCCGTACATCATTAAATTTTTTTTAAATGATGGGCTTTGTCTATGACCTTGTAGCGCAAACATACATCCTTCACTTACCCCCATAACTACCTGTTGCTACTGTACCCACTGGTTATGCGACCGCCAAAGGTGAGTCTCCCTTCAGAGACTGCTAATACCCGGCCCCACACTGGGTTCAACGAGCTGCCGATAGAAGGTCTGTGTTCGGTTTACATCTATCGGTCCATTACTAACTTATTATAGAATGCGCCTTCCTCATCCGTCTGGCCAACATTTTATCAGTCTGTAGGGGTCATCGTAAATTGACAAGAAATTTGTAAAATATCAAAAAAAAATTCTGAACATTTATTTTGGTTCACTGATTTACATGATCAGTGTTTTTCTCCATTTTCTACTGTAACCGTTTGGCGCTTTCCCAGGCCTGGGTGAGATAGTTTCGTCTCCCTTGGTTCACTTAGTTTAGCTGCTTCCTTATATGCCAATTGAGCTGGGGCAAAAGCTAGCGAATATGTAACTGCATTGCCCTCTTGGAAGGCTGATAGATTAATCTCCAAACTGCGTATTTGCGTGCGTTGGGTCTGTGTTTGAAAGTTCCTGTTATTTCTCACCTTGCTGATTAGGACACTCGCGGCATAGCCTACCCCATGTCTTTTCTCGTCGTTGGCTCCTCGACTATTAGCCCTATTTCGCAGGGGTGTAATCTCTGGTCATGTTCTCGTCTAATGGGAGTCGCCAACTTGGGTAGAGCTGTTCAGGTTCAATTTTTTGATCTAAATATACACTGGTATTTATAGTTGAATTGTTATAATGATTAGTCATCCTCAATTTTCATCACTTATTCACTGGCCGAGATTTCTATTAGTTCGAATTAATCGCAGTTTTCCGCTGAATTGAAATTAAACTCAATCACTTCAATATTATGAGTGGGAATGTAATCGATCTAACTGATCCGGTAATTAAGCTTATCGTCCAGTATTCAGTTGGAATTATAATTCGTGATTTCCTGTCTGTCGATTTCAGTTATATTCTGTGGATTATCTGGTTGGATTATTCATTCTTCGAGAAATTACTGGTGTCAGTTGCAGTATTATTGAATAGACCTTCGGTTAAATCTTATGATTATCAGATAGTCAATTGAAAAGCCTCAATGAGTGTCACCGGAGGCACTTATAAGCGCAAGGGCGTCTCTTCTTGCTTGTAGCTAGACGTACACGTTTGCCACTAGCTCCAGGATTATTTAAACATTCTTGGAGGTCTTCCCTTATTTTGAGGTTCGCGTCTCGTTGCAATCTATTGTTAGCATGTAGAAGATTTTCGCTGGTGGTATCTTATGACAAAGTAAGTCCTAGTTATTTTTATAATGAAAATTATCCGATGGATTCGTCCTTCTCAGGCACAGAATATGACTGATGGTTCGAGCTTATGTAGGTTACCTATTCTGGCTAATTAGCTCCGATGTCATTGTCGTCCGGTTATTCCTATGGATTAGTCTGCATTACGGGGTTGTTACCCATTTGGGAGGCTTATATCGATACCGGTTATTATAGGACATGGAAAATAAGGAGGTGGATCGACTAGAACATCGTTACCTATCGGGTTGACGATTTTTTATAGATCTTTGTATATTAATTATTTTGGAGTCTTATTAAATTAATGGTACATCTCCCTTTTAGATTCGTATCAGTTTGTGGATAAATTCACTACTTCATCTGTATTGTTTTGGATTATTATGTGAATTAAGAGTTTGGTGAATTTTCTATTCTAAATAAGCATTTATATATTTTGGGCCGAAGTCGATCGTGGAACTTCTATTTTCTGAAAATTTTCAATTTTAGTGCAAATTATTGGCTAAACCGCCTTAGGGAAGTCTCTGATTTAAACCTGGCGGTATTGATTTGTTGCTTATATTACCCTCTAGTTAGCATAAATCCCAATTACCCATTATTGGGGTTTATGGCTAATATTGGATATCCCATTCTTTATCGGAACCATCATGTTTAATTTCAACTATGATTTTTCCAGTTTTTATTAATCCTATATCTGTCAAGCTTGTCTAAAGATGCTAGGGAGTTTGCCGGATATGTAAAAACGGTTTAAGCGTTGGGCAAATGTTGGGCAAAAACTGATCTAAACCCTCAATTTTGTTTGTTTAGCACGAAAATGCCTATATACTTTTGAGCGGTAAAACTAAAATATTAAACTGGGAAAGAAAATGTAAAGTTTAAAAGAAAAATAAATAATTAAAAATTTAAATCAAGTTTGATACATAAAACTTGAAAAATTAATAATAAAAATGAAAAATTAATTTAAAAAAAATTAAAATTCCTTGTTTTACCTCATCAAAATACACACACGAACAATCGTGGTATATAAGGCAGTGCTGAACAAGCAAAATTCAGTATGATTTTGTAAATCTTATTCAGTACGTTTTAAAAATCTTAATTTCAGTACGTTTTTTAAAAAAAAACCTTCAGTGCATTTTCTAAAAAAATCTATTTTCATACATTTATTATTATCTTTTGGAAAAATATCAAACAATTTTGTGAAAAGTAATTTTTATTGTTATTTGTTATTACCATATATTGATTTTATTTCATGTATATGTCTATTTAAAATATTAATTTTGCTAAACCTTTAGTTTTAATTTTTTAAAATTTTATTATTTTTATTTTATACAAAATAAACTTTTATCATACCGAGGCAAATCTATGATCAAACTCCATCTCGACGGAGTGGAATCACATTTAAATTATAATTTAAAAATTCTCAACGTAGTAAACTGAAATTCCAAGACAGACTACGAGGTGAACAGGAGGTGAAAAAGCTGTGAGGACGGCTGTCAGAACAGCCCAGAGTTTTTCCCCGGAAACCTTATCGCCTGACCGTCGTAAGACTGAGAGTGGCCATGAGGAAGGATTAAAATCAAATAACATAAAAAGAAAAATTAAAAAATGACGAAGAAGAATTTAGAACCAAATGAACGTTGATGATATCACGATAGACCTTATTAAACAACTACTGTTATGTTGAAATGAAATCACTGAGAGAAACTTAGGCAATCTAGAAAAAGGCGAAATTAAACGACAATTGGACGTATTCTTAGAGGATAGCTTATTTTACAAAATCCAAGTATAAAAACTCGAATTTTGTTAGAAGTAAATAAGAGGCATCTTTAGTAATTACGATAGAATTTTAATCCATTTTGTTATTTTATTAAAGTTATGTTTATAAAATATTAATATTTGAAAATACGCTTATTAAAATGCAATCATTCGTATTTACAATTTGCAAACCTTAATGTTTATTTTTGATGTTCTTGCTATTTAAATTAATAAATCGACACAAACTTTTTTATTAATTTTATTATTAACACTCGAGAAAATAATTTAGACCCAACTCACCTTAATTTCATATTGGTCTTTGATCTTCATCTAGATTTTTTTATAAAAATTATTATTATTATTAATATTAATATTATTATTATTAATCTTATTATTATTATTATTATTATCATTATTATTATTCTTATTTTATTATCATTATTATTATTAATCGTTATCGTTGTGTCATTAGTATTTTATCAATAATATCATTATTATTGATATTGTTATTATTAGCATTATATTTTTTTTATTTCCATTGTTGTGTAATCCTTTTTAATATTATTATCACTATTATTGTCATTACTATTATTATTATTACCATGGTCTATTACTGTTATTATTATTATTTTTACTATTATTAATAATATTATTACTATGACATTTTTAATATCATTACTAATATTACTATTATTATTGCTATTTTAATGGTTACATTAAATTTAAATGAAAAATGTTAAAGAACAAAAAAATCACCTGCATAAAATTTATTCGGAAAAAATTAACACATTTCTGAGTCATAAAATTTCCATTTTTACCAGAATTTGTTGGAGGCTGGATCTTGAGATTCTATAATGGACAGCTTAAATAAATTGAATTAAATGAACAAATAAACCTGTCGGGTAATATCTGTGCCTGCGAAGATCGTTCAGATGGGTCTGTTTTCTTGGGAAAATCTAAAATACATAAAAAATTAAATAAAAAGTAGATAAAAATCAATCTTTACTTTTATTATAGAAATTGAGAATCCTATAATAAGTTGTCATGGTATTAAATGGCAAGCGAAATAAATTAAATTTAGGTTATTCTTAAATTAATAATAATCGATATAGTATATATTATAATATCTTCTAAACTCTTGATTTTAAGGGTTATGGTGAAAAACCGTAGTAAAAAATAAGAAATTCATATATATATATATATATATATATATATATATACTAGTGTTAATTATATTAATTGGATAAAATTTTTATACTTACCGTATATTTCGGCGTAAAAGGCGACCGTCAGATAAGACGAGGTACAAAATTAGAGCAAATTTTTATGATTTATCATATATCGGGTTTTAGATATGCATAAAAGTAGTATAAATACAACTACCTGTACTGTAATACTTTCTTTTATATCGGTTGTATAAGACGACCCACAATTTTCAAGGGTGATTTTTTGACTTTAAGGGTCGTCTTATACGCCGAAATATACGGTAATTATAGAGTTAATAAAATTTAATTAATTCTATTTTAGAGAATAATAACTCAACACTTTAAGGATCATACGATTTTTCCGTTAGAAACATTAGGCTAAAATCTTTAACTTCTTTAAAAAACGATTATTAATATTATTATTATTATGATTGATAATATTTGTTATGAACACCATTACTGCTATTTCTATTATACCTTTAAAATTGTTATTATAAATCTGAATGACAACTTTTGTGGCCCCATTAAAAATAAATAGTATTATTATTATTATATTAATATTATTATTACTTGTACAATTTTTATTTTACCCATCCTAGGTAATCTTGATAATTGGTACAATCGCCATGGTGATTTTTATTAATATTGTAGTTCCACGACGAACTTAATAATTGTTGATTACTACTAGAAATTATGGACGATGGTTTTGATCTGCTGATATTATTCGTGTACCTTGCCAACTCCATAGACCCAACTTAATTCGCTATCATTGTCACGTACTATCCAACGAGCTCGTTATGACCCCAAACATTAATATGAAAAACATCCCCAATGAATAGGTTTACACCCACGTAAATTGATTGACAGCTACAAACAAAAGTATTAAAGACTAATAGTGAAAGCTAGATGACACCGTAACGCGTTAAACCCAGAGCTAATTAACCATACTAACGTGTAATCATTGATTCTAATATTATCGTTTGAGTGAAATCTTCACGTAAATACCAAACTTGTAATTAAAATCACATCCTTTTATCTAGTGCAAGACCACAAATTGGACTTTGAAAAATTCCGAAAAGACGTCGCCAAATATCATGAGGAGGCGATGAACCAATCACAACGCGCGGAGTCACTCGTGCGGCGCTGCAGGCGCACGGAGGAGACCTGGATGCGGCCCAACGAAGCAAAAAAGCTACATTAACAGATAGCACAACTATACAGTTATACGAAGAAGAGCTTACACTTTCCAGGTCGTTAAAAGGAAATATACGTCAGCAGGCCTGCACCATAGCAACCTTGGAAACGAAGTTGCAGGTCCACATGAATCTCGTATTATCTAAGTCTAATTTTATTATTTTCTTGAATTAAATGGACAATATTTTTTTATAAATTTTCAACTGAATATTTTTTACTAAAAATATTCCATTTTCCTTATTTTATTCAATAATTCCCTCTTTTTTATAAAATGTCCATTTGTTGGATGATGAGGGTAGACCCATCACCACATTTATCCTGAACAAGTACTACAAGGCGGGGCCTGGCAAGTTCAGGGTGAACATATATGCTGAGGAACGGGCATAAAAAAAACAAATAAATACAGAATCCCAAAATCAATGTCAATTCCTAATATGCAGATCATTCAAACTCTTAATCCCAGCAGAACAAATCAATATTCGATCTATCCCCGACAAATCTATTCCTTGTGTATCAAACAATTAATATGACAATTATCAATTTGATGTGAATATTTAATTTTATGATTATTTTGTATATAAGTTGAACAATTAATGTTTATCCAAATAACTATGATTATGTTTTTATTTTTGGGACAATTAATTTTATATGTTTTTATTATTATCATTCGTGGTCATGTTTAGTATTATAATTAAAAGAATTTTTTTTTTGATTTTATTATTTTTGTATGAACCATGTTTTAAAAAATTTTTTTTCGATATCAAAAAAAACAAAACAAAAAAACAAATAAATAAATAAATATAAATTGAAACAGGAAACAGATTTCATTAAATAAATAAATTTTGAAATTCAATGTAACAGATTAAATAAATAAATTTTTGAAATAAATAAATTTTAAGCAAATAATTTTTAATGCGCATGGAAAAAAATAAAATAAATAAATTTACTATGTAAATACATATTTTTTTCAGTATAAATACTGAAGAATTTTCATTCAAATTGCCCATAAAATTTTTTCAAAAGAAGTGGTCTTAAAAAGGGAATCTTTTTTGAGATCTTAAATTCGAACAGATAACGTTCTACACTATTTTTTTGCACGCATTCACATAACACGCACCGACATACATTTTAACAATTATACAACACGCGCCCAATTTTTATTTATCAATTGCTTCAAAATAATTTGTATCTATTTGAAAGAATTTGAATCTTGGAATATTTGGTAAATTTTATTTATTAATAAAGTATATACATATATTTGACTTTGTCTTCTGATTTATATAAGTAACCAGTGCAAGTTGAGACTCACTAAAATCGAGACCTCAACATTTGGTGCCGCGAACCGGGACTTTAAAATCAATTATTGTTATCAACAATTTGGGGGATAGGAATTGCGATCAGAGGGTTAGTGTAGAATATATCGGGAAAATATATTTATACTAAATAATATTATTGACCATAAATTAAAATCATAATTTTGTAATCAAAAAAATAGATAATCAACCTGAAATAATTTATAATTTGAGAAATAGAATCGTATATAGAATGAATAATAATCAAAATAATAATAACTTTATTAAAATTTTACCAATTGAACCTTATAGAGGAGAGCCTGAAAAGTTCGACGATTTTTTCACTGAAATCACTCAGTATGCAGACGCTTGTGGTTGGACACCTGATGAATTAAAGAGGAGAATTCCGTTGTATTTAAAAGGATATGCGTTACAGGCATATAATAATCTAGAGTGTAGAGGAAACAGTTTTGATCAACTTACTGAAAATTTGAGAGCAGAGATAGTAATTGACAGCGATTTACAAAAAATAAATGTACAAAAATTTAGAAATCGATATCAAGGATCTAGAGAATCAGTTGGAGAATACGTGTATACGATAACAGAGTTAGCAAAAAAGGCATTTGGTGCCGGAGAGCACACACCGAAATTAATTGAGGATCAGTTTTGGAATGGAATCCAGAAATATTTATATAAAGCATTAATAAATGGTTGAATACAGAGATTTAAATGAATTAGTTCATAAAGCGAAAAGAGTAGAGGCAATACAGAGAGATCGATTCAATGCATCTATAGATGCAGTTGAGATTCAAAGGCCAACGATGGCGAAACCTAAGTTGGAAAATGATGATGATGTTCCATGGGAAGAAATGAAACAGTTATATCTAAATTTTGTAAAAAATAAACGAAAAAATAGTCCGAATTCGAGTAGAAGTCAATCACCTGAAAACAGGAAAAGATTTGATGCATTAAATTTTACAGAACAAAATCAAAATCGATTTAGAGATGATAATAGAGACAGTCGTTCTGACTATAACAGAAACAATTCGTATAGAAGCAATCGTTATTTTAATAGAGATAGTCGTTCTGACTATAACAGAAATAGTTTTAGAGATAATCGTTATAACAAAAGTAATGGAGACAATTGTTTTGGGAATAATAGAGATAATCGTTCCGAATATCGCCAGTATGATAATAGAAATAATAGAAATAGCTCAAGAGGCAGACAATCGAGTCCGTATAGACAAAATCAATATAGAGAAAGGCGAGCAAGCCCGTATAATAATGATGGAAGAGATAAAGTGAATTTCAACGGACAAATCAAATGTTACAACTGTCAGAGATATGGTCATTTAGCAAAGGTTTGTACCAATCAGAGAAACGAGTCACCAAATAGAGTAAAATTCAAAAGCGAACCAGAAGTGAAACAAATAAATGGAGTAGAAATTACTAATACGAACAATGAAATAAATACTTTGAGAGAGGAATTAAAGGAGTTTAAAATTCAATATAACCGACTCATGGAAAGAAAGTCGGAGGTGTCACTTAATGAGTATGAGTGTTTTATAAATGAAGTTGATATTGATAATGAGGAAACTGAGAGACAAATAAAAATGAAAGAGGAATTAAAAGCAGTTTTGAAAAAACGACCTTATGATGACAATGAAACATTGAGAGTGATAAATAAAGTTCAAATAAGCAGAATTGATCCTGAATATTTAACCAGTTTAATCCCGTTAATGGTAATGAGACAAAGAGAAACGCGAGTATTCGAATTAGAGATAGAGTTAAAAGAGATGATTAAAAGTTATGGAGAATTTGTGAGAAAAAGTCCGAAATTTTATGAACCTTTAAAAATAACATTAGATACTAAAGACGAATATTTTCTTCAAATGGTATTATCGAAAACAGAAGTACATGTGTGTACAATGGTAAACAAAATACGACAATTAGCAAGAGATAAATGGCCTCGAAAAATAGAGCCAAACGATGAAATAAAATTATATTTTAACGATATTGAGTTGAAAGATGGCGAATATCTAATTGACTATGGAGTGAATACAATAGATGAGAATACTATATCGGCAGTAATAAATAGAGAAACTAGCTCAAGATTAGCAACACCTTCGGTCGAACTGAATGAGGAAAATGATTATGATATGCTGTTTAAAATGTGGGATCAACCATCCGAAGGGAGTGCAAAGTCACCACTTGAAAAAGAAATAATTTTTCAACCATTGGATAATAAATATGGTAATTTGCAAGAGACAATAGAAAAGATCTCCAAACAGGCAATAATGCAAGATGCTGAAACAATGAAGCGAGGTAGAGGACGACCTCGAAAGTCAGAAATAGTAGAGAAATCAGATGATCGAAAAGCTGCAGAGCGTTTGAGAGAAATAGCAAATAAAAAGAGACATGAAAATCCAAAAGTAGCAGACGATAATAACGATCTAATCATGATAATTGAACTCCTAAAAGCAATGAACTCAAAACTATATCCGGAAACAAAACCATCAGCGTTAATCGAAAATATGATACAAAAAATCAGATTAATGGAAAAAGAGGTCAGAGAGTTGAGCGCAGAAGATGTAAATGAGGAGGTGGTTCTAAGGATACTCTTCACAACTGGTATAAATAGAGATAAAGTAATTACGGCAATGGCATATCTAATTGCGAGATATAAAAGCTCTTAAGATCAAACCCAAAGGAGCAAATAAATGAGGTAGCTAAAGTAGTATATCAGAGATTAAAGGTTGATGTGATGCCATGGATAAAACTGAAAGGAGGTTGGAAAATAATGTATGATGAAACATTACAAACAAGTGAAAGCGAAACGATAGAAAATGATGATACCGAGGCAATTGTAAAAAATCTTGTGAACAAAACAACGAAAAAGCCAAATAAAAGTGAAGGAAAATCAAGTATCTCAATAATAATAGTAATAATAACACTATTATTAGACTTAATCAAAGGAAGTAATGCGATTATAGCCTATGATTGTCAGAACCCAAAATGGGGGCAAAAGTATTCATTATTAGATGTGGAAAATTGTCCAGAAGCGAATCCAACAAAATTAATCATAACCGAACCCAAGATTTTTCATGTGTATCAAGAATCTGACTTTATACACACACAGGCAAAGGAGTGTATAATCAAGTTTTCAGAGGAAAGTTTTGTGTGTAATCAAGTGGCAAGGACGATGTTAGTACCGACATGGGCGCCAGAGGCATTAATAATAACACCAAGCGAGTGTGAAGAGGCATTTAAAACGAAAAAGATTAAAACAACGGATGGAATCGAATTGAAAGCTCAAGTAGGGGCAAGAGTGAAACAATCAGTAAATGTGGTCGGATGGACATCAGCCGGTGGATACTGTATGGGAGGAAAGTATAAAATATGGGGTCAGATTGCAGATAATATTGTGGTTCGGAGACAATATTATGTTGAATTGAGAAAATTTAAAGCATCATTTGATAGTTCATCAAAGAAAATGATGACACACAAGTTCTGTACGCTTGATGAATCTAGTTGTGACACGGGTGAATCGATGATCGTGTATAAAATAGATAAATATGAATGCCAATTAACAAAACTGAAGTCACTAAAATTCCGAACAATCAGAGGAAAACAGTTTACCGATGCAGAATCAAAAAGAATAAAAGATCAAAAAAGGAAAACAGTAATCGTACAAGAAAAGGATACCCCAACAATATATATGGCAGACTCAGAGACAGAAGCCATGAGATTTGTAGAAAAAGGAGAAACTATCAAATGCGGAAAAGCAGTTGTAAAGACTAATTATGAAGGTATCTATATCAGTAGCAATGAAATTAAAATCGATGAATGAAATTGAAAATCGATAAATTTGATGTCAAACTATCTTCGTATTTCAATAATAAAATTGATTACTTCTATCATCATCAACTAGTTCAATTAGATAAAGTATACCAAGCAACAATTACTAACGACTGCAAACTCAATAGAGAGATATTGAGAACAAAAATGGCTGTAGCGGTTACAAACCCAGATTTAATGGCACCGATATTGTTTGCGGAAAAAGGAACTTTTGCGAGAGTAGTAGGGGAAGTGTTACAGACTTTTCAATGTAAACCGGTCAGTGTATCACTAGCAACGAATAACCAATGTACCAACGAATTACCCGTTATTTATAAAGGAGAAACAGTGTATTTACAGCCTATAACCAGAATACTAACAGATAAAACTTACATTCCAAGGAAATCGATAAATGTACCAATTTGCTTGATCCATTATACCAGCTAAACGATGAAATGTGGATTACAATGTCTGATAGAAAAGAAGCAACCAAACCGTTTAAACTAGAATTAACAGAACTTGAGAAAAAGTTAGAATTTCAAGAGATAAATGATATGAATAACAATGGTATGTACACGCGAGATGCTATAGAAAGTGCGAGAAAGCACATGTTGTTTCCTAACGAGAAAGAGAAAATATTATCAATAATGGTGAGCAAAGTTATCGAAGGTAGCCACGGTGGTGATTATAATTTTGATGTGTTGTTATCAAAAAACATTTTAAAAAGGTAGTATACAAAGTATTGTATAGCATATGGGGATATTTTGCAGTTTTGGGAAATATGTTCTCAACGATACTGGGAATATATTATACAGTGGCGTTACTCAAAATGATCTGTTCATCATTAGTATCATTACGACAACTTCGACAAGTATTTGGCAACTCATATAAAATGCTGGCATGTTTATGCCCCTTCGTCGCAAAATATCTGATAACAGCAAAACACCGACAAAGAAATACGATTAATTAAAAACCGGCGAGTAGAAGAGGAACAATTGATGGAAAACGATAAAAACGATGATAATCCAAGTGGAACTGAAAATGTAGAGCAACCACAAGGGGGATTGTACGACAATCAAAACCAGCAACTGAGAGAATTGAGTAATAATCTGGATAACAAAATAACAAACTGTCATTGCGTAACAAGAAAGACCTATGGATGTTACGGTATTGAAGCAAATGAGATATTACGAGAACTCAATGAAGCCAGACCAAGCATCCAAGTATTAATCGATAATATAATCATCAAAGCACTAGTAGATACCGGAGCAGCAGCCTCCATGATAAGGGAGGATCAGTTGTCAGAAAATCGAAAAAAAGATATAAAAAGCACAAATGATACGATAATATCTATGTCATCGCATACTATGCAAGTGAGAGGAGATATTGAGCTCACTGTTCATTTTCCGAGTAGAACAGTTAATCATGTATTCAAAGTAATGACTGAATGCAGGAGTAAATGCATCCTAGGGATAGATATCCTTCGCAAGTTAGATAACTGCGTCATTGACTTAACTGATGGTGCAATCAAACGGAAAGCAAACTATCAGGAATCACGATTTGCGGAAGTAGTAGCATTGGAAGCCTTCGAATTAGAATATCACTGTGATCATATAATTCCAATGAAAGTTAACGTCAAAAGTGAGGACACTTTTATTTTTGAGCCGTATAAGTCAATTACAAAAAATCATAATATAATGCTAACCGACGAGTGTGTCATACCAAAAAACGGAATAATTCCAATTAGAATTGCTAATTACGAAAGAAGCAATGTGAAAATTCACAAAGGAACAAGATTGGGAAAGTTGTTCAAAGGTGAATTAGAGCAAACATTTGAAATGAGTGAAACGATGGTGATGAGAGATGACAGTGAACAAGTGGTCGAACTGAGTAAGAACGTTAAATTTTATGATAAAGTAAAAATTAATAATAACTTTCTAAATGAAACCCAACAATTCCAATTACAAACTTTACTTGATGAATATAGTGACGTATTTGCAAAACATGAGTTTGATTTGGGTGATACTGACATCATTAAACATGTAATCGATACTGGGAACGCCAGACCAATAAAACAACGACCTTACGGGGTACCTTATAAATTAAGGGAAGAGATAAAGCGACAAATAAAAGAGTTAAAAAAGGCAGGCGTAATAAAACAAAGTTTTTCACAATGGGCATCACCCATTGTACCAGTTAGGAAAAAAGATGGTGAAATTAGAATGTGCATTGACTACCGTAAATTAAATGATGTAACAATTAAAGACTTATACCCATTCCCGAAAGCACAAGAGCAATATGATAAACTCAGAGACACCAAATATTTCACAGTTATCGACGCAAATAAGGGGTATATGCAAATTCAAATGGAAGAGGGGGATGCGGAAAAAACTGCTTTTGTCATTGAAGATGGATTATACGAATACACTAGATTACCTTTTGGGTTAACTAATGCACCCGCAACATTCCAGCGCCTAATGAATACAATACTAATAGATGTACAACATTGCGCAGTATATATGGATGATATATTAATTGCATCAAAAACTTTTGAGGAACATTTAAAAGATATAACAAATGTGTTACAAAGACTAAAAAAGGCAAGGATTAAAATCAAACCGACAAAATGTAAATGGGCAGAGCCATCAGCGCTATTTTTAGGCCACATAGTCACGGTAGAGAGTATAACACCTAACCCAGATAAAATTGAAGTTGTTAAAAATTTCCCAGTCCCAACAACGTTGCAACAAGTACAAGGATTTTTGGGATTAACCGGGTTTTACCGTAAATTTATACAAGATTATGCAAAAATAGCAGCACCCATGATAGAACTAACAAAAGGAGTTAAAACAAAAGGAGAGAGTAAAGGAGTATTAATAGTACAGACAATAAATGATAAAATCAATAAACCACAAAAGAAATGGACACTCGAACATCAAAAGGCATTTGACCAGTTAAAAGAGAAATTAATAACAGCACCAATATTACGATACCCAGACTTTAAGAAACAATTTATCGTCATGACGGACGCCAGCGGGAAAGCCGTAGGGGCAGTCTTAGGACAAGAAGAAGAAAAGGGTAAAGATTACGTAATAGCATACGCAAGTAAAACATTAAAAAGAGCACAACTTAGGTACTCAACCATAGAAAAAGAATGCTATGCCATAGTATTTGCATTAAAACAGTTTAAGCCATACATATATGGAACAGAAGTTGTGATAAGAACAGATCATAAACCATTAGAAGGCCTTTGGAAACATAAAGATACATCAAGTAGACTCTTAAAATGGGCAATGAAAATACAAGACATGCATATCAAAATTATTTATAAACCCGGAAGGATAAACAAAAATGCAGATGCACTATCACGCATTCCTGAGCTAGGAGCATTAGAAGTTTTTGCCTTAGTGACAGAAAAGCCCATAGACATACAAGAAGAACAAAATAAAGATATGGAAATTTCTAAGATTAGAGAGGAAATTAGAAAAGGGACAAACCAAAAATATAAGATTGCAAAAAAGTTAGTTGTTATTGAAGACTTTAGTGGAAAACAATTAATAGTAGTTCCACAAAAATTAAGGCAAATTCTTTTGTTACAATATCATGATGGTGCTCTAGGGGGTCATTTGTCGAGCAGAAAAACAGCAAGCAGATTATTACAAAAATATTATTGGGATAACTTAAAAAAAGATGTTAAAAGATGGTGTAATGCATGCACAATATGCGCAACTAGAAAAAATACGGGGACAAAGACTAAAGCGCCCTTACACCCAATCCCAGCTACAACATCGCCAATGGAGCTATGTGCTATGGATTTTTTATGTAAACTACCTACCACTATTAATGGAAACAAACATATATTAGTTTTTAGCGACTATTTTACTAAATGGGCAGAGGCATTTCCAACCAAAGATGAGACAGCAGAAACAGTAGCTAAACTACTTGTAGAAAAAATTATTTTTAAAATCGGCACACCTAGAAAACTATTAACTGATAAGGGAGCAAATTTCATGAGTGAAATAATCAAAAGGGTAGCTAATATATTTAACATACATAAAATTAATACAACAGCTTATCACCCTCAAACTGACGGATTAGTAGAAAGATTTAACGGTACACTTCTCAGTAGATTAGCGGTTTTTGTGGAAAAAAATCAAAACGATTGGGATGAATACGTAAGTCAATGCACATACATTCATAATATCACACCCAACGAGACAACAGGGTATTCACCATACTTTTTAATGTTTCTAAGAGAACCTGCAACACCCATCGATACAGTTTTTGAACCACGAGTATCACAATATTTAGACGCACCAGATTACGTAACTTTAATGCAAGAGCGAATGCAAGAGGTATATAAAGTAGCTAATTTAAAAGTTAAATTTAGACAAGAACAATATAAAGAGGACTACGATAAAACAAGTAAACCCCATACTTTTAAAGTGGGAGATAAGGTTAGACTTATGTCTCCACAAGTAGGAAAAGGCAAAACGACAAAATTAGCAAGACCATTTAAAGGTCCATATGAAGTAGTTAAAGTAATCAACGAAAACTTACATATACAAAAACATAAAAATGAGGATCCCACAGTAGTGCATGTAAACAGATGCAAATTAGCGGAATCAGAAATAGTAGAGGGACCCACACATAGATATAATTTACGATCCCAGAAAGGGTTAATGATGTCAGCAATCTTCTTAACAATCATAGGAATAATTAATACAACTAATGTTAAAGAAAAGTACAAAACCGAATTTATGGGAGATAGAGACATTTTAATAAATATTTCACCTCATGAAATCAACGTATTCAATCTAAATAAAAAGCCAATAAGAGATTTATACTTAAAATCAACAAATACCAAACCAAAATTTATGGAAAAAAGAGAGAAAAAAACCACTGAGTTCGAAAGGGGAGACAACGCTAAATTTATTAACTTAGAACCCAACACTCAATACGCTCTATGTGCTCAATGGGATACAGACTACGATACATCACAAATACAATGTAAAAGGGTAAAAACCATGCAGACAAAAAAACGCAAAATGACAAAGAAAGTAATCATAGATACAACACCGGTAATAATACAAACTAATTCAAGCCCAAACATGAATATAACAACCCCGAAAGCAATAACTCAAACCATAATAGATGAAGTAATAACGAAAACCTATAGAATACCAATCCAACTTAAAGAAAAGCTAATTAAATTACCTACGGGAAAACCTATTGTAATAAAAAGTTGGAACGAACTACAAGCATTTCAAAAACAAACACTAAAACCACTATGGCCTTTTTATGTAATATCAGCCAGCATTTTAGCAATAGCGATATTAGCAATAGTTAGTAGTGTACAAATCTACAAAAAATACAAGTGGAAAAGGCAGCGGTATCGGCACCGACTGGTCAGAAGTGTACCAGGGCATTTTCACTTGGATAAATATGTACCAGGTCAATATACAATATCTACTCTCGTTTAATAAAATCAATAATCAACAATATAAAATAGTATGGTCAATAATATTAATAAAATTTATATATTTATATAAAAAAGCGTATAAGGAAAAACCTCAAATGCGCACCAAATATGTATATTTATATTTTATTTTTAGAAAGAGAACCAATCCAAACATACAATCCAGACTCAACCAATATCACCAAGCAAAGCAATTCAAACAAAACAATCAATCTAATCAATCTCAGTCGATAATGCAACCCAATCACCAAACAAAGCAATTCAAACAAAACAATCAATCCAATCAATCTCAGTTGACAATGCAATCCAGATCCCAAAAAGTGCAATACTATTGTCTGATAAACAAACATTATGGCAGCTTTTACAAGAACTTGCAAAATAAGATATGTTCAGATGGAACCCCTATTACTGTCCGCAGCTTCCCAAACCAAGTATGTATTCCCAACGAAATGAAAGTGGAACTAGAGGAAAGGGAATTACACCTAATAAAGTTTAATGAGGCTCGAAGAGTTAAACTGCATGAGCTCATTGGTGCATACGACAGATTCCCGAACGCAGATGATGCAGCAAAACGAGGGAAAAAAGTTCCACATCGGATATTATTCCACATGACGAGAACAGAAGTCTCAATATGTCAACAAAAGATACCCCTCATAACGACAAGTATGTGCACAGCGGTTATCAAAACAATAAAAACCGACAGAAGCGTCCCAAATGACTTCAATGAATTAACAGTACAGATGAACAATCTACCTTGTGTCATCGCAATAGAAGTACTGTACGTTCCAACAATCCCAAACCCATTTCGATTATTACCAACAATACCGTCGAAACTGCAAATGTACGGGGAAATCATCAGAGGAAAAAAATCATTCACCCACAAGGAACTATCGGCCACCGAGAGACAAAATCTGATTATGTTTGTGGACATAAAGCTGGTGTGTGATTCAAATGATAACATGAGGCCAGTAGATGTCAACATCAGAAACGGTAAAGGGATAGCCATATACAATAAAAAAATCACACCAAGAACAAAGATCATGCATTATTATCCCGAAAAAACAATGGCCAACAGAGAAAATATCGTGGGAAATGAAGATGAATATCAAGCCCTAATCGACATTCAAAAAATATTATGTGGAAAGATAATAATAGGATTCGATATTATGAGCAAATTGAAAGCACTTACCTTAGATCTAGACAACATAATGGGAGTGCGAGAAATGTCGGAAGATAACTTTATGAGCTCATTTGTGAAGAATGTCGCCCCACACAAAATCAAGCTATCGAACCTGGCGTACCACATTATAAGCCATCACAAGAAGTGGTACAAAGACAAAATAATTAATGACCTTCTTGAAAAACCCGAACCCTTCTCCACAGCATCGACAACAATAATATTAAAAGCGATATATGGAATCGAAGAAAAACAATGGGAAGAAGTCATCAAATGGAACTCGGATAATGATGACAAGGAACAAATACTATCACAGATCCAGGAAGACAATGAAGAAGACATGTATATTGAACCTTCCCAAATCGAATTAAAATTCAATAAAGATGGCACCCGAAGAACATTCGAAGACGAATTACGGGATAGCGATGATGAAGTCATCTTTATAAAAGAGAACAAGAAACAAAAACTTACGGAAACAGTTAAACTGGAACCGCAAGAGCCAACAACATCCAAACAAATGGAATGTGATATGGATTCGGACGACGAGTATTTGTCATGTGAAGAAGAAACAAACGAGACAGATACCATGGATACAGAAGACTCAGAAGAATAAGGCTCAGAACCCGATATTGAAATAGAAGAGCCATACTTCGTCATAGAGAAAGAAAAAGAAAAAATTACAGAAAGAGATTTGTGCCACCACTTCGGAAGGAGAATTAATGAAGGAGATGTTCTGAACCTAGCATTGGGAAAAGGGTTCAAGAGAACGAAAATGATGATTCAAGACGTAGAAGTGGAAATGGTACGGACAGAAAAAGATAATGCGGACATTATCTTAACGGCCCAGGGAGGAATGTTGGATGATGAGGGTAGACCCATCACCACATTTATCCTGAACAAGTACTACAAGGCGGGGCCTGGCAAGTTCAGGGTGAACATATATGCTGAGGAACGGGCATAAAAAACAAATAAATACAGAATCCCAAAATCAATGTCAATTCCTAATATGCAGATCATTCAAACTCTTAATCCCAGCAGAACAAATCAATATTCGATCTATCCCCGACAAATCTATTCCTTGTGTATCAAACAATTAATATGACAATTATCAATTTGATGTGAATATTTAATTTTATGATTATTTTGTATATAAGTTGAACAATTAATGTTTATCCAAATAACTATGATTATGTTTTTATTTTTGGGACAATTAATTTTATATGTTTTTATTATTATCATTCGTGGTCATGTTTAGTATTATAATTAAAAGAATTTTTTTTTTGATTTTATTATTTTTGTATGAACCATGTTTTAAAAAAATTTTTTTCGATATCAAAAAAAAAAAAAAAAAAACAAATAAATAAATAAATATAAATTGAAACAGGAAACAGATTTCATTAAATAAATAAATAATTTTTGAAATGTAACGTAACAGATTTCATTAAATAAATAAATTTTGAAATTCAATGTAACAGATTAAATAAATAAATTTTTGAAATAAATAAATTTTAAGCAAATAATTTTTAATGCGCATGGAAAAAAATAAAATAAATAAATTTACTATGTAAATACATATTTTTTTCAGTATAAATACTGAAGAATTTTCATTCAAATTGCCCATAAAATTTTTCCAAAAGAAGTGGTCTTAAAAAGGGAATCTTTTTTGAGATCTTAAATTCGAACAGATAACGTTCTACACTATTTTTTGCACGCATTCACATAACACGCACCGACATACATTTTAACAATTATACAACACGCGCCCAATTTTTATTTATCAATTGCTTCAAAATAATTTGTATCTATTTGAAAGAATTTGAATCTTGGAATATTTGGTAAATTTTATTTATTAATAAAGTATATACATATATTTGACTTTGTCTTCTGATTTATATAAGTAACCAGTGCAAGTTGAGACTCACTAAAATCGAGACCTCAACACATTTTTCGGTCAAAGTTTATGTTATGATGTTATTTTTATGTAAATTTCGTGCGGTTCTTGGTGCATCTTTGAATATATTTTAATTAACTTTTATGTTTTTGAATTTTTGTATTTTATTATATTTTCTCTCATATTTTAGGGTGTTGGGCAAAAACTAAGATTTTAAATTGTTGTTTATGTTGGCGAATAGGGTTGATTTTTATTTACTTTTTCTAGGGTTTTTGTGTATCTACCACCTAAACGCCATCAAGATTATTATTATATCCCTCCTGTGTGCCCATGGTGATTGCCATGTTGGTACTGTACATAGGGGTTGAAAATTCATGAGCAGGTGAGCTCCATTTCTAGAACTACTCCTCATGATATTCTCACTTTCGGGTTCTTGATTGCCAATGGAAGGTCTTACGTCTTTATCTTTCTGTATCCTTGTTCTTACTGGTCTATTCCTACAATTCCCATGCTTATTTGTCATCTTTACCCATTATTTATAAAGGTATCCTTAAAAAATTTGAGCAGCGTTCCTCCCTTATTTTTTGATAAATTTCCTATTTCATTTGTTTAATCACGGTATCGACTACATTTTCGTCATAGTTTACCAACTGTCTTTACCTATATTAAAAACTTGATTAACAGTTCCTTAACTCCCGGTACATTTCCCATGATTTTAAGTAGTTACAACCCTCTGCGGTCACTTTAATAAACACTACTCCCTTCTGCCACATTACATCATTCAACTATTGGAAAATGCTTTCAACTTTATGTTCCTACACTATCTTATCCTTTTCTACTTGATTTTCCGATTAATTTTCAGACAATATTTTAAATTTTCAATACAAAACTTTATTCTCCTTTAACTAAAGTCGCACTTCTCATGAGTTTAAATTTTCTGCTCGCCTCGGCCGATGTTTCCATCAGCCGTTGCGAGTTGTTTAAGGGTGCCCTGCGGGTAGAGTCCTGTGTCTTTCGACCAGACCTCGTCGCGGACAGACCGAGATTTCAGGAAAGCTCGGCCCGCGATCTCAACTAGCGGAACTTAATCCACCAGCCGGATCACCGACCTGCCCTCCCGACAGCTATTGCAATACTTATTATAAATAAGATTTTAAGGGGACTTGTCAGTGCCACCAAAAGATTCCACGACCATCCAGAACAAAACTTTAACTTCGAAATATATATTTATACAAGATAATAATACTTACAATCCACAAGTTAGTAATGCAACCAAATTTGAAATATTGTCATAAGTTGGCATAAAAATTTTCTACACAATCGTGTCTAAAAATTTTGTCTAAAAAAAATTGGTGTCTGTCTGACTGTCTGAAATTATGAAAATGACTGCTGTATATATAGTGTTTTCATGCCTGGGTGCGACCAATCAGAGAATTTTGAGCCTTTTTCGGCCATTTTTCGGGAGGTTTTATTTACTTTATTTTATTTTAAATATTTTATTTTTCTCTATTTTTTGATATAATTTTTTCAATATTTCGTAAATTTTCATTTATTATTATTTTTTTTTATTTAACCATTCTCTTTGATTGTTTCTCTTTTTATCCTTTGATATTTAAATTTTTGGTCACTGCTTCCGACTATGTATTTTCTAAACCTTATTTTGCAAGGTTTTCGCGGTTTTATGTTTTGGTTTTGTGTTTCTTTCTGCATCTGTAGGCTTTTCAATGATTTTAATTAATATTTGTTTTATTTAATTTTGTTATGTTTTTATTTTGTTTTATTTAATATGTTTTATTTTATTTTTGATTTCTGCATGCGGTGTGTGCTTATGTTACAGCAGCCATATTAACAATTTCCAAACGACATTAATTATTTTGTTTATTTTTTCACAATTTTCTCCTTTTTGTTTAAATTATGGCTTATAGCCCAACATTTATCTGGCACGACATCCGATAAAATCAGGGCGCGCAAAATGCAAATGTACGAAAAATCATCAAAAATAGCCTACTTAGCATTATATAATACAAAAAGTAGAAAACAGAGTAGAAAAATACAAAAAATATATAAACAATAAATAAAAACATTTAAAAAGAATCAAAAAACATTAAATTTTAGTAAAATTAACTTATTTCATCAAATTGGCTTCAAATTCATAGAAAACGCTTATATTCTAGAAAATAAATATGAGAATTAAGCTTAAAATGTAATTAGAAACTTTAACAAAAAAGAATCATGAAAATCTGACAATTAGAGGAAAAGTTATGAAATATGGTAAAAACATGTAGGCGTTTTGTTTTATCGCATCAAAAAGAATGCGTGTAAAACCCCTTAAATAAGTCGATGCCAGATCCATATAATTTAATGCTATTTTTCTGAAAAGAATTTAAAAAGTCTTAAAAAATATTTTCGAATAATTGGAGAACTCTAAGAGTAAGGAACTGTGTTTATTTTTTATGTTTATTATTATTCTAATTTATAAACAAATTTGAAACAAATTTTTACATGATATTTAAGATAAAATTTTTGAATGAATTTGTGAACATTTATGCCAGGCCTATTCAGACTTTTGATAGTCGAATGTTAAAATTTTTTAATAATATGTTTTTTAATCGGATTGTTTTGGTCAAACTTTTCTTTTATAAATTTAAATTCAAAATATTCCCTCGTATCGACCAAGTCCCATGAAAACTTCTTTTCCATGTCTCATGATTAAATTTTCCGTATTTTCACGCAATCATAATAATTATTAATTTTGGAATAGTTGAGAAAAAGAACCGAATTTATTTGATTAGTTATTTCTTATATTATTGATATTATTACTATTAATTGTTATCCATAAATTCTCTATTATGACGTAAAAAGTGACTATGACATGCAGGCAAGAAAGCAAAATTTATTTCTTCACCAACTAGTCGGTGTTGGATGTACCCGTAGTGAATGGTAGTTCGCCGGGTCAGATCTCCTCTCCAAGAGCCTCAACGTCAAATCCTCTGTAGAGAGCGAAAGATCATGAGGAATATTTAAATAACATAAAAAGATTGAAGAATATATCAGTGGAACAACTCAGAGAGAAGATGTATATTTCCATGCAACGCACGTTATTACTCATTATGCTAACTTAAAGAAAAGAAACCAAATGAAGTGAATTTTATTATCAAAGAAGAAAAATATTTGTCAAGAATAAGAAGTAGTGAATAAAGAATTAATAAAATTTGATATCATTAATTGAAAGAAAAAGGAAATAAAATGGAAAATGAAAATTTACAAAATATCTACTGATTTTGAAACTGTGCCGAGAAATCGTAATAATTATTACTTGTTGTCTAATTTAATAATATATTGATAAATTTTATATAAGTATTTTCATACTATTTTCAGGCGATTCGGATAATAAATAATCATTTCATTAAATTCAATTTACGATCTTATGGGGTTAATAACTCTATAACTTTTCAGGCTCAATTTCAGGAAATTCTCGAATAAAAATTTATAATTTAGTCAATTTATAATAATTATTATGTTGGTAAATGGATGCCTTTCATATATATTTTCATGTCCATTAGGCATTCAGATTAAAAAATTCAGATATGAATAAATTCCGTTAGATACCTTTAAAAAATGATTATCATCGAGTCAATTATTTATTTTCAATACACCCAATAAAATTAAAAAAAAAGGGGTACCAAAAATTTATTTAGTACATTTAAGAAATCAACTACACAAAAGAAAATCATTAATTAAATTAAATTACTACTTTTTAAATATTTTAATATTTATCTGTTAATTTTCTGTTATTTCACCGGAAAAGACGATCCGAGATATACTGGCCGGTGCTGTCACGAGAGAGAAGGGATTAATAAATCCGATGAGCAAGTGGGACAATTTTGTGGATCTAATACGAATATTAGACAAAGATTGTTGAACAGAATCGATTACACTCTGGCCAAAATATTTTTCTTTAGATTGAATAAAACTTTGTGTTATATTTCCAATTGATTTTATAAAAAATGTTTGCTGGTATAATTACAAATAGGATCTTAATTTCTCCTTCTGTTTTAAGCATTGAAATCGGCTCTAGATACAGCATAAGAATATTAATAAATAAAATATAACGACCCTGCCACAAAGAGTTCCAACCACGTTGAGATGGATTTTTGACAGAAATGGGAATAATCTGAAGAAAGTTTCAAAAATCTTATATCTTTTGCCCAGCAAGGGTGTTTAGTTGGTGTCTATAGGTTTGATTTTGAATATGCATTACTGGGTTTGCATGTTATTTTCTATTCATTTAAGCAAAATTCAGTCTTGGCCTATTATAAAGATGAGACATCAGAGATGAAAAGATGGTCTACTCTAATCATTGAAATACTTCAATAAAATTGACTTTATTTTGTCAACATTTTATTTACAAATATTTTCTAATTATTTTTATTGCTTTTTTTTATTTAAGCTACAATATGTTAAATCAAAATAATTTTAATAAACAAAAATTAGATTTACTTAATAATTTATTTAATTTTATGACATTTTGTTTATAAAATCTAATTCCATTAACTAAATAAAATAAGTTAGTTTAAATTTCATAGTTAGAAATTGAATCGAAATCAGTTTTTTTAAAATTTTATGAACAATATCCTTATTCAAACTTTGCATTCTGTTTTCAATTAGATTATGCTATACCATTTTAATAATGTTGATAACAATGACAATGATATCCTGTCAACTTCGTATCGTCACGTGGAACTTGAACCAATAAAGTATGGCAATAGAAATCTAGCACTATTTCGCGATCCTCAAAAGTGTCTCTATTTATCATTTTCTGAAAAATTTGAATCAATAAAAGAAAACAAAAAATCAATCAGACAACTAGTTTTCCCGAAAAAATCCACATTTATTTTATTCATTTATTTAATCATATTCGTATCGTATTTGTATGTGGGAGCCCTTTGTTTTAGAACAATAGAATTGGGGAAAGAAAAAGAAGATAGATCTGCTTTCTATAAATTTCGTATGGAATTTCTAAAAAATCACAGCTGCGTTGAAGGTTTTATTAATTAATCAATTTGATATGATTTATATATTTTTATCTAGATAAGAAACTGGAAGAACTTATTTCCAAAATTCAGGCACTTAGTGGTAGAGGAATAAATTCCTTGGGTAATGCAACGGCAGAACATTACAATTGGGATTTGTTTAATGCCGTATTTTTCTCCACTAGCCTTGTGACCACAATAGGTGACACTTTATATATTGCAAACATATAATTATAAATTTTACGATCAATATGTATGCAAAATAATGATAAATAACCAGATTAAAACATATTTAACTGAAAAACCAAAAGATTCGGAATAGACAAATGTGTACGCAAAGGGAGCATAAAAATAGACACGATCCTTGTAATGATATATTAATCTTTTAAAAGAATATTATTAATATTCCTTTCGCTCTTAAAAATATACTTTCTTAGAAGATATATCTAACTGTCATGTGAATATTCTTCTATTTCAGAGCAAATGGAAACAATAATATAACTTCAAAATAACATCACTGATGGAGAAGTATTAATATATTTTTTTCGTTTTCACTTCTTAATCCTGCATAGAAAAAAGTGAATATTTCTCTATTTATGGACAAATATTAATTTAATATTTGCATACTCGCCAACAGGACTGGCATTTGCAATTGCTATGACATTTGTCAAAACTTTTTTATATACCCCTTGCAAATGACTGTCCAGCTGTTTTTATAAACTATTTTTATAAACTATAAACAGGACATGAAAGCGAAAATTAATAAAATATCATGAAAATATTGTTGAAAATAATTTATAAAATTTAAGTTTTCGTGCTTTTTCGTCTGCAAACTCTAATATTAACCAAGAAAAATAAATATTTTTAGATATTTTATTTTCTAATGGACAATGTTTCAAAATCCTATTTTCAAGTGGTCAGCTAAGAAAAAACGAATCAACAATTAATTGAAGAAAAATTATTTTCATAAATTTAAAAAATTTAAAAAATAATAATTATTTTATAAAATGTGATAAAACTTTATTAGATATTCAAGATAAAATGATTTAGTAACATGATTTTGTTTTATAGCTTTAATTTATATGCTTTCTTAAAAAAGTTAAATAATTATATTATGCATTTATTCAAGCTTAAACATCAAGTAAAATCATCATTACAATACTGATTTTTTTAAAATAAAATTTAACATTATTATTCATAAAATCTTTCATTTTAATGCCTAATACTGTCAAAAGTATTTTATTTATTAATTAAAAGTTCTAACCCTATCGAATCTTTTTGAGAGAAAAAATCTCAATGTACCTTAAGAGTCACTTTAAAAAATTATAGATTTCATGAAAATTTTATTTTCTAAAATAATATTTATATAACATAAACACAAATTTTTCAGATTTTGTAGTAGAAAGAAAATAATTACAATGAAAAATAAATCATTCTATCGATTTCGGAATAAAAAGATCGGTGCTCTTTTAAAATATCAATAATAGTTTTTAATTAAATAGTTAATTAATTAAATATTAAACTTTTCAAACTAATTACAAAGGAAACATTGTTATACTATTTCAATGATGGGCCCAGATTTAAACTCGAAATATTTTCAGTGTTTGTTTAAAACTTTGATGAAAATATTATATCGCCCAATAAAGAAAGATCACTATGTCATTTTAAATCTTCAGCTTTATTTTACATGTCTGCCCTTAAAAAAATTGAATTTATTGTTTAAATTAACATTTTTTTTGATTTTCAGATGACTAACTAAACACATTTTATGTAAAATGAGCTCGAAATTAAACTTCCATTAGAAATTGCATTAAATATCAATTTAAAACTTTATTTTAAATCATTTGAAAAATTAGTTGTGAATAATATATAAAACGTTTTTTTAAAGGAACTCCGTACATTTTATAGATAAATAGATAAGCGATCATGAATGAAAAAGGGAAAGAAATAATTAAAACACAAAAATTTATTTACTACTACAAATTTAAATATTTAATAGTTTTCACATAACTTTGTAGGAATGAAATAGTACCAAGTTTTTATAAATGCAGTTGAAATTAACGATTCGTAAATGTGAGTAGAAAAGTGAAAAATTATAGAAGCGCCAGTATTGAAAATTTTTATATATAATAAACATGTCAACAAGAAAAAAGCTATTAGTAAAGTATATAATAATTCATAATAATGAATGAGAGATGAAATAAGTTGTATCAAAATAACAATTAAAAAGACTTTAAATATAAGCATAAATAAAAATCCAAGAGAAATTATTATTAATACAACATTGTATAGGTCAAGCTGTTTTAATATTGTCGAGATAAGGGCCACTCTTATCTGAATGGTCCTACAACCAAGACTTTTCTTTTTCAAACATAGCTAAGAAGATATAAAGAGAAATGATCTATTAATTGAACATTTGATCATTCTCCAAAGGTAAAACATAATCGCTACAATTTACATTTGGCTCATATAAACAAAAGAATTAATTTTTAAAAGAATGCTTGACATCATGAATTTGACAGTTGAAAGGTTAATTTTACTAGCGAATTTGACGAACTTTGATTGACGATTTGTTTAAATAAGTAATGAAATAATTTGTGAATTATCTGGATAGTATAACTATTAATGACGGATTTCAGACGGATTTCAGAGTTGCACTTTCTATGTAAAGTAAAATGTTTGTAACAGTATATGTCTTTAATTTACATTTTTAGAATAAATACAATTTTTATCTTATCTCTAACTATTCATTCTTTCATTCATTGATAAATACAATGGGGGACATTTGTTATAAACCTGCTGCTAATTAAATTTGAAAATAAACTTGATATTATTACACAATAATTATTTATATCTTAATTGGCAAATATGCAATTTCCTGTATTTTTCAAAACCAATTAAACATACTAATAAGCATAAAAATCTTTGAAAATTCTTATTTTTAACAATAATTTTGAATAATTATTTATTGAATAAATATTAAAAAAAACTTTTAAAACTTATACGCAATAATCCAATTAAAACGATAATAATAATAGGAATAATATTAATAATCACATGAACAAAAATACTTTATCTTTTTTATTATTGATCGAATTTTATTTTCTATTGATTTTCAGATTATAGGTCTGAGGTTCCCAAATCTTTTGTCCCGCTGACCCACTGACAAAATTTTCTATTTTCGGTAGACTCCATAATTTCCTAAAATAGAACATCTACAAAAGCATAAAAATAAGCTACACGGAGACTTTCACTGTGATAGTTTAAACTGAAAATGTTCATTTTTAAAGTTAATTATCAATTAAAACGACATAAAATGGAAATCGATAACAATTATCATAAAATAAATAAACTGAAAAATTAATTCTTTTAATTATAGGGTGGAATATGATACTTTGATTGCATCAATATTTTAAACTTAAACTTTATATCTTTTCGGAGAGTAATTTTCAACATGTTTCTTCTGTTGTAATGAGATTTGCGACCAAACTGAAACCCTTTCCCATGGGATACGAAGATTGAGGAGCAATAAAAAGCTTTCAAGTTATATTTAAAAATGTAAGATACATTTTAGGTATTAATTCTTGAAGCCTGATTTTGTAGTATCTTTTTTGAACTTCTCCTTAAGTTCTTCATTTTTACTTTTTTCGATTAGCTCTTCTTGTAACATTATATTTTTTACTTCAAAGATAATTTATATGTCTATTATAAAAAGTATTATGTAAGTACATAAATACTATCTGTGCTATGTGAGTTATTCCATTTATGGTCACGTTCAGTTTAAATGGGGTCAATTCTCATGGACCCTCAATTTTTGTTTTCGCTGTAAGAACTCCTTTTAGTTTGGAGTTGACCTCGACAGTCAATATAGATCACTTATGAAATCATTGATATGGATCATTATTCATTTATATGTAAATATTATTATTTATTTAAAAAGAAATGCAAACAAAGAAAATATTAACTAAAGATTTTTTTAAATCAAAAATGAATATAGCAAAAAATTAGTGTTAAGTAAAAACGACAATATTAATTTGTAATCTAGAAAAAAAAGAAAGTTAAGATTATGCAACTTGCAAAAGATCATTGGGGTTTAAAATAAATATGTTTCCAAATTTATAATGAAAATTTATAATTTATAAGTATTTACTAATTGTAGAGGATTTAATTTTAAATTTTATTCCAATCTTTTTTCCCTAGCCTGCTACCAATCCGCCTGGATTTCTTTTATACATTTTAATTTGAGTTTTTCTCATACAATTTCTTATACTTCAATTTAATAATAATTAATTACTCATCTAATCCCAGCCCTGAACTCAGTTCAGGCATATTATACCTGCAAAATTGACCTGAGTTTAGTTCGGGCAACGTGAATTTTTGTTCGCAAAAACATTACGTATCCGAATTGAACCCGAGCATGTATAATAATTTAAAATTTAAGAAAAAATTATTATTTATGTCAACTTGATTTATAATAATTTAAATTTTGATTAGTTATTAATAACAACTTAATTATAAATAAATAATAAACTAGTTTAATTATTTAATGAAAAAACAATTTTGGTTACTTATTTTTTAAAAAAAACAATGCTTTACGGGGTTAAAAATGATACAATTCTGCACAATCGGACCATTCTCATTGGATCGCTTAACTAAATATTTTCTATTTATCATAAGTGGATTTACATTAATGTGAAAATTCCGTAAATTTAAATTTTATATAATTTTTAATATTTTATTCATCTATAGAGAGAAATCTCTACCAAATTTTTGACTTGCCAAAAACTCATAAAGAGTATTAAAATATTTGAAAACTGTAAGGTTAAATTGTTTTTTAAAAAATATTTTAGTCTCAAAGTTTACATTAATTTCCAGTACATGTAATATAAAATAATTAAACAATTTAATATAAAATAGTTAAAATATGTCTTGTTAACCCGACTCTGCTTTGAAAAGTACCTCTCACCGAATGATTCATTTTGAAAAAAAATTGTCATTAAGTATCGAAAAAATAAAATTCTTTTTTTTACGAAATTTAGTTAAAATAATAATTTCAGATACATAAAATTGACTACAAATGGGTAATTAACAATGCAAATTTGTTTAAATAATATACTCACAAATTATATCGAAATGAAAATTATAGTATTTATTCTACTGTCCCTACAAATAACATACTGATTAACATATATTTTTGAATACAAATTATCCAATAATATGAAAACTATTTTTTGTTTTATTCATACGAAATTATATTTTCAAAATTACTACAATATTGTAAGTTTCAATTTCAAATTCCACTCTTAAATCTTATTATCTTTTTTCAGCTACTTTTATCTTCATTTCCTTTTTAGACTATCAATAAATACTTTGTTTTATTTTTATAAAAAGTAAAATTTTAATTGATAGTCTAAAAAAGAAATAAAATTTTATTAATTAGATTTTACTAATTAGGATAATAATGTTGAGTTGCAAGTATTAACTGCCAAACAACAAATTAGATCAGGGGTTTCCAATAAGGGGTCCATGGACACCATAGGGATATCTAGAGCTCCGAGTAAAAATATTGTTTTTCTAATTATTATTAAAAATATTTAAACTCATAAAAAATATATATTAAATGGATGAAAAAATTTTCCATTATAAAATAATCCTTTTCAATTTCTTGGAAATTAGATGTTTCAATTTTCAAATGCTTTTTTGATATATTTTTCTAAATTCATTTCTGCTTTCTCATTGGTTTAAAGTTTTTATAAATTTTCTTTGATAAAAAAAATTAAATTTTTTACACATTTAGAAATTTTTAGAATTTAATAATTTGAACTGAAAAAAATCAAAATATAAAATTCAAAGTAAAAGAATATAATATTCTAAAATTTTTCTTTGTTTAAAAAAGAAAAAACATTTCCAATAACTTTCCATATACAATTCAAGATATAAATATAATCGTACACCTATCCCCCGATTTACACGGTAGATTCGATTCCGTGTAAATCGAAACCATGTAAATGGGGACAAAGACATGTAGTATATTTGTAAGGGATTGGTTCCAACAAAGAAGTAAACAGACCTATAAATCAATGGAAACTAAAACATTGGGTAAAAAATTGAATAAATGAAAAAAATGCAAAGTTTATAACAAAACAGAAAGATAAATTCTTTTCCTAAAACAATTAGGACATTGGTTCGTACTCTGTTGAAGATTAATTAATGTGATTACATTAAATATATATATATATATATATATATTAGGGATGGGATAATAATAAACATCTCATTTTGATGTCATGAGTGGGATTAATATTTGTTTACTATGTCTTTTACCGTATAAACAATAAATCTATTTAACTAAGGAAAAAAGAAATTCGATTATAGTTTTACTTCTTCATGTTTCTTGCATTATGGTATAAAGCAACAAGCATTTCAGCATTTTTGATGTTTGTCTATTCCTAAAGTCATTAATTATATACACAGAAGATGAAAAATTTCTCTCCGATGATAATCTCTATCCAGTAATACACATATCTTTTACTAAGATTTGCAAGAATAGGAACATTTTATGGTTGCTTTTCCAAAAAATTTAATGGATTTTCCATTATTTCCAATTGGTGTCCCATATAATATCAATTCATTTCGGTTTCCTTGTAGTAGCTTTTACCATCATTAAAGTTTTACCATAGAGAAGTTTGTATTTTCTCTTTAAAACTTTTTATTGCATTCGGTTCCTTTCTTTTCACAAGTTCTTCAATTTCGAGTTTTATTTTATCTTTGATCTCTTTTTTAAGTCATTGTCCACAAAATTTTAAGTTTTTAAATCGTGGATCAAGGTAAGAGCTTTTCCTCAATAAAATTAAGAAATCTTCATACTTCTTCTTTAAAATCCTCATTTCACCTTTCATACTATGAATTATTTCAGCGGATACTGTATTATTATTTGTAATTATCGATCGTTTTTCAATCATAGTTTCAAGCTGATATATTATAGGTAAAATCGAAGAAGCAGTACCAAATTTTTCTGTGGATATTACCTTTGTTGCTTCCTTATATGGTTTCAACAATGTTATAATTTTTGAAATTGTTTCATGATCTTCATCCTGAAGTCCTACAATTAAATTCGTCTTGTTTTGGCTGTAAAGTACACTTTAAATGGCTTGTTTCTGCTCAAAAAACCTATCAAGCATGTAGTATAATGAATTCCATCGAGTGGAGACATATTGTATAAGTTTACGCTCTTTCAATTTTAAATATTTTTGATGTATTTTTAACAGTGATGTGGTCGTTTGGATATGATGAAAAGCCCCTACAACACCTCTTACTACTTTCAGAATACGTTTGACATTTGAATTACAAAGAGCATGCAAGATTAATAATTTTATGAGATAAAGTAAACATTTAATATTATCTGACATCCCATCTGTAATTGCTTTGTTGATATTTCTGGCACTGTTATGAATTATGCTTACATAGTTTTTATCAACCTTATTCTTTTTTAATTCTTCGAATTTAATATGAAGATTAACTGTTGTGTGTTACTCCTGTAAAGATACCATAGAAAGAAGATAAGAATTAAAATTAAAATCATTATCAATAAAATGAGCCGCAATTCCCATATATGAATCCATGTATCGGTTGTAAAGCTCATATATTCTACTCTATTCATTTTATCTTGTAACTCTAGTTTGGCATTGTTGTACATGCCTGGTAGTATGACATCAGTAAAATGTCTTCTTGATGGTATTACGAACGAGGGATCTTTGGTAAAAATTCTTTGAATTTTTTTGATTCAAGAAAAGATGTTGGAAGACCATCTTTAACAATCATCTTATATAACAGATCTTCTGCTTCCTCATTTTTGTTATTTCATCGAGCAAAATCTTATGTTTCGATACGATATGGTATCTCAACCCACTTGTTTGATTGCTAATTGAAAAGTCCTTTTGGCATTAATCGCCATTTGCAGTATTTGTACCTGCTACAGTAAAATGCTTCCACACTCCACTCCATTTTCTTCTTTTTTAAACTTTATCTTCCTCTTGTGTTTCATCATTAACAAATGTATAATAGTTAGAGCTGAATGTATCATTGGATGCCTCTAACGGAGGATTGGTAATTGTTGTGTTTCCTTCGTTTTTTATTAATTAAACACTATCCATTGGATATATTTTTTTGTTTCATGTTAAGGGATAAATTATAGGTTTTACTAATAATAAATTCAATAATTTATAATTAATAAATTATTGTTATCCCTAATATATAGGATGTTTAAATAGCTTTAAAGATTAAGAACCACTAGATTAAATATAAACATTTGCTTAACATATACTAAAATTTCATAAAATGATATTTATTACCAAATGACAACATGATGCATTTAAGGGGGGGGTCATTATCCTAGATTTGCCAATATCCTCATACAAAGTTACAATTGTCGTATTAATTTTACCAAAATTTTACAGTAAAAAATTCATTCAATTTTCTGTGAACTTTACATTTAATTTACTTTTAAGTTTTTATTTTCATGCTTCAGTGCGTAATTTGTATTAAAAAAATAAAACTTCAATTTATGTTTTATTTAAATTTTTGATAATAACCAAAATTTCGTGGAATTTATTGGAATTAATATTATAAAATTAATGCTATTAATATAAACAATAAATATATTAAAATTTTATCGATATTGTGATAATACAATTATTTAAACATGAACATGAGTAATGAAACATTCACTTAATAAAACTGATAAGTATCACAATTAATTTAAATATAATTAATAAGTATAAATTGAAAAATAAATATCAGCAAAACAATTGTTGACAATATTATAAAATCAATAATAATTAATCAAAAATTCATAACAAAATTTATTAATTGCATAAAAAACAAATTATAGTAATTAAAAATTAAATTAATATTGTGAGATTGTTTTAAAAATAAATAATTTAAAATCGTTAAATAAATCCAGTGCTAAAAAATAAATTTAAAAAATTTAAAAACAAATTAATTTTATTAAAAGCACGAAATGTGTTATAATTTTATTTTACAACACAGATTCCATTGGCAGTTATTCACCTTTACATGCGCTTGGTCCTTTCTCCAGGAGAAGTTTTTTCAAATATTCCTTTAAATTACATATTCGTTTTTCTTGGATTTCTGAAGGTACTTGTACAAGCTAAGACCTATGCTGTATGATAAATGATATGATGTACATACTAACATTTTACAGTTGTTCTTTGAGTTTGGTGGAGTATATGCACAGATGATTGCAAAGGTCTTGGTTGCGTAGCTTACATTGACTTCGAAAATCAAAATCGATGTAGTAAACCGAATTGATGACTTCAGAGAAATTGACATTTCAAGACTTTATTTGAATTCGAAAAGACACTCATTATCACATATTTAATGTATTAATTTTTAGATTCTCATGAAGATTGAAGAATATAGAACGTTAAAGGTTATTTGTCTCATCTTATTTTAGGATATTTGTTAGAAAGCTAGTTCCAATTACATTCAACAAGCGTATTTTCATAAGCTATTTGTCATCTCTATATTTTATAAAAATGTGAAAAGAACCCTCATTTTTAGTATTGTATAAACTTAGTAAATTCAATGCATTTTAGAAATTGAAAAATTTTAGGGTATCCACAAAAAATTAAATCATCTATTTATAATATGCCGAAAATTCGTGAATACCTTAAATAAATCTGATTCATAGTCAAATTTTGTAGAAAATATTATAATACTTATAAAGAAATAAGAGTTGAAAAACAAAAAAAGTCCTTATAAAATTAAATCTTCGTTTAGAACAGTTCTAGCCTTTGGGTAGCTAGGTATAGTTGAATCGAAATCAACCAATTGAATTATTGCACAGTGTAATTGAAATTGAATATTTGCTGTATCAAATTTAATATCAATAAATATTATATATATTGTTGATTATTGCCAAGAACACAAAGAGCCAGAGCAATAATCAATGAACACAATTACTGACTAAACTTAGCTAAACCAAACATTTTTACGGATATCAATATTTATTTAGATGCTTTTTTAATTTTTTAAATTTTTATTATTTTAAAATCTTTTAAAAATTTTTATCCATCTATTTTCAGGATATGGAAATGATAAACCAGTCACGGATTTGGGGAAAATATTTTGCATTTTCTATGTTATCTTTGGAATTCCAATGATGATGATTATGACATCAGCTGTTGTAGAGAGACTGTTTCTTTTAGTCGATCTATGCTTCAGTGCTCTCTTTTATAAAATGCAATGGAAAATTACGTAATAATTTTTTTAAAAATAATTTTTAATTTTTATAATTATCTTGGCAAATAATGCTTTTTAAAATTATTTAATAATGAAAATAATTTACAATAAAAGAATGTAATTCAATAAATACTTTATGCTTGGATTTGTGTACTTTATCTCACATAACCACACATGATTTTACAGTTCCTAAAACTCTTATATTATAAAGGTTTGTGGAAGTTTCTTATTGATGTAAAGAGGAAGAGGTATTTTGATTATTGTTGTTTCCATTTCGTCTATCGTCTTATTTGTCAGATTGAATGGATTCAATAATATTATTCCACATAATAAGTCATTTTAATAAAAAATATAAGTGTTGTCTATAGTAGCGGTTTTCAGACTATATTTTTATTATATCACCAAGTAGAAAAATCGAAACTTGGGGTACCATCACCTAAGATCAAATCAAAAACAAGAAATGATAGTGAAAACCCTGCAATTAGGCTTGTAAAATTTTAGACTCATATAATGTCTGGGTGAGCCCAGCCATTTCGTAACATTTAACGATAAATAAAGCTTGAGATAATGTCATAGTGAAAAAAATGTACTAGAATTTTAAGCTAGGTAGTTTTTTACATTTTTAAAGCAAATTAATTTCATAGTCTTAATAATTAATTAGTAAATCAAATTCTTTGGCTTTATGGGTGCCAGTAGGCAATACCTTGCGTACCACCGTTTCAAAAACGCTGGTTTAGAGGTGTCAAAAATTGCTGAGAACATATTTATTCCGAGTTTTGATGATAAAATATTAAACATAAAATAAATACATATAAAAATATCCGTGGGCAATTCTAAAGTTTCTAATTAATTTATTAGTATTAGTAAAACTTGCGGTTAAACCGCAGTTTGGATTATTCTACTTGTTCCAAATTGTCTACGTAATTATCTTTTTGTAAGCATCCAAATGCTTTCTATGTTCTCAGTATGCATTTTAGGATCGTCCGAACGAACAAAGTTGCTTTCATGTAGTGCTATTTGAGTGTTCATAAATTCCATTCCATTGCGAATTTGATTAACCATTAGTATTTCATGTTGTATTTCATATTTCCATTTCTTGGCCAGCCTGCATCTTGTTTATTTGAATACAAATTATTATTTTTAATTTACAACCTAAAATACAGAATTTGCTAAAAGCTAATAATTTAACAACCTAAAATACGGTTTAACCAAACTTTCTTTGAATTGCCTCACACGTAAATTTATAATTACTAATGAATCTATAAATATAATCATTTTGATTGGATTAGCTTAGTGCCAAATGATGACAGCTGATCTATCGAAATATATTTTTTGAAATGTTGTGCTTTTATGTGTTATATTGATACTATATTTTTATAAGTTTATTTAGAATAATTCATGTTATAGTGCTGAATAATAATTGAAAACTTAATAAGCTTAAATAACTGACAGAATTGTTTATCAGCCATTTGCACTTGAAATATTAGTCCAAATAAACTGATAATTTGCACAACAAGCAATTAAATTTCAAATTCTATAATTTGAATCGTCAGATTTAAAATATTCTAAAATAGATTTGATTCACTTTAAAAAAGATTTTATTTTAAAAAACGAATTAATTTTAAAATACAGTAATTAAACTATATAATAATAAAACAATTGCAAAAAATAATAAGTAGCAAGTTACAGTTAGAAAAATAAAATAATTATTGCAAGAAGATTGAAATAATAATATGTCTAAAGAGTTAATTCATGTTTATTTAATTTGCCCATTCGATTGATTATGATAAAGACTTGAATAAATGATCTTCATTTGATATTTTAATGCCATGTTCCTAAAACAATTCAACGTGAATTTCTTTCGGTGCACCAAATTTCAAAATCCATGAACTTAATCCATTGCCAACTAAAGTTTTTTCATCTTTCGTTTGTACTTCTTTTAGCAGTATGTATTTATTAAAATGGTCTATTATAACGAGAACATCTGGACCACAAAAATCAATGAATACTTTTTCAAATGTTTCACTAGCATTCAACTTCTCAATAAATTCTTTAGTTTTACCAGTGAATGTTTTACGTTTCTGACATATTTCACAGGTTGTTACATTATTTATAATACTTTCATTCGTTTGCTTAAAATAATAATAAGTCTTTAAATAGTTTGTAATTTTGCTAATTCCAGCTTGACACAATTATTTATGAATTTCTTATATAATTTATTTTTTCACGTTTGATGGAATATAAATTTTATTTTTATTAGTCATAATAATACCATTATCTATATAAAAATATTCCATGTTCCCTTTATCATTATCTTCTTTTAATTCATTTATTTCTTTTGAATTATTTTGTCACTTGTAAGTTTAATCTTCTGTTGACATTGCTAATATTCTAGTTTTAATTTTCTCTGCTTTGACATCTGTGACTCATTTGACACTGTACGATTTCCCATATTCAGTCGTGATAGTGCTTCCGCATTATTATGTTTTAACCTTTGCGATATTCTAATATCATAACCAAACTACTCGGCCTGACATAGACATAATTGAGAACACTAAATTTTCATTCATAATACATAAAATCCATGTAAGATAGGCATCATTTTTTGATATATGTCAGCCGAAATTACCGACTCATTTTCCCCAGCAAATATCAAGTTCTGAAAATGCACTTTCGAAGAAATCTGGGCCCTAATTGTCGAAGAAATCGTCCACTTTCTCTTTCAGTTCATTGTTATTTTCAAATATTTTTCCAGCTAAGTGGTTCTTAAAATAGCGGAAAAAGTAATAGTCACTTGGAGCCAGATTTGTGCTGTATGGGAGATGTGAAAGTACACTAAATCCAACATAGTTCATTGTCGATGCAGAAGCAGCTACAATGTGAATAGGGGCATTACCATGTAGATACCATATTTGAAAATTCCTGGATTTTTGTCTTTTGTGATCTGTAAAATTTATAATAAGTAGCAGTAATATAGTGCGTTCAATTTGAAACCCGTGGCCGCAAAATCTAACATGATTGTCCAGAGAAAATTCCAGAAAACCTTTACTCACTAGATAATCTCTTTGACTCCATGATGTAAAGAAACAGTGGGGTTTCATCTTCAGTAACAATGTTAGATAGGAAATTGCGTACATATTCACCAAAAATCTATAAGCTTTTACTACAGCACTGCAAATGTCTTTTTATAATTTCAGATGTTAGGAACACTGGTACAAATCTGGAACACAACTTTCGAATCCCAAGACCTTTCATAATAGTTTGAACTTTACCATCACTAATATTGAGCCTCTTGGATAATGATTTCCCACTACTTCTGTGTTCTTCCTGTACGATTTCTACAATTTTTTCTCTAATTTTTTCAGGAATTTCAGCTGGTCCACCGGAACTTTTCCCCCACATACTACCGTTGGCACTTGTTTTTTTAATTTCCTACACTAATGTACTTTTAATTCGATTTTCTGCAATCGATTTCAAAATAACACTTATTTTCGCAAATGTGTCAAACAGCGAATATAATTTTAAATTATTTAATTTAATATTATTAAAAGGTCTACCATCAACACTACAATAACATATATCAGCGGTTTTCAACCGGTGGTACGCGTATCACGGGTGGTGCGCCAGATGTCGTTAAGTGGTACGTGAAAAACTTAATATAAATTATTTATAAATTGTATAACTTAAAATTTAACATTTTTACCACATTTATTTCAAAGATTATATTGTCCATCCTGCGTCTTGTTGTTTTAAATTTTCTAAAACACATCGTCTTAACATGTCCATCTTTCTTTTATTAGTTATTGATTATTTGACTTTTACTGGTGGTACGCCGACATTTAAATTTGTTACCTGGTGGTACAATGAAAATAAAGGTTGAAAATCACGGAAATATATCACATACATTTTAAATACATTTACATAAGATTTACAATTATCATTAGATATATGTATAGGCCAATCATTCTTATCACCATTACTCAAAAATATAGATTCAAATTCATTATGGTTATTAAAATCATTGTATAGAAATAATATATTTAAAATTGAAATAACTAAAATTTAATAAAAAAATTAGTCAATTAACAATAAATAAATAAAGAATATTATTTAGTTTGTAGGTGAAATGCGAAATTAAAAATCATTAACGATCATTTAACTTTGTTTCTGATTTCAATAATCGGTATAATCGATCTAGTTGTTTTCTATAGTTTAACTTGATAATCAGGACAAATAACTTTGATTTATAACCTAATTTGAAATTACTTCTGTCATCTGTCTATACTTTTCTCTGATAATTTCGTACTTTTTTGTTTTTATTTTCCCTACAAAAAGTCATCATATGTTTCTTGAGGCATTTATTTACATATGTATCAGTATTTATAGCTTCGGTCGAGGTTCTTCGAGTACAAAGGGTTGACATTTTTTATTATTACATGAATTTTATAAGGAATATCTGATGCCAATGGCTATCTGGGCTATAATTGGTGTCCAAAATCACGTAAAGGTCAGAAACTGCTACTCTAAAGAAGAGAGATTCCTCATGCTATCTTGGGCAGTAGCAAAGCACTCCCTGGTGATATTTGCTGTTCAAATATCTATAAACATATAACTCAAAGAGAAGTGTAAGTGACAAAGTTTGTAGAGTGAACGAAATCTTGGTAAATAAATATTTAATTTGTAATTGTCATATTGATGTGAACAGTAATAATAAATATTACAAATAATCAGTGGAGATCAGCTGAATTCAACAGATGACCAAGGGTAAGAGAATGTGCTAAGATCATAGGCTATTATTAGCAAATATAATATGGTAAATATCATACAGATTCACTGCCATTATTTCTACATTGACAGATGAGAATCATGGGGAATTATTAATTTCCCAAATTTGTTTCTGTCAGCCCATTGATAGTGTTGTTGATTTTCGTCATTTTGTTAGGAAATAAAGAAATTTTAGTTATTATTATTTTTATGATTTATGATTTCATCTTATTACTGTTATCAAATTGTCAGGAATTGGCGCCAATTTCAACTTAGTTTTGATTAATTGGATTTATTATTTATTGGCTTGGAATTCTTTTTTTATTAAATTTCATGTAGATTAGAGGTAAATTTCTAAAAAAAATTCTAACACGTTTGGTCTATGAATTTCTGATTTTCATGTATTTGAATATTTTTCGCTCATAATAATAATAATAATAATAATAATAATAATAATAATAATAATAATAATAATAATAATAATAATAATAATAATAATAATAATAACATTAATAATGTTAATAACAATAATAATTATAATAGTAAATAATAATAATATTTATTATGGACAATATAATTCAAAACTATCTAAAATATTTCAAACAATTACATTGAAGTTGAAATTGAATGAGTAGGTCAGTCTACATTTAATTTATCAAATGAACTAGTTAGAATATTATATTGCATGTAAATATTATTGAAAGAAAATATCAACAAATGGTTGTAATTATTCAATCTTGGCATACATATGTAATGCTTTCTGCTTGATTGTATTTCCATCCAATGTAATTCGTTTTTGGTTGTTGTCTTCTATCCATACAGCCAATGCCTTTTCAGTTTTTTCCATAACGCTACATCTTGTATATGAGGAGTACGTGGAAGATAGTTTAGTTCCTACCATCACAGATCTTCGGATAATACTCTCATTTCTCTTTATAGTACGTATCGTACCTTCATTCACATCAAAACTTTTACCAAGGCTCGTAGAACCCTCTCCATTTTCAATACGGTCTAAAATTTTAATTTTGTTTCTAATGAAATACTTTTTCTTTACAGGCATCATCGTAGGCAGGTAAATCCTAACGAAACTATTTTTTTTGTTATTATTCAAATATAAAAATTCAGTTGAAATTCTTAAATTTATATATTTATGATATCAGCTAGAATTACTTGAACCGAATGAACTTCAAATTAATAATAAGAAAATAATTAAAATATCTATCAAAATAAAAAATGCATGTATATATTAGCAACTTACATACAATTAAATATTTAATAAATTAAATAAGTACTACGATTAAATATTTTCAATAAATACATACACATCTTTATTAAATGATTGGAATTTACACTGTTGGTACATACTTACGATGAAATTGGTTAACATTAATTTTTACAAAAGCCGTGTGAATTAAAATAAATCGTGTAAAAAACAGTGTTTAAGTAAGACCGTGTAAAAAGAGGCTTGGGTGTAATATATTTCATTAATATTATAATTACAATATTATTATTGACATTTATTAAATTATTTATATTCTTATAACTTGAAGTTATTATAAGAAATGGAATAATAGACTCTGGAAACTAATTTTATTATTCTTATAAAATTTCATAAAACATTTTATTTAAAAAAACGCCTTCAAAGTAACTGCTACTCACGACTACAGAACTGTTTACATTAGTTCAAATTTTTTAAAATTATTAATTGAATAATTAATTTTATTATTATTATTATTGTTGACATAATATTTTCTACAAAATTTGACTATGAATCAGATTTATTTAAGGTATTCACGAATTTCAGCCTTTTTCAAATCACTTATATTAAGTCACTTTTAAAGAAATCAGAAGTGAAAACAAAAAAGTCCTTATAATATTATTATTATTATTGCTAGTGCAGTTCTTTTCAAATTTTGTTGAAATTAATTAAAATGTAATTAGTTCACTAGTATATTTATTATAATGTAACAGAGTAGTTGATAGAATTAAAATCGTGATTTAATAAATAAACAATTGAATTTGAATAAATAAATTGGTAATTGAAAAGATTGATTTTAATATTATTCAATGAAATTTGATCTACATAATTATTATTCTGTGCTCAATTTTTAATTTAATTGAATTATTTTAATGAATATATTTTTACTCACTATTTTAAACACAAACTTTTTATTAACATTTATTAGTTAACTTTAATAATTACTATTTCTTAAATCATTTTCACTTTTAATCTCCTATTTCAAAGCTAAATTTTTTTAGATTTTTCTGACACATTCATGATAAACCTTAAAAAATATATTTTTTTTGATACTGAAAATTTTTATTTTAAAGTATGTTTATGTATTTTAAATTAAATATTTTTTGCAAACTATTTTGAAAAATAAATATTTAATTAGTTTGATTAGGTAAATCGAACAAGTTATTTTTATTTTTAATGAAATATACAGTTGTTTTACGAAATCAATTTTCCGAATATTCATGATTATCAAAATCCTAAATGAAGGATTAGAAGGCACATTTAAGAATTACGAATGATATACAAGCGCAAATTTTATTAAATACTATTTCTATACTGTTTAATACTACTTTTCCATTGTTTATCTATAATTAAAATTAAACAGTTGGGGAAATATAAAACATTTTGATAAATATCTATTAATTTCGGAAAATATTAATTAAATAGAAAATGTATTTGTAAAAATCCTGTGGATACATTTTCGCAAAAAAGAAACGTTTCAAATCGCCACAAATATCGCTGTGCAATCTTATTGGTCGATTGAAAGTTAATTTATTTGTTTTACAGAATTAGTTAAATCGATTGTTCACCTTTGGCACCTTCTAATATCCAAATAATCAATCTTTATTTCCAGTGTTCATATTTTGAAATTACTTTGGAACATTTCATATTAAATTTTAAGACTGAAAAATTTTAATATCACTTAAAAACAATTAATAAAACAATTAAATATTAAATTATATTTTAAGTTACATTAATTAGTGTATTGTTAAAATAAAATGTACCGGAATACTCGCTGATTAGTGAAAAATCTTTCAAGGAAATGTAGGGGGGGGGTCTTACACTAATTATAAAAACTGTTGGCTAACTAAATTATTTTAATTTGCAGAAATGAGAAACTGTTATTACCAAGCTAGAGATTTTCCTTTATAAAAATTTAACTCACATTTTAAAAAAAGTACCGGTACGCCGTCCTGGTCAGAATATATTGATGAAAGAAATTTTAAATTTAAAAATTTTCAATAAAACTTTTTTATTAAACCGCAATTAGAAGTTTTAATTGAAAATTTTAAAATTTCAAATCCAAAGTTCGATATAATAAACTTGTTAATTAATTCATTGAAAATAAATTTTATTCTTAATGAATTACATTGCGAATTACTATTAATAATTATTTAATATTAAAAAAAGAATTCCTGGTAGTAGCACCAATTTACAAAAACAATTAGTAAAAGATTTGATAAGTTTCAAGTTAATGCAAAATAAAAAAGGAGCAAAAATGGTAAATTTGCAGTTTTGGGTTTTCTCTGTTAATTTATGAGATATCATTTCATCGAGTCTACAAACATTAAAAACTACTTACTTAATACGTCACATTGGGGGGGCTAAATTTAGTGATATTAAAAGTTTTTTATTTAATTTAAATTTTGTAAAAAAATTTAAAATTTATATTCATTGTTGATTACAAATAAAATGAATACAATGAAGAGAAACTTATATTCATCTTTAACTTTTGAATGGTTTCTTCAACTCTCTTAATTTAAATGTTTTCTTTTAGTCTATGAATATTTAAACTTCATGAACACCGCCGAAGAATTTCTAAAAAACCAGAGTAAACTTTTGAACGTGAAGAATTTATACAACTAAATAATATTTTGTAAAAATTAATAATATTTTAAAATGACAAATTTAATAAAATAAATATTTAAAATTCTCGATAATAAATATTAAAATATTTTTTATTTTTCAGAGAAAACAAATATCGAGAAATACAAATTGTCTGCAGCTTTTTTATTCTAGCTCTCTGTTTTTTCATTATCCCTTCTTTAGCATTTTACAAAATGGAACTACCGAAATGGTCTCTTTTGGATTCCCTTTATTTTTGTGTTATTTCGTTAACAACCATTGGCCTAGGTGATCTTATACCTGGAGATGGACCAGATTTAGCTAAACGAAACAGTTCAAGAGTTTTAGCAACAGGTATAGTTTTCTTTATTTAATAAATTAATTTTTAAATTAAAATATAAAATTTTTATAAATATATAAAAATTTTATTTAACGAAAAAGTGATATAATTTTTTTTTCTTACATACTATTTCTACACGACCTTTATAAAACCTTTATAAAGGTTGTGTCGAAATATTGTGTACGATGAGCAAATCTGTATCATTTTTTCCTAATAAACTGATTGAAGAAGAATCTACTTTTGTAAAATATTAAGGACTCGTATATTACAAAAATGTAGTAAACTTAGGAGTAGCAAATATTTCTCTCTAGCCAATAGTTTTTGAAAACTTGATGTATTTATCAAGGGGTTTTATTTAGTCTCGAAAATATTTATTCAGAACAATTTTCAATAACAAACTCGTAATATATATTTTTTCTGAGACAATTTAACAGCAAAATTGTTGGAAAACATGTTTCAAAGTACTCAATAATTGATGACTCGTCTTGAATTTCAAAATTATCAGCATGAAATCCGAATACTTGTCATCGAATGCATAAATTAGAATGGAAGAGCTCTTCTTTTATTCCTTTTAGAATAGATGAATGGCATTTATTTTTTAACAGTTTATATGTACCAATACGTACATTGTCTCCAAGAGGATTTTCGGCGTCTGTATCATTTGAAGACTTACTAATTTATATTTTTTCCATGCCAGTTTCAAGAGGTCACAGTTTAAATCAATTCACAAAATTATTCAGCTTCTTTGTCAGCTAAGCCTAAATATCCAGGCTTTTTCGATGGTTTATTTCTTACTCGCTAATATAATACTTGCGAAATGGTTAGTTCAAATAAGAATTTTCAAATGGTATACTAATGCTTATAATAGAAATATTAATTAGTTCAACACTGTTTACGAGCACAAGCGCTCATACCTACACCTATTTCAACTGAATAACAACTCATATAAGGAAAAAAATCAATAAACGTATATTATAGGATATACAAGCTTACATGTATCGTGATGTAATTTTTTCGAATGCATAATAACTTTACTATACAAAGTAGAAAAAATAAATTTAACACACAAACACAACACACAGTAAAAATTACAAACAAAATATCTGAAATAACAATTCTATGTTATAATATTATAGTTATTGTAAAATAATTCTAAGTCTGGTATATTTAAAGATTTTAAAGATTTAGACAATATTTTAAATATGTTAGAGTCTCCTAATGATTTAATGATAGAAAATTTACAATTTTTAAAACCTTCCGAATAACTTAATCATCATAAATTTTGAATTTCCAATGTTTTTATCAGACGCAATCAAAAGGAGATCAATGGTTTTTTAGTTAGTCTTTCTACAAATGACTTCGATTATGTTTACTTTTGTTGGATTTTTCAAACCTAAAAGATAATGACAGCAATCTAAAATCAAACCCGTTTATCGTATTTTTATTATATTTAAAGTCACAAAATCTTTTGGAAGTAGTATATCGATTGGCTTTCTATATATTTCTATTTCGAAACTCTATTCTTTCCACTAACAAACATAAAAATGGAAGAAAATAATTAACTTCTTCCATAAGAAACTAAATATTGGAATGAAACCCATTCTTATAAATTTAAAAAGAAACAACATCATCATAATTAGAAAATACTAAAAATCTATATGTTTTTCTAATACTTAAAAAGTCACCATAACTTTTATATATATCTCAGGCTTAACAAGAGTAAAATCAGAAATATATTTTTCTAATTTTGAAAGAAAATTGACGCAAGAGTTATAGCTAAAGATGATCCAATAGCTACTTCATCAACTTGTTGATAACCATTATCATTGAAACGAAACACAACATTAGAAGTGTCAAAAATTAACAATTGATGAAATGTCTGATTTTCCAACATGTTCTCTATCCACAAATCACATCAAAGATCAATCGTCTCATTTAAAGGAACATTTGAAAAAATGCGTATCGAAAACAAACTTACATCAAAAGATACCACTAAATCAGAAGGATCAATATTTTGTTTTATTAAAAAGAATCAACAAATTCAAATGAAAATCAAAGATCTTAACAGCGAATCAAGAACCTCGGCTATTTTTTACTGTGCTGGCCTTAGCAAGGAAAGAAATTCGAGTATTGAAACGTATTTTTTGTGAAATTTTGGAAGACCACGTAATTTTTGTACGGTTAGACCCAACTGCATGCAATTAATGCAATCTGGTCACAAAATTCGTAGATTTTATCCGAATGTGGTTAAGTTGTTTATGTTGTACTGATGAGAGCCAAATTAACTCAAAATCGCATTTAACAGCACTTTAAAACGATATAAAAATCTATTTAATGTTTATACAAAATTCTTGCAAACCGTTTTATTTGCCATTGTTTAATTGTTTTCATTGCATAGTATTTATTTTGTATTTTTAGTGTATATTTTTACTGGATTATTGGCAACTTCGTTTTGTATCCGTGCCTTTCATCGGCATCCCAAATGGAATCTAGGTGACAGATTTATTTACCTTTACAAGGAATCTTCACCAACGGATGAATTCACGATCAGTGAGAGTTCGACTCTTTCAGACCCATTATCTTTCCATAATAGTTCCGAACAGTTGCAGTCGTTTCCTGTTGATCCAAATGCAATGTACTCCAATCGTGCAAAAAGAATTAGATACAATAGTTTTTCTTGATCATAATATTTAAAATTTATTTCAAAGTTCTTTAAGATGTGATATTATAAAATGTGTTTTGTTTATTTTCCGTTTTATTGGACAATGTGAAACCTTAGGCAAGCTGCGGCGCGAGGTCTCCTTTTTATAAAACTTAACGAAGCTCATTTTTGTGCCACCAAATCGGTTGTGGTTTCTTTTACTTGAAAATATATAACTTAATTTAAGTTTTCGAATTTTCATAGATGCAAATCAGAACATATTTTTTCATTTTCAATAGAAATTAAAACTAACGCAGACAATGGGACCCCTGACTCACACGGGAACATAATTAGGTTTTTCTGAGCTGTAATTTAGAAAATAACTTCTCTGTCCTTGTTTCTGAAATAAGAAGTAATTAAAAAGTGTACTGAAATAAACAAATTTAATAAAGTTCTCATTAAATAATTTACTGAAATATACCTTAAAATTTCCAATGCATGTTTTTATTCTGAAGCTTTTTTACTCTCTAACACCAAATGTATATCATTAACATACCGTTTGTACACATTAGGTTTAGTTAAATTGTTACGATGAAATTTTCCTTTTCAAACTAGTATTGGGCTTTAACCCATAATTAAACCTTAATTGCACTGTGTAGAAAATTTGCAACATACCAGAATTTCACGTTTAGATGGTCCAAAATAAATAAGAGCCATTTTATAGTGTTGCTTGTGAGCTATAAAGCTGTTTAACGGATTTAGTTCATAAAGTGACCGCTAGATGCGCCACAAATCTCAATAATATATTCAGTCAAAGGGAATTTATTTAATTTTATTCAAAATAAATAAAAAAATTATGCAGTTAATGGTTAATTAATTAATTAAAAAAATTAATCAAAAAGTTCTGAATCTAACTGCGAATACACACGCACTACAAGAAAACATTAAAAATATGTAAAAATATGTAAAAATATGAAACACCAATTAAATATTTATAAAATATAGTACAACAAATGAAACAGACAATTAAAATAATTAAAAGAACTTACAGCATCTGCAAGCACAAAAGAATTAAAGAAACATAATCCGCAAAACCTCGCAAAAAGAGACTTGAAAAGACAAAAGCTGAAGATGGTGACCAAGTAGAGTAAGACAAAAAGACGAAAAAAATTCATTATTTAAGAATAAAATAAAATAATTTTAAGAAAAAATAAAAATGATAAGTGATAAATGATAAACTTGTAGGTATTGTTGGGATATTAAATATTCGTCAATGAGTAGGTCTCTCGATCCGACTCCTCGTGTTCAATAATCAGTAAAAAAAATACAACAAAGAAATCTTTATTCACAAATATTCACCACGATATATAATTGTTTACTTCTAGTACACAACCTAAGGGTATCACGAAATAAGTCACTGCAATCTGATTAACTTCTTTATCTGTTTACTGCTTTTAACTCGTTTCTTCAACTCGTTAGATTCTCTCTTCGACCAACTGGCAGCTTATTTTGTTGTCAGTTCCTTTTATAAATTTTTTGACCAAATATTACAAGTGTTTTTACCAAGCCTATAAAATACGGTTGACAATTTTTTATCGGTAGGGATTTGAGCCAATATTTATTTTAGGCCTTTTTATCGAGAATCAAAAACACCCCCTGACTATAGCGTGATTGAAAAAAATATTTTGTGGATGAAAAATACCCTCTATGACCATCGTAGGCGATTAAAACCAATTTTAATTTTATGGTTTTTTATCCTTAGTCGATTCAAACAAATTTTATTTTAGGCTTTTTTTCGGTCGCATTATAGTCAGAGGGTATTTTTGACTCTCGATAAAAAAGACTAAAATAAATATTGACACAAATCGCCTACCGATAAAAAATTGTCAGAGGTATTATATAGACTTGGTAAAAAAACACTTGTAATATTTTGTCCAAAAATTTTCATAGGCAAATTTAGGCTCTAGATAAAAATAAGTTAAAATACCTAAAGTAAATTAAGGTAAATTAAAGTAAATTAAAGTACATTAGGGTAAATTAGAGTACATTAAGGTAAATTTAAGTAATATTACGGGTAATATTAAGCGAATAATACGAGTCTTTGTCTAGTGCCGTGGCAAGCCATAAAATGAGTATCGAACCGTTCAGTAGCATAGGAAATGAGAATCTATATTTATGTGTAGAGGGTTTCTGGAACATCGGCCGGATAGTTGTATATAGAGAAGCTTCATCCCTTGTTGGGTGATTTATAGGTTACGAACAAGTTTATTTATGAGAACCAGGTGGATGGCGGATACTCTATATCATATTAAATGAGACAAGACGAAATGTTTCATATTGCAGATTTTTATTTGGCATAATAAATGCTCCTATGAAACTGTTAATCGATCCTTCCAACTCGAATTCCTCGGTGTTCTTTCCTCGGGTAGGTTTCGGAAGTTTGGTTCATTCAAATCGGGAAATCGCATATAATTCTCATGGACAAAGATGGTTAAAAGAAATTTTTATTAATCAATGTGACTATACCTTCATATCTATTTTCTCTTCCCCTTGTGGTCCCTCCCTCTGGACTTCTCCTCGTCGATGAGCACGGTTGTCCTCTTTCATCTTCGGAGTCATGAGTAAATGGTCCTCTGGTACCTTCATTTCTCGTTTAGATTTTATCGAAAGGCAAATGACTAAATCCATTTATGACGGGCTATATATACCTCTTCATGTCAGCATGTCCATTTGTCGATATTGATCAGAATAATTTTCTGCCCTCGGTGACGTGTCAGAATGTGTTTACAGGATGTGCTGATTATACACGCTTTCTTTAACATTCATTGTTTGCTGACGTGTAGAATCCATATTTGATCACATGATCTGTGGGTTTATGCTTGTCCAATTATATTAGAACAACTCATTTTTTTGGTTATTATATTCCACTTTCCGGATTATTCTATTCAAGGCAAACTCTGGTAAGTATTCTTTTATTATTTTCTAATTGAATTATGTTTACTAGCTCTCAAGTCCGTCCACCGCCATGGTCCTCTATAATCCCGCGCTCAATAATACGTTCATGTGCTCGAGCTTCCCGAATGTCATCGATGGTTGTGATTATCAGGTGGTACTTAACAAATTTATGCCTACTCGCAGTGTCATGGATGAGTAAACCGATTGTCTGGGATTGAACGTATTTTAACAGCCGTTTATTTATGAAGCATGATGTCACAGATTACTTTGATCCTCAACTTGATTGTTAGTGAAACGTAATACTCTGTGTTTTTCTTTTATGGATGATCTTTTTGGTTTATGTTCATTAATTCTGTGCTATGTAAATTATTATTATTACGATTGGTATTTATGTATGATTCTCAGAAGAAGTTAATACAAAGATATTTCAATTACCTTATCTAGTAATGGATGGCTGAATTTATGAAACATCGCTCATACTGGTATGATTGGTATTGTACGGGGCTATCCTATTTTACTTTATTTACATTAATGCAGCCACTATTCTATTGCCGACGAAGTTTGGTATTATTAGTTTTTATTTTACCTTAAATTAATTATACTTTTGAATATTATTTGGTTAGGTTCCTTTATTAATTGTTTATGGGTTACTGTTACTTTATTTCACCAACTTTATTTCATTTAACTCACCTCTTTACTCAAACCCGCATCGTGGTAGCATGTACGTCAAAGTTTGATAATTTATTTAATTACAATATCCTCACACCAATTATTTAGATCGTTATGCAATTTTAAGTTTTATTTACCTTTATTTGGGGTTTTAGTATTTATTTACTTTAATTTTATCGTCATTGAACATTTTTTATCGACTACTGCTGATGATTCCGGCCGTTGTGTCCGGTTATCTAATTTATTTTAACACTATCATTATGAAGGATTTAATTCCGATCATTGTCTATTTTCCTTATTTACTCTTGAGATTCATTTTCCACGTTAGCATTATTGATATTAGTGCTTTTAACTAGTCGCTTTGCTTTTGATTATTCAATTTTATGATTTATTTTTAACGTGAACATTATCGACGTTAAGGCTTTAAATTGGAGTTGCGATTTTAAATTATTCAGTGGTTTTCGACGTTAATATTATCGATGTTAAGGTTTTTAATTTGGAGTTTCAATAGATGCAAACGAGAATTTGAGTCCACACGTATATAATGCCTGAGATTTTTCTCTGATGTAATTTGACACAAGACTGTAAATTGTAAAGCACTATTTAAAGGCACTACTGAAACGAGAAAGCAAGAAATGATAATTACAGTGACTTAATACAATTCTACAGGAAATAGCCATAACGTAACAGTTCACAATTACAATTAAATTAGCGAATAGGTATCAACCTGGTTATTGTTATCACATAGAAATTAATGGTATAGGATAAAATGGTACGGAAAAAATTACGGACAAAATGTTACGAACAAAATAGTATAAAGACAAAAACGTACAAACAAAATGGTACGGACAAAATGGTACTGTTTAACTCAATAATTAATTCAATAACGTTTATGGAATATCATTCTTATAAGTTTATTAATTAATAATATTTACTCAAGAATTAACACAATCATTTTTGAGTTTTATTGTTATTCACGAATTTTCGGAACAGCCTTTTTCAAGTGATTAATAAATTCAATTAATGAATTTTTATAATAAACTTTTTAAAATCTATCAAATAGCATTCAGAAGTTTTTAATTAGTTATATTTATTATTATATTTATTATTATTATTATATTTATTATTATTATAATTTGCAAGGAGCTATGGCGTTGTGAAAGAAGAGCATGCAAGACACGAGTGCTCAAAATGTTGTCTGACAGTTACTTTTTGCATCAGTGCATAAGTATTTATGAAAACTTATAAGTAAAAAGTTATAATGGTTTATTCAGTTATAAGTTCTGTCATTAATTTTTATAATTTTTTAAAATTTTTTATTACTGTCAAGTGAATGCGTCAGACACTTATGTTAAATAAAGGCAACCTAACCTACTTACTTGCTAACTTTTTTTCTTATCAGTAATATATTAATGCTGTATGTATTAGATTTTATAACTGAAAAATAAAAATTGTTTTTCTAAATAAATAGATTATTACATAAAAATTATTGAGTTAAGTAGTATCATTTTGTCTGTATCTTGATGTCCGTTTACCATGTTGTCCGTACCATTTTGTCCTATACCCTTTTATCTTAGAGCCATTTATTTCTATGCAATAACTGTAACCAGGTTGATACATATTCACTAATTTAATTGTAATTGTGAACTCTCGATAGTTTAATTAAATTACGTACTCGTTAGTGATACAATTACTTTCCAATGATATTCTGAACCATTCATAGCAATTGCAGTAGATAAGTCTTTCTGAATTATTTATTTAACAATAGTAGCACAAGTAATAATCAGAATGAGGGGGGATTTAATGTAATGCAATGCCATTTTGAGAAAAAATCTGTGATTTATTTCTGGCGCTGAATATTAATACTGTCAATTGCCACAGACAGAACAATATGAGGATTTTCAACATTCATTAAATAAACTCATTCTTTGTCCGACTCCTAAACTATTTTCTTTGTTGAGCGTATCTGATGCAATCGTAAAAAATATGTATGTGTAGTAGGGAATATTACACTTGTTTAAGAATGTCCTCGTCAGTAATAATTTCATCCAAAACAGCCATTTCATCAAAGTTTATTTAGTTTCTGCTAGAAGCGTAATTATTGACTGATGTAAATTCACACCGAAAGTAATAAAACAGGTTGCACACCTTGTCGATACCATTAATCTCCGGATTTAATCTCCTACAGTGGGTCTGCTATTTCGATGTATCAGAATTAATTTAATCTGACAAAGAAATATTGAGAAAATTCTCTCCTTGTGCCCAATAGACCTTAATTTCATGAATAAAATTCTGATTTTTAAAAAAAAATATTGTTGGGTATAAATTATGCGAAGTTTCATTTTTGGTTAATCAAATCGGATTTATTCAGAAGGATAATTGCAAAGAAATGGTAATTTGTTCCAGCATGTGAAAATCCATGAGACATATTGCAAAAAGTGCATAAGTGACGGCTTAGTATAAAGTACCATGTAATGGAATGAATTGAAATTTTAACTAGAATCGATAAAAAGGTGGTCTGAGAGCAAACCATACCAAACAAGTGAAAAATAGGAATTAAGAAAAAATATTATAATGATAAGGAGTGTGAGAGCAAAAACGCGAAAAGTAATACGCATCATTTTAGCGTAGAAACATTTTTGACATGACAAAAATTAGTTAGATTTTATCATAAAATCTAACTAATTTTAAAATTTTTATGTGTTGAATGACTTGATTGCCTTAAAAAAAAGATTAAATCAGTCAAAAAAATATAAAAGACAACTATAAATTGATGAAACTAATAGAACAGAAGTACATGTGATTAAAAAGAGTATATAGGCTAAGAAAGAATAAGATGATAAGCCACAAAATTAGACTTCTGAAGTTGACACCAATTTTAGATGAGATGAGTATGTTATTTATGCAAAGGATTTATAGTGTGAGACAAAATACCTGATTATTTTATCTAACAAGAGTTAGATAACAAAATTGATTATTCAAGTTTGCCATGAAAGATTAAATCACTATGCTGGGATGCAATACTCATTGAGCGTTTTAAATGAAAGGTTTCGAATTTCGAAGGAAAAACTGCTGATCCGATAATGCGATAATACGAGTATCAAATGGTTTCTTTGTCTTAAATGCGTATCTGATGGAAATTTCAATAGTGTTGCACACATAAAATTTTCTTTATCGTCAAGGAATAAAACAATCTACCACTCATTTTGTTTCCAGCCCAAAATACGTTAGTAAAATAATATCTTTATTTACGTTCACTTGAAAAAATACAATACTAAAAAAATGTGTTAAATTTGAAAAAAACACTTATCTATAGTTTAAATATAAATGGAAATAAAAGAAATTATGTGTTCTTATATATTAATTTTTAAAATACTTTAAATGTTAATCAAAGATTTTCACATTTCTGCATAATATTTATTTAACTTAGACTTTTAACTTTTAAATATTTAATTTTTCTTGTTTTAATTTATTTAAGCTTGGGATAACTAATCTTTATTAAATTTTTTTTATTCAATGGAAGAATTTGTGTTTTGTCCATTTACTATTACTGACAAACAAGTGAAATTAAGTGATTACAATATAAACTCTTACAATTTGTTAGAGTTTTTATTTCTCTCATCAACTCCGAAAAAAATTGCAAATATATTTAATGAATGTAAGAATAAATTATTAAATTTATGCAATAATCGAAGTTTAGTAATTGAATCAAACGTAATAAAAATCGAAGAAGATCAAGAATATGAAGTAGAAGCAATTTTAGACGAAGCAGAAGAGGATGTAAGTAATTAAAAGTTAACTAAATCTAAGTACTATAAAATTTATTAGAACGAAAAAGTCTATTTAGTAAAATGGAAAAATTGGCACATAGAATTCTGCACTTGGGAACCAAAAAAAAATTTAATTAACTGTGAAGATGAATTTAGAGAATATGAAAAACGGAAATTAGAAAATCGAAAAGGAGGATTTGTGGTATGTATAGTTGATATTCGTGAATTACGCTAATTTATTAAATAGATCGATTATACACAACCAAAACTTGAATTAATTAATCAAATATTTCGTTCGATAACAGAATGCAATGTTAAACCAAGCCATGTCTATAAGTATTTGCCAACACTATTACAAAGCAAATCAACGAAACGGAAAAAAAATAGCGACATATTACCAAATAAAAAACGAAAGAAAATAGTGCTTTCTACTATTAAAAAGGCTTTATCAGATTGGGAAACATTAATTAATGAAACCTATCCTTTATTTAAAGTAACTGTTGAAAATACCGTTGACACTGAAGGTAAATTTTATTGAAAATTTTCTATTTTTAATTAATTAATTTTTCATTAATTCAATACTATTATCATGATCTTTTAATTTCAGCTTTAATCTTTTATTAAATTCAATAACTTTCATATTTATAATTGTAAAACGAAATTAATTTCTCTCTGTACATAACATTTTAGCGCAACTTTTATCTAGTATGTATTTTATGATGTCTTACAATTATTAATATGAAATAACCATGATTACGTTTATTGCCATTATCATCTTCACATGCTTCTTAATGGCCTTCAAAATCATCATTTTCGATTCTGTTTTCATTGGTCAATAGTGAAATATGCTTTTGGCCTTTAAGCTGCTAGTAGTTTAAGTGACATTAAGCCAAGAAACCATCAAAGTGGATATTGCTGCGATTTTATGCATTTACATAATTTGTGAAATAAAAGCCGGAATTGTATTTATGAAATATATAAATTAAAGATTATTTAGCATATTAAACTAGTATATTCGTTAATATAAGAATATAATACTGCTTTAGACTTCATTTAGGTTAGAAAATTTAGGGTAAATGATGAGCTTATTTATGAATTATCTCTCTTAAATAATCAGAATAATATTCACTTTTAGGCCCACCGCTTGATTTCCAGTTTATCACAGATTATGTTAGTAGTAGCATAGAAATCCATTCAGACCCTCCTATTGCCTGTCACTGCACTACCTCGTGTATTGACAATAAAAAGGATTGCTCATCAATCCACGGCGGTGACCCCCCTTACACAGTCACGGGAAAAGTAATCCCGAAATTCGGTGTACCGATATATGAGTGCAATTCCGCGTAAGATAAACATTTCTCTCAGTATATATTTCGATTTCATTCAGCTGTTCATGTGATTTAAATTGTCCCTATCGAGTAGTTCAGAGAGGGGTCAAGTTACAGTTGAAAATTTTCCGCACCAAAAATAGAGGCTGGGGCTTGAAAACTCTCACCAAAATTATCAGAGGGAATTTTATAATGGAATATCTTGGAGAGGTAGGATTTTGTGTATATATATATGTATAATCTGTCAACTAAATACGATCATTTATTCGACCTGGGCTATTGTAGCATTTAATAACAGATCCTCTATTGATTTAAGAACATTTAAAACTTAAAATATTCGTAAATTCTTATTATATTGTTAATAAATGTAATTTTTATCAATGATTAATTGATATCACACAATTCAATACGTTGAAATAAAATAAGGGAAAAATTTAGTTTAATATAAATGTTTTCTTTCAATTTAACTCTGTTTTCAGAAATAGAAATTAAAATATCAATAAAGTTTGTTTTTTAATACAAAATATTGATAGTTAATCCTTAATTCATAAACAAGATTAAAAAACACCTAAGCAGATCTCAGTGGTGAATAAGAGAACAGACATTAAAAAATGCAACGCAGGAAATTTGTGTTAGAAATCAAAACAAATACGACTTAAAGCGTAGTTTAAATTTAAAATTTTTTTAATTTATAAAGAAAATGAAGGTTCAATCAAAATGTTCTTTTTTCTGGACATCTCTTTCCGTTTAAACCAAATTTTTTTTTGAATCAGTGAAATCAAAAATAAGAGATTTATTTCCATCATTTTATTTCGGTATGCTTATGAGATCGGGTAACTTTTTAACAGGCGATTTTGAAACATACAGTCGAGTTTTTCAGTTTAAGAGTACGGGTAGTTTTCTCTCATGAAATCTGTCCAATATTAGATCCAAGTGACAGCTTATGCAGGCTTCAGAAAACTATGGTGAATGATGCCTTTTCTATTCCTCTTTATTGTCAGCATAAATTTCTTTACATGCAAAACTGGTTTTGCCATCTTTACTAGACAAGCCGACGACGTAAATGAGCGTGGAGATTAAAACAAGTAAAGAAAGCTGGAAAGACATATCAAAAATTACAATACAAGTTTTTGATGGAAAGACGATGGATATGAAATTCGGAAAGCTTTTACCACATGTGTAGAGGAAGCAGACGGGTGAAAATATAGAAAATGCGTTTCATTTAAACACATATTTTCACGGAGAGCCATTGAAGTTAATAGAGAACCTCAAATATTCAGCAGAGGACCTTTAAATGATAGAAGAGAAAGTAAATAGAAGGCATAGTGGAGATGAAAGAATTTGCCTGTCTATATGGAAGAGACTGACAAGTTTCGATCAATTCGAGAAAACAAACTGAAGGATTTAGAATTGTTGGTTGGGCTATTAGAAACGGTCATTGCTCGTTTTAAATACACTGGAAAAGGATTTGAGCTAAATACTGGATGAGGTTTTCTTAAGTGTTTACGGAAACTAACCAAAACTCTAGTGTATGAATGGAAGAAAGACGAGATAGAAAAAGAATTACATGAGACAGTAGATGAATTGAGAAAATTGCTTACAATAAGAAGTAGAGATTTTGAGATATCCAATTGAAGTAGTTTTTGGGGTTAGAGCGATCAACCCCAAGCAGAATATATCCCATGATTTTTATCCCTCTCAATAGGGGGTTAATTTTTGTTTTAATGGATTTATTTATACCAATACTACATACGTTTTAATTATACAAAACATGATTATAAAGTCAAAAGCCTTTCTAATAGGAATTTTCCACTGTAACCAATCTTTCTGGTAGTTTAATAAGCGCCAGTTTCCAACAACTTCCTTAAATATTCATTATCCAGCTACCTTTTCGACCGTCTACGTTCTTTGTTTTCGAAAGAAAAATTAACTCCTTTTGTCTAGATTAAAAGTAAGTTCTTTAACAAGATTAGAAAATACTCCATAATGCCCGTGTGCAATTAATATACTGTAGCTATGTAAATATGTATTATAACAAGAATTTAATAGGACTGATAGATTATCCTTGTCACTTTACGCTGCAATTTTTGGCGGTTTCTAAATGAGAAATCACCTAAATGATCAATTAGCAGCAGTGAACCGATTTTTGGTCTCCACGATCACCAGATTTGACTCAATTGGATTTGTTTTATCATGAAGTGTGATAACCAATGTTTGTTCAAACAAACCTCCAGACTTTTAAAACTGATTCACTCCTTAAAATGAGCTGGAAAAAGTTTTCAGAGAACTGCAGAACCGTATTCCCTTGCGTATAAGTAATGATGTACATGTTGACAATAGGCAAGATCAATTAAACATTTAAATGTTTCGTCTTTCTTTTTAATTTTTCCCAGCTTATGTCTGAATCTGGGTCGCATTTTTCAATCTGGATAAAATAATCTACTTACAAATTAAAAGTTATATATCCGGATTACATTATCCATAATAATAAAATCGTTTTGTCTAAATCTGGGTCGAATTTTTCAATCTGGATAAAATAATCTACTTACAAATTAAAAGTAATATATACAGATTAAATTATCCATATAAAATTGTTTTAACGGATTTTTAGCCAGTATATATATATATATATATATATTATTCTAGATATTTTGTATGGAAAATTCCGTAGTTTTTATTTGTTTCTTGTAAATTTTTTTCATTAGAATATTCGGTGCATGTTAATTTCATCCAGTTTTTGAAAAAATGTAATACTCATAAATGCAGATTAGAAAACAAAATATAATTCAGGGAGAAAAGTTGTTGACCAACTCTGAATTTGTTGGGTTTAAAAAAATTTAACAAATAATACAGTAGAAGAAGATATGTCTAGGTTAAATGTTTTTAAAAGAAAACAAACTTGTATGTTTCCTGTACAATAATCAGAATATCTAATATGATCAAAAATATTAGTTAAATTTCGAAATTTGATTTTTTTTTTACATAATTTTAATCAAAGAATAATTTTTTCTTATTTTTCAAAAAACGGGATTAAATTAAAATCCACCGAATTTCCGTTATATATAAGACAAATTAAAAAATAGCTAAAATAAAATTTTGTAATTCAGTAATTTAAATATGGAAACAATAAATAATGATGAACATTTTAAAAATTTTTCTTTATGATATATTGCCAGTTTTGGAAAAATACAATTTCTTTCATAATTTTTAATCATTTTTCAACACATAATAAATGGATTAACCAAGACGCTAAAAGCAATTATGCATGGTAATCAAATTAATTTTTCCTCATGAATTGACGCCAGTCTTACTTTTTCAATGGTAAACTCATCCAGGCGATTATAAAAGTCTTATTGTTAATTTATGATTTCAACTATATTTTATTACACTTGACGTATTTCTATTGTTTTAAATGAAAATTTACCTCAGTTGGCCATTAAGTTTAGAAATAAGGCGTAATGCTTAAAGAAATGTTAAAGAAATACTTAACCGAGTCCATAGAACTAAAAACCATATTTTTAAAGGGTATAGCAAACTCTAGGGACCCACAACACAGTCAATCTGAAATCAATTGGAGTTTGATGAAAAAAAAGGGTGGTCAAATATTGCCAATTTTTCGTTTTATTAGAATATTTATAATTAAATCGAATTTATTCTTATTGTTTTAAAACATTCAATACACATCACAACCTGGACAATATTGGTATATTGGCTCATTCTTTTGCTGTTTCCATTCGTCAGTGAGCAATATATATCGTCGTCACTTTTCATAATTTTCATGGAACATTTTGGACTAAGATAAAATAAAGTCGAATATAAAACTAAGAATAAATATACTTATTTCTAAAATGTTGACAAAATGACATAGACGTGGCTAAATTTCAGTTAATATATCATGAAAAAAAACACGATGATGATGTGTAATACAACGAAGAACTGTGAATAACTACAGCAGACTCTCGATTATCCTGACATTTTGAATATTTAAAGCCTCTATCTAAATTAAAGAATCATTTTCTCGTGATGAAGATAGGAAAAATGAATTATAAAAATCTCTCAACCTCAACTGGATACTAAATGATTTTGATAATAAGGCAGACGATGATGAACCTACAAACATGGAAAAATATCGAATCTTGAAGCGATTAAAATTTTTGAAAAAGCCATTGCATATATTGAACAACAAGATGTGATACTTTTAAGAAATTATCGGCAGTGTGCTTTTTAAAAATATGATACGTCTAGGGTACGAATGAAAACAACAGATTTTACGAAGAAATAATTAAAAATCATTTAATCGAATTTTCTATTTGTTAAAAACAAAAATTTAGTTATAAAATTTTATAATCTATAATATGCAATATTATAATACAAATTTTCAGTTTTGCTATTTTCTATTTTTTTCAATAAATATGCCTTTTAGTATTGAACATACTTATGCTCTCAATTATCCGGGAAAAAGCCCTGGTCCCGAGATGTCCGAATAATTGAGAGTTTACTGTATACTACTAACAAATTGAAACAAAATATGCATGAAAAATTGCGTATCCGAGTCACGCTCGAACAAAAAACTGTCAAGTGGTTAATGAACATAATTTTAATTCAAAATAAAATCGATATTGATATAATAAATTGATAAAATAAATGATATTTGACTAATAATAATACTATTTTATATAAATGAGAAAGAAGTTAATGAAAATATAAACATCTAGGTTTAATAATATGTCTAAGTACTAACGATCTGAATTCACGCACATTTTCTAAGATCTGTATTATAATAACTCACATCAATATCGACTAACGCGGCTCTCAGTACGTTCTGCTTACCATTTTACTGATACTGAGTGTAATCTAAGCTTAAATGAGACCACAGCCAACAGATGACTGAGAAACTCTTCTTTAATGTATGCAGTTAATTATTATTTTACCAGGCCAATTGTCAGAGCTATATAAAATTTCCAACCAATATATTTAAAAAAATCGATTTAATTTTACTGATAAATTCTCAGATTGTTGCAGTTGACGAAGCAGAAGAAAGAGGAAAGTTGTATGATCAACAAAATTTGACATATCTTTTTGATCTGGATTTCGCCGGTGATCCGGAATTCACAGTCGATGCATACAAAAAAGGCAACATGTCTCATTTTATTAATCACTCTGTCTGTTTTAATTTCTTTTCAATCTCCAATTTTAATTGTACACCTCTAAATTTCTAGTGCAATCCCAATATGACGAGTCGTTGCGTTTTTATAAATAACCTTGACATTAGAATGCCCAGAATTGCATTTTTCGCCGCTCGGGATATTAAAGCAGGCGAAGAATTGACATTTGATTATATGATGACAGGTAATTAATAATAATAATAATATTAACACAATTAATTGATTTGATTATGTTTGTATTGATGTTTGAGGAATTTTTCAATATTTTAGAATACAATTTATTTTTAAAATTTCAATAATTTACTTATTTAATTTCTTTTAAATGATCATTATATATATGGTAAGTTATTTTTGTTGATTAATAAACTATTTACTTGTCCATGAGATAGCCGTGTTGATTTAGAATCAAGAAATTGGATCGATCATACGATGAATGCAATTGAGAGTTAGAAATTTTAAAGCAAACGAAGTTTAAAAATTCATTAATTTTAAATTAAAGTCGAAATCAATTATATAAAATACTGGAAATCATTATTTCAGTGCTATCTGAAAATTGATTTCCTTTAAATAAATTCAATTTTATAAATGTTATTTCAAAATTTATAATTCATACAAATTTAATCTATTAAATTATTGAATTAATAACTTTTAATTTAAATCAACATAAGATAAGATTTACATTTCAATGTTATTTGAAAATCGACTTTTCTCTATTGATAATGTAATTTATTCAATTTTAAACTGTTATACTTATTTATGATGATTAAAAAGCACTTTACTTGTCCATGAGATAGCCGAGTTGATTTATGTGCAAGGAATTGCATCGATCATACGATGAATGGAATTGTGAATTAGAAAAATAAAAAAAAACAAAAAAAGTTTAATAAAATCATTGTTTTTAAATTAAAGTCGAAATAAATTATATAAAATATTTTAAATCATTATATCAATGCTATTTGAAAATCGATTTCCTTTAATGAATGCTAATTTAATAAATGTTATTTCAAAATTTATAATTCATACAATTTTAATCTGTTTGATTTGAATTTTTGCATTAATTACTTTCAATTCGATTCAATGTTACCTGAAAATTGATTTTTCTCTATCGAAACTATAATTTATCAATTTTTACCAATCATTTTTAAAACCATTTTATTCATCTATGGTCATTATTAATAAGAGGTATAATTGTCAAAGAGAGAAACGAGTTGATTTAGTATCAAAGAATTGGATCTATCATACGATGAATTTTCGTAACATAAAATATTGGAAATATTTTACATCAATTTTCAGTTGGTGTTTTCACATCACAGGAATTTAATTACAAAATTTGCAATTGGGAAAAAATCCCTTATAGTGGTAAAGTTGTAAGGAAATGCTAAACGCAATAAAGATTGTTAACATTAAAGGAATTTGAAATGAAATTTGAAAAAGTTATTTTTTATAAAATATTCCATTAGGATTTTACATAGCGTTTGCAATTTAAATGAACACAGAACAAACCAATTATTTAGAGTGCAGATTGTCTGAGAATATTTACTTCATTCTTTTTTATCTCGAAAGAATATGTTCTGTTAATCATAAGGATTTGCTACAGAGTTTTTGAATACACAATAAAAATTCATCAATACCAATTAACGGAAAATTTTCACTAATAAGAATATAGTTGATTGAATTTAAAAGAACTACAAAAAACTAGTTTCATTATTAATTTACAGGTCAATAAAGGTTGCCAAATGAAAAAAAGCTGATGATAAATAAGTACAGAAGCAGCCTTAATAAAGCGTTAATAAAAATTAACCTAACAGACGAATTATATAAATCCAACACTGGCGAAGCAACAGATAAATATTATTACAATATGCCATTGATTTCTTTTGACATATTTAAACACTTATCACTTTAAAATGGAAATAATGATTGATTTATTGATTTTGATATTGAAGCTAAATTTGTAACAATTTAGATTTTACTGAAATAATAATTAATTTTAAATCTTACGATAACTTAAATATTTATTGACAACTTGCTACTATTTGTTTCAATGCTATCTGAAAATCCATTTTCTTTATCGAATGATAATAAAATAAATTCTTAAATGAATATTCGAATTTATTTTTAAATTTATAATTCATATAAATATAACTTTTTTGGTTTGAACTCTCTCACCATTATGAGTTTTAATTTTAAACAACAACATGACATTTTCATTCAAATTTTATATGAAAATAGATAATAACCATTCAATATATAAATATATATATATCTGAAAATCGATTTCCTTAATCAAATAATAATAAAATGAATTTAATTATATTTGAAAATTATATTTGAGTTTTTTTTAATGAAATGTGCTTTATTTAAAACATTTTTTCTTTATTAATAAGGCATGATTTGTAATAAAAAATTCCACGTTTAGGAGCTATATCGGATAACAAGGAAAATGAAGGCTCAGTGGTTAGTACTTCAACATCTTCGATAAATGTTAACACAAAATACGAGGCTGGTTCTGAAAGCACAAGTTCTTTACAGGTTAGCTGCAAGTTACACTTTTTTATGCTTTTTCCCATTGGCCTATCAATATCCTTTAAATAAAATAATTGATCAATATTTAATTATTTACTATACTCTCATATTATATTTAAAATAAATTGGAAAATCTTATAATTTCTACTTTTTATTGATTTTGACAAAACACTTCATTAAAGTCATATAATATATGAAATTTTCATTAAAATATCATCTTCAAATATTGATTTATCTTAATAATTGTTTTAAAATTATTTTTGAAAATAAAAATTCAATTACATGAATATACCACCGAGCAGTCCAGATGTTCCCCATCTTTTCATCTTTTTTGATAGATTTTATTGATTAGAGTTGAAATGTGGGCACTTATTCCAACACGTTAATCCAATTGAATCATTAAAGAAGCTCTGTTATCTTGAATCTCAGATTATAAATTAATATTTTGTTGTAACATGCATTTTCGATACGGCCTTTTAACTTGTTAAACCACAACAAAATATTCTTCTATAGCCTGAAAAAATCAAAATAGACCAATGAATTAAAAGAGCAAAAATTTCGTGAATATATGAATAGTTTTAATATTCATTATCAATAATCATTATCGATATTTAAAAGTGGTTTTAAGAATTTAAAATATGCCTAAAAACAATTTTATATGCTCCATAAAACTGAAAATATGTTTTACAAAATTTTATTTTGCTTCAAAAATCTGAAAACCTAACAAATAAAAATAAGCCACTTAATAGATTGGTGTGATTTGCTTTATCCAACTGTGCAGTATTTAATAAAAAATTTTGTCTGGAAACTACTTCATTGGGATTCAAAATTCCAATGATTACATTTGCCACATAATTGTTAGCCACATCCATTGAAAACCACAAAAAACGATTACTGATGCAACTTTTAATCTTCTCTTTGTTTTCTTTGTGGATGGAGTTTACGTGATTCGTGCGACTAGTGCTTTCCGATGGAACTTTGTGTTTCGTATATTTTTCCAGAAAAAATTGTATTTTTTTATTACTCATTTTATACAATGGTAAATCTGCGGCAATAAAAGCACCACACAAATCTTCAGCAAATTGAGCATCTTTTGGAACTCTGCTAAATTTATTTAAATATCAACTTATAATTTAATGTTGTATATTAAGTAACTATTGCAATAACTAAGTTTTATTTTTAAACAAAATTTAATAATGACCGGGATACCCCTCAAACTAAAATCAATAAATTTTTATAAAACCCAGCTAAAATATAATCATTTTTCTTAACCCCAGAAAAATGTACACTATAAAAACACATTATTTAAATATACTGTAAAAAAATTGGCAATAATTAGTGTCTATTATTTCGAAAAAATACTATTAAAAACAACTTTTTTAAAATATTCCTTAAAAATGATGCTATGCAAAAATATGCACTTTTGGTGAAACATCCAAAAATATGCCTGAAAAAATAAGGTTTAAAGAGCATAGTTTTTCCTAAAATGAATTGATATCGTGCTAGTTTTCTAGATATGATTCAGAAAAAACACGTTGATGCATATTTTTGGATGCCCTATTCATTACCAATAATTATTATCAATATTCATATCGATAATCATCAATATTCATTTTCGATATTTATTATCGATATTCATCAATAATTATTGTCTATATTTATCGATGTTAATCAATATTCATTTTCGATAATCATCAATATTCATAATCGATATTAATCGACAATGTTTATTTGTATGTTTTGAAACTGATGATTATTATCATAATTTTTGCTCCTTTAAAATTACTTTAACCGAATGTTGAAATATTATAAATACCAATCATTTTTACTCGTATCTAAAATGTAACAATTTTCTTTTTCTCGCACTACACAGATTAAATCATAGAATTAATCAACAAAATGTAATGGAATGCTATTTATATCTATTAATATTAATTAATTTACACATTCTTATTGATGCATTAATGATTCAATTAATTTTTAATTATCGTCAATATTTTTAATGAGGATTTTGGATTGATTATATTAGTAATTAATTCATATTGTTATCAATTAACCCTAACCTAACCTTTTGTATGTGTCACTTTTAATATTGATTTATTATTCATTATTATTGATCTTTCCGAATTATTGAATAATTTTTATTAATACAGTAAAACATCCACATAGAGTACACCCTATTTGCAAACAATTCTTCTTATAGGTGTACTTATAAGAGAAATATTTAAAAACAAAAAAAATTGACGCACCGTATTCAATAAAAATTGAGGTAAATGTTTGAAGTTTAAAATTCTAGCAAATAAAATGTTTCAGTCATTTTGTTTGAAGAATAGGCCCGATGATCCGATAATTTAACGAGCTCGCACGGACAAACCACCGGTATAGATCTACATTAATCTCATTGTTTTTCGAAAGTTGGCCTCTTTTTAATGAATTTCCTCCTTCAGCAATTATTTTGATATGGGCTCTTAAAAATTAATTTATGATTTTCTTAATATTAAAACACTTTAATTGTTTTTAACATTTAAACTTTTAATAATATCTTTATATAATTTCAAATATACCTCTAAATAGAATTTTAACGATTGTAAAAAATATATAATATTCAAAATAAGCGTTAAAATTATGTAGTTAATAGTGATGTACCTTGTATAAAGAGTCAATGCCCCTTAAAATCACAAATGCGGATCATTTTCTTTTTTAGGAGAGAAGTGTACTTTTTAGTGTATGTATTTTATATGGAGGTTTTACTGTATATGATTTTGTTGTCAATATTTTCAATAAAGGTTTTCGATTGATTAAATCAGTAATCAATTTATATTAACAAGTTTCCATTCCAGATCACAGGTCGAGTTCCATGCCTATGCAAATCGGAAAAATGCCGAAAATTCTTATATTAATAAAACGTATTTTCACTATTATATATTCTGAATATCGATTTTCCAGATCGAGTCAAAAAATAAGATTACTTACGCATGATTTGAAACGAAATATTGCTATTGAAATTATTTTTGTAATGTAAATTTTCATTTTTTCCCTATTATTATTGGACAAGTTATTTGTCAATAATATATTATGATACATCTGAAATGTGTGAGCAAGAATATTGTGTCGGCGGTTGGATATTATTGATGTAATCAGCAGATAATGTGCATTTTTGTTAAATTTTAATTGTGAGTTTTTAATAAAATGTTTTGTGATTTACTTTTACTTTTCAATATTTGATAATATGATAAATTATGGAGGAGAGAGGGGAGGGGGATAAAGGGATGAATCCAATTTATCGGGTTTAGTTTAGTTGGACATCTGACAATGAAATCGAGAATCTTTTAACCTTTTTTAATCGATTTGCGCTTACAAAAGGTTTTTTTAAATTGCAATTTTTTTTGAAATTAAATATTAGTTTCTAGTTTTCTATTGATTTGAAAAAGGAATTATAAGCATGACAATGATTTTATTGAAAGAAGCGCATTTCAAAAATTCGTTTTGCGATGAATTTCGATAGATTCATCATCAGGTGAAAAGCCAATCAAAATAATATGGATTTAATTAATATTACAGTAAATACTCTCTTATCCGCCAAACTCCAATAACCGCCATTTTTATAATAAAGAAATAAATTTTTTAAAACATCATGAATAGTGTTAGATGCTGTAACATTCAATTCCTCTGTCATCAAATAAGTTAATAAAACTAAATAAATCCAAAATTATATTTCATTAAATCAGCTTATATAAACTAATATTCTTAGGACATTTTCTTTTTATAAATTTTAATTTCAACCAAATATCAATTGGTTGAGTTGTTGATAAAGAATGGGTATTCGAAATCATTTTTATTGTTGATGATAAAAGAGACTGTTTTCGAAAGTCTGAATGTAATTTGTCGGATGGGTGTGAATTGAGTGTTGGTCTGGGTGATGGTAAAAATGGATATAAAAAATTGAGCCTAAATATGTGTTAGTATTACCGTACTTTGAAGGCTTTACAAATTATAAAAGGAAGTTAAGTAAACAGATGGGAAATTTAGAGTATAAGGTCGTCTCTAATTCGTGTAAGGTACGCATTATGTTTATTAATAAATCAAAAACTCCGGTTGGATTGTGTTCTGATCTCGTTTATCAATTTACAGATAATAGGTGTAATGTCACATACATTGGAGAGACTTCCCGTCATCTCTGTACTCGAGTTCTAGAGCATTGTCGATTAAAGGGTTTGACCAATATTAGTGAGCACAATAGAGGCTGTAAAAAGAAATAGGAATGTCTGATTTTAGAATTTTGTTAACGCGTGATATGTGAAGCATTGCTGATAAGGTCATTGGATCCAAAGATTAATGTGCAAAGTGCTGTGACTACGAATGTTTTTAAATAGTTTAAGTATGTTAAACCATGTTTATGCATTGTTTTTTTAAAAAAACATTTTTAATATTATTAAAATAATTTAATTTATAAATTACATTATTAGATAAAAAATTATAATATTTATATAAATAACATTTTAAAATTAGTTAAAAGTATTTGAATATTTTTTAAGTGTTTATTTATTAGAAAATTAAATTAATATAAAAAATAATTTGTTTAAATTATAAGTTAATTCATAATATTTTTATTTTCTTTTTGTGTACCTGAAGATGACAGTTATGGTGTCGAAATATATCGTATAAAGAGTATTTATGTATGGCGAGTAATTATTTTTTCATGACACAGTATCCTTTTTTCATGAGCTGATAAGTGTCTAGACCCACATGCTATGACTGTCTCTGTACCGTCTTCTTTGAGCTGACACACCACTGATCCTATTGCTCCAAAACTAGCATCTGTGTCGAAAATGAAAATTCAATTCTCCCTGGAATAATCTAAAATTGGGATTTCACACATTACCTTTTTGAGAATCTGAAAAGCATCTTTGCATATTCTTTATTGAATTTTCTATAATAATTTGTCATACCTAAAAATTACCTTAATTGCTTTGTACATTTAGGATTTTCCGCATTTTTAATATCTTCTATCTTTTTATCATTTGTATGAATCCCTTCTTTACTTATGGTATGGCCAAGAAAAACCAATAACTAACGGGGCATTCCAATCACTTTTACACTTACAAATCACTCCAGTTTTTATTAGGTCTTTTATTAAAACTTCTATTTTACCTTCCATATGCATAGGTTGCTTTCTAGGGGTGTGCATAATTAGACCTCCATTTATTTTCATTTCATGACTAACTAGGTTTGTCAACCCGAGATCAAAATTTGACTCCATAAATATATTCCCAAATTTTACTAACATTCTTTCAATCTTTGGATTTTTTCTTTTTTTAGAAACGAGATTACTTTCTTTATCCTTTTCAAATTGTATAATTCTGATTAAATAAAGTTGCTTCAATATTATTTATTTCTAAAAATTTGATTCCAAATAGTTCCATTGTCCACACCCCCAGTAAACTCTGGTTTAATATTTTCAACTATGATTATGCTAATTTTGAGTACTTTTCCATTCCGTAAAACACTGACAATGGCTCTTCGTTTCCAGATAAAAATACTTCAAGAAGAGTAATTCAACTCTCACCGATACTTGGTTTTCTTAATTTTTCCCACATTGATCAGCTCATCACTGTTGCAGAAGCACCTGAATATTTTTATTATGAACTCTGTTGATACCTATTTGTATAATTTTTGACTTGACATCTGCTTGATTATTATTTTTATTTTCTCTCTTTGCCACATTAGCGTAACTGTTTACTTGAATTTCATTAGTATTTTTACTCTTGAATATTAATAATGCCATATTTTCATATATTTTAGCAGTTGATCTAACTTCATCTATCTGTATGCTTGATTTTGTCAAGAGAATTTCTTTGACTCGATCATCCCGTACTTTATTTGCAATAATATCTCGAAATTCCGAGTCGAACTACTGATTTTCTGGAGGAGTGGCCGGAATGGAACATACTAATCTACTTATATCACGGCAAGTTTTGTTTTTTAAATATATAGAAAACCTAGGCCATTTAAAATAAAAATATTTGAAAGTATCAGACATAGGAAGCAAAACAATTACATATGTTTATATTTATAAAGCAAACTTTTATGTCAAAATATATTTTATTGTAATAAAACGTTTTGTAAATTTAAATAAAATTTTAAATCAGTATAATCTTTATTATTTATATTATATTGACTTAAGTGTAGAAAGTGAAATAATAATAATAATAATAACAACAATAATAATAATAAAAAAATAATAATAATAAAATAATAAAATAAATTTAATAAAATTAAGATTTTTAAAAAACAGAATTTAAAATTTTTAATATAATATATTTTCTAAATATAAAAGATCATTGAAGAAATTGGTTTTAATACAGCAGTTTAAATCGATATAGTTTCAAGTTCGAATCTACTTAACGATGACAGTGAGTCTGTAGAAATATATTGTAGTATAATATATATATTGGTTTGGAGCTTTCTTTTATTAAATAATAATAGCAATAATAATAATAATAATAATTATTATTATTATTATTGATATATTTCACTTATTGGAATATTGTTGTTGTGATCATGAAAAGACTCGATTAAAGAATTTGAATTATTCTTAAAGTATTTGATATCACACCATTCATCTTCGTCGTAAGAATCATTAAGTACAGTATATTTTCGTTTGACTGAAGTTGTTAGAATTCCATCGTCTGTCGTCTTATAAATACCATTGATAATTAAATTCAATATGACCTCTTCTTCATCGTATTCATTGTCATAATTATCATCCTCATATTCTTTTTTACAATTATTGTTATCTTTGATTTTTTCATTAGTTTCATAATTTTCATCTTTATCTTCATCTTATTCATCTATGTCTTCTTCTGTTCCATCTTCATCAGAAATTTCAAAGACTTCGTTCGGATGAAGATTTATGTTTTTAGTAAGATTATATTTCATAACTTCTTGATTATAAATTATTATAAATGATAAGAAACGATAATATATAATTATTAGAATATAGATACAATTAATATATAATAAATTAACGATAATAAAAATTCAATCCACGAAAACTTATATTTTTATATTTTAATTTACAACCACTTTTTCTCAGTTCATCTTTTCAGTCTTTTACACAACCAAAAATAAAAGGCTAAACTTTAATAACACATTTTACAATATTCATTTTATATTCAAAATTAGCAAATTATTACTATTATATTTATTATTAATATATGAATCATAAAATATTGGCAATGACTTATAAAATGGAGAACGCCAATCCAAAATATCTATTAAACGGTAGCCGAAAAATTCACCGACTTGAAAATTTTACAATTTGGAAACTAAATTAAAGAGCATCATTTTATTAATAAAAATATTTTAATTACTATTTTTAATGAGTATTTGTATTTTTTATCAATGAAATGATGCTCTTGAATTTAGATTTCAATTTGTAAATTTTTCAAGTCGGTTAAATTTTCCTGGAACCCTATAAAACTACAATATATTTCGGCAGACTCACTATCATCATCAAGTAGAACTGAAATTAAAATTATATCTATTTAAATTGTTTTTATCAAATAAATTTGTTTATTAATTTTTTAAAAAAATATAATCTCTGTTTTCCAAGTCTCAAATTTTAAAAATGTATATTATAAAATTTATAAAATCAAACTTTTAACAATGTATTAATAAATTTTCAATAATATATATCTACATTTATTCACACACAAAACTATTTTACATTTATTATAATAACGTGGCATTTTTTAACATTTATTTTATTTTTACATTAATTTTTTGCAATGATTAATAATTCTTATCATCAATTTGAAAGTTATATTTCATTTGTTCCAGTAATCAAGAGAAGAATTTTAGAATTGGTAAAGTGTATAAATTCAATGAATGGAAACTATCAATAAAACTAGCATTTAAAGTGAGGTTTGATTTGGGGTTTGTATTTTGCATTATAAAATTGTCATCGTTGTCATCAGATTTTGGTTATAAATATATATTTGTCATGGGTTCAATGCCACATACATTGAAATGACTACCTGTCACTTTTGTTCTCAAGATCTTGATTACTTTCGACCTAGGGAATTGACTAATATTAGTGAACGCAATTTTTTCCTGCACGAAAAAATAAATGTAAAATATTTTTATGTATGAATGTAGAAATATAATATTGAAAATTTATTAATGTCTTATTAAAAGTTCAATTTTATAAATTTTATTATATACATTTTTAAATTTCATATTTAGAAAACAGAGTTTATAAATTTTTAACAGAATATAGTTTGAAAATAAAAAAAATTAATGAATAAATTTGTTTGAAAAAAGGTATTTAAATTGATATAGTTTTTCAATTTTAATTTTCCTTATGCTGACAGTGAATCTGTCGAAATATATTGTAGTTCAATAATAATAATAATAATAATAAAAATGGAAACTTATTACGAGTACTTGGATGAATTCAATAAATTAATTAGTGTAATTTTTGTTAATCCTTTCCAATTTTAATTATTTATTCATTTAATGAAATTATTAATTCATTTTAAAGCTTAGTTTATTCATTCGAAAATTTCAATAATTTATGAGAAAAGAAAATTTTGAAAGTATTTTAACTGTTAATTCTAAAACATAAGCTTAATAGTTTCTAAAATTCACATCAAAATGGTTCACTTGAAAGGCGAATTCTGCAATAGTAGAGATTGGTGAAAATTACTATTATTTCACAAAATAAATTTCCTTTGATTCACATAAATTCAAAAGGTTATAAATGTAAGAGAGAAAAGAAATAAAATTTATTGAAAATAGATGGAAATCAATGCTTTAATTTAAAAATACAAAGTAGTGAAATGTAAGATTGTAAAATATTACACATCAAAATGCGGGGATGTTGTGGTGAGTATTTTAAAAATTACTTCCGAGTAATTTGTCAGTAGTATATTATATAAGATACGCCCTATTACCCCTCCACCTTAGTTCAAAGACTATATCACGAAATCACGATTTGAATTTTTGTTTAAATGACCCAAAAGTTGGTTTTCTGTCAATAGACATCGGTTTTAAGTAAACTTTAGACTTAAACTATTTGGAGGATTAAAATAAAAGGAAAGCATGATTAAAAAGTAGTTCTGTCTGTTTGTTTTATTGAAAGGTTTTTGGCTAGGAGGAAAAAATTGGTTTTCGGTCAAAAACATCGATTTTGTGTAACCTCTAGACAAAAAAGTTATTTTGATTGTCAAATTACATGAGCTAAGGGTACTTATGGATTTGGGCTAAAGGTTAATTTTGAACAAAAAAACTAATTTTATGTTCAGACTTTATGAATTATTTATGATCAAAAACATGATGTAAAAGCTATGTTTGTTGAAATAGATCTATGTCATTATCAAAATAAGTTATGAACAAATTTTAAAGACTCTAAAATGCTCAAAAAGTAAGAATAGGCATGATGAAAGATTGATTCACTTAATCTGGTGGGATTAAAATTCAAATGTGGGCTAGATTCACTAAAGGGAAATAAATATAGATAGAGTAGGGTCATCAAAATAATAATATTAATATCATACACGAATTGAGACAGAACTATAGTTAAACACACACAATAAAAATACAAGGTAAGAGAGTTAAAGGTAAAATTTATACACTTAATATTGTCAATTCTATTGTGTGGTGACCAAATACATGTGCCCGAATTATACGCTAAGCAAATGTTTGCGAACTAGGGTGGTTTGTGCCTTCCCAAAATCGGGTCAAGAATATCTGATATCATATCATTACCTAGTTTGCCGGAGTAATTAACTACCGGCATATTACCCAACCTTCATTGTGAATACACGATCAGACAAGCATCATCGGCAATATGAACAAATTAATTAGTGTTTTCATACTAAAAATATATATTTGCAGAGCTCTGACAGCTAGGTTATAGCCGTACATTACAATCACCTGCCTGCAAATAAATGTTTAAATAAAGAATAAAACGAACCCAAATAACCTCATAATTTTAAAAACACACAAATTGTCAGCGTTTTTAGATTTTATCATTATTCAGGATCCACTGATAGCAAGGAATTCATTACAAGTGTTCTTTGAGTTTTCTATAAAAAAAATTAGTTAACAATTCTCTTGATAATTATTCTTAAATAATTCTTATTAAATTGAAAAATAATATTACCATCAGACATATTTATCACCGTCATCAAAATGTTTTCTGAATTTTACATCATTTCAACTAATATTTATTGTCTCCATCATGTTTCATCTAAATCTATTTTCTATTTATCATCACCTAAATGTTTTATATGATTGTCACAGTGATGTTCAATAATGAATATTAAAAACTTTGTTTTAATATTCAGAATTAATTAGACACTTTTTGAATTAAATAAATTATGACATTTGAAGAGATTGTAACTGGCGTCAACGCCTAAAAAATCGAACCGATTCATGCGGTAACAAGAATTCAGAATCCGAAGATGACTATAGAATCTTTGTTAAACAGACAAAAAACATTTTAAATTTTAATGTCAGAAGATTCGAAGGCCGAAGCATGACGGAAGCAGAGCAATGGACATTGAAGATTGAATGCTCCTTAATGATTTGAATTTAGTAAGTATTGTTGACTTACTTTTATCTGAAGAGCCACCTATCCTTTTAAAAGAATTTAAAGACATCTCCACGACTAGTAAATATGCTCGTGAATGGTTTAACGACACATTTACAAAAAAGAAGTCCATTATGGATAAAATTTGTGAATTATCATCAGTGAGACAAAATCACGATGAAAGATTCGCTACATTTAAAATTCGAGTAAAGAAACTAGTTGACAAAGTTTATGACTATGAAATTTCAAAAGAAAACATCGTCAAACTGATTTTATGCAACAGAGTTCGGAACGACCGTTTGAAAGAAAATATATTGATGAAAGCCAATATTACAAGAGAAGAAATTATAAATTTAGCAAAGGTATATGAAGCACAAGAAGGTTACAATACGAAAGAAATGTTTGAAGAAGTCCAAGCAGTAGTTAAATCGACTTATGCAAACGTAACTCAAGATAAACAGAAGCAATGGATTCAAAAATCTTTTAATAACAGAATATACCCAAATCGTCAAACAGTAATAACTTACCAAAATAGAAATGAAATAAACGAAAGACAACTTAATAAAGTGAAACCAGTGACAAAACAATGTAATAAGAGGACAACTACAGAGCGTAGATCACGACCTTTGGTTGAAATGAAACATATCGCGCGGAAGATTTATAATAGATGTTTTGGTTTATCAGAACCAGTAGAAGAAAGGTTAAAACCTGGTCAATTCTTTTGTTGTGGACAAAATGACCATATGCAATTTGAATGCCCATTGAAGGACAAGTGCTTAATATGCGGTAAGGAAGGTCATTCATTTAGAAGTTGCAATTTTTTAGTGAAATCACCAAGTAATACACAAAGTCTAGAACGAAGAGTTTATTGTATACACAAAGAAAACGATGATAGATCAGATGAATTGATAGAACCACTCATTCATAATGTTGAGACAAAAACACCAAGAAGACCCTGTTGCTTACATTTCGTCAATAGGGTTGAGACAGTAGATCAGTTTAAAAAACGAAATGTTTAAATGAAGGTTGATGACAGAAAGTTGAGTATGATGGAAATAAATGGATTTCATGTAGAGATGCTATGGGATTCAGGTGCTTCAATCAGTGTGATGAGTGAGAAATGTTGGAGATTGATTGGGAGTCCAATTTTGATGGACAGCAGAATATGGTTGAGTGGAGTATTTTCAAAAGAAGACGAGAAACCTCTTGGAAATCCCTTGGAAGTCAAAGATATTTTCTTCCATTGACTTAGGACAGGCCTACTATCAAGTAGAGTTCATTGAAAATTCGCAAATCAAGACTGCATTTAGTGCAGAAGAACAGTTCTGTTTCAATAGGTTACCATTTAATTTATCAACAGCTCCTGCCACTTTTCAGAAACAGGTGCATCAGATATTGGAAGGATTAGTTTTCAAAGGAGTGGTTGTGTACCTTGATGAGATTTTAATATACCATTTCAATGAAAGTCAATCCTCTTTGGTTGAAAGTCAATTCAGAGAAATGTGCGTTCAATAAAAGTGTATTAAATTTTATTGGTCATACAGTGAGTGAAAATGGAATTCAAACAAATAAAAGAAAGATTTCAGAAGTTGAAAATGCAACTGAGCCAAAGAGTAATACAGAATTGAGATAATTCATAGGTTTAACAAATTATTATCGACGATTTATCAAGAATTATTTAATGATAGCAGTACATTTGTACGCCGCAGCGACAGGTAATGACAAAATGATTGTTTGGACTGAATGAAGGAAAAGTTTTATTCATGCAAAGAAACTCTTATGTAAAGCACCAATATTAGAATATCCAAGGGCAGATCGACTATTTATCATTGATACGACTGCTAGTTTTGGAGCCTTAGGTGCAGTTTTATCTCAGATTAAGGAAGACGGCACCGAAGGAGTGATAATGTATGGTTCCAGACATATGACAAAACATTAAATGGGATATTGTGTGACTAAAAAGAGTTGTTGGGTCTTCACGAATTTATTATACATTTTAGACAATATTTTAAATGGGAGAAGAATTGTAGCCAGAACGGATCACATGACATTTATGAATACAACAAAAAAACCAATAAGCCCACAATTTCAGACATGGATGGCAAATTTATCCGAATACGATTTTACGTTACAATATAGAAAGGGAGAAGAACATGGAAGTGCTGATGGTATGTCTCGTTTAAATAATACCATATGCTCTCATTGTAAGATGGAACACAAATATGCCAAAGATGCGAAATATAAAACTCAGTACATAAATAGTTTACAAGGACGTTCAAATATTATGAAAATTGTTAAACAGAAGCAAAAGAAAGACAGAGTAACTTCTTAATGGGAATGAGGCTCACATATCTTATGAAACAATCAGTAGCAGTATATTCAAGTATTTGAAGATATTACAGATACAAGATGACGTATTGATGATTAATACAGATGGAAAACTTGCAGTGGTTCTACCCGACTCGTACGTAAAATCTTTAGTAAATTATTTTCATATTGAACTATGCCATCTGAGTATCAAGAAAACCTTATTTTATTTAAAGGAATTTTTCTTTTGGCCATCCATGAATCAGATTATTACAGAATGTATTAATAAATGCAAGATTAGAGCTAGTAGAAAGATTGATCACTGACGAACAAAATAAATCTTATTAACAAGAACAGAAGAACAATTTTTAGAACAGATAGTAGTGGATATTGCATATATGGAGACAAAAGAAAGTAAGAAATACATGATAGTGATCGTTTTAGTAAATTGGTCAGTTTATCAGCAGCAAGTACACAGGATGAAGCAACAATTTTGAATGTCATTTCGAATAATTGGATATATCGTTTTGGTAGACCTGAAAGCATTCTTAAAGATAGAGGAAGAATTTTTGAAGGATCAATGTTTCGTGATTGGATGGAGAAATTTGATATAAAACACGAATTTAGTTCACCGTACCAACATCAATCGAATGGTTTAGCAGAGCGAATCATAAGAATAGTTCGGGACATGTCATTGACAGAAATTAAAACAAAGAATAACTGATGTAGATTGTTACCAAAGATTGAATTTATTTTGAATGCTATAATACAAACTCGACAAAATTCTCAGCTTTTGAAATTGTACATGGCCGGAAAATTAATTTATATTCGGGAGTAGGACAAAAATGCAGAGAAGAAATTGAGAATGAAACGAAAACTAATCTAGAAAAGGCCTCTATAACTATGCAAAATAGAGATTTAGACAACCCGGGTACTCGAATTTTCATGGTGGGAGAGAAAGTATTAGTACGCTTGGAACCGCATGGACGAAAGAAGGAGGGAATTCAATATGAAGGACCTTACAAAATTTTAAAATTCTTATCGACAAGACAAGTTAAATTACAACTTCCACACTCAATTAAATCAAGAAGAATTGAATGGCTGAAGAAGTACAAAGAAAATGAGGAGAGTGATGCCCAATATTGAATAATAAAAACTTTGTTTTAATATTCAGAATTAAAGACACTTTTTGAATTAAATAAATTGTTATATAAATTATGACTTTTGAAGAGATTGTTACTGTCACAAAATATTATATCAAATATTATATTATAAATATTTTATCAAAAATTTAAAATAATATTAATTAAACAAAAAGTTAATTTAAAAATCTACAATTTAATTTAGATTTTAAGTTAAATTAATATCAAAATAATAATAATCTTATCCAGATCCATTTTCTTATAATCCTTCTGAATTTGTCATCAAATTGTTTTTTTTTCTATGTTTTGGTATCATTTATTCTATTGGCATCATTAATCTGTATATCTTTTTCGTCAAAATATTTTCATCTAAATTTGTCATCGATTCCAACCAAATATCTAAAATTTATAAATAGCATTTTAAAAAGAAGATATCGATTAATATTAATTAAACAAAAAGTTTATGTACTTAAAACTTTTTCTTATTAAATTTTGATTTTAAGCTATTTTAATATAATTTAACATACAATTTGTAGTTTAATTTTGAAAAAGGGTGATTTTAGAATTTTAAGTTAATTTTAATTTTAAGTTAATCTAAATTTAGATTAAGTATTAGAACGTTGACTCAAAGTTATTTTAAAATAAATGTGATTTTACAATTTTTCACTTGAGCGAGTGTAACATAAAAGTACATATTCATGATACTTGTACTGGAGAGCTGGTTGAGATAAATACGGGTCATTCTCTGTTATGCAAAAAGTATCACCATGATCCCCCGAAAGACTATTTATGAATGAGCAAAAACACGTATTAGATAAAATCTATGTTACCTTGAAAAAATAAAATCCAGAGTACCATACTGTGAAGATATATTAAAGTCATATAATTGCAAATTTTTCTATTGTAATATAAAAATATTTTTGAATAAATACTAAAATTAAAAATGTTTTATTTCCTTTCATTCTTCATTTTTACTTCATTTACATATTCATAAAAATGTCTATTTTTTAAACAATAATCGAGGATATATTTAAGTGCAGAAATAAAAAAAAAGATTTAGTTAAAAAAAATTCAAGTAGTTTTCGAATTTTTGCAATTTTACTGAGTGAAATTAACTCATGTTCACAGAGAAATAATTTCCTCTTTTAGCAAAGATTTAGGAAACAATACTTCAATTGAATGAAAATTATTTTTACAGTAATTCAATGGATATTCTACATCATTTCTTGAGCGTATGACAAAATAGGCTGTTCATAAATGGGTGTTGAATTCTCATGATATTTGTATTGGTTTGTCTGGAGGTAATGTTTTTATATTTATTCTGAAGGTAGTATGTTGAAAAATTCTAATCTAATTGTTAGAAGACTTTGTAGACATAATATTTAATATCTTAAACAAGTGAGTAACTCTCAGGAGGAAATTTTTATATTGTAGGTATCTTTAGCCAGATACACAAATGTATTCATAAATCGCACCTTTGACATTCATACATACATTACATAATCTCCAGTCATACAAATTCAATAAATATGATATAATTTAAGATATATATTATTTACAGTTATCCTACACTAATAACACATCACTTTATGAATTGCTTCCGATTTTTAATGAGTGAATTAAGTTGAATATTTACAAATAACATATGTTTTAAAATCTTTAAAAGCTTAGCAAAGTCAACAAAAGATCTTGGGAAATGTCACACAAAAGAACCTTTATACAAATCCAGTGCTGTATAGGCATTTGTAAATGGATTCTCCAAATTGTTACATTGATGAAAACTGATTTTATCTTTGATTAGTCACAAATTAGCACCACCTGATTGTTATCAATTACACTTGATGATATATTTTTTAAATTCGACTCTTTTAAATGAGACTCTTTAGCTTCACATAGATAAACAAATCATAAAAAATAGGTAAAGACAAAGTATTTATACTAATGAATAAAATTTATCCGATTTTTTAAATGTTTTAATAAAAACTAGAATCGAACAAATACATTTATAAACCACACTAATAAACTAATGGATATCCTCAAATAACATAAGTATATCGTTAAATAGTATAGTTAAACCATTTGATACCATTGGTACTGTTAGATGTTGTAAAAACAACTTCGTTTAGTTCAAAATATATATTCATTAAAAGTTCAAAATTTATTCAAAATTATATCTTCCATATTTCCGAGTATTTAAACAAAATTAACAACTGCATTATTTTATTTTAAAAGTTGATTTCATTCAAAATATAAATTTAAACAATTAAAATATTTTAAAATTTTATTTAATTTAAAATATAAATTTATAATAACGTCCTTATTTTATTTAATAATTAGTATAATAATTTATAATCAAATATTTTAAAATATTTTTGTCTAATTTATTAAAAGTTAATTTAAATCTTATCTTTAATTTTAATCGTATTAAAACTTAATTTTATGTCCGTTGATAATTATGCCTAAATATCCTCAGAGATACATCTGGAATATAGTTTGATTTATTTATCAATTACATCAAAACATCACTTGAACATCCAGAAATACACACATGGTCTCTGTTAATAATACATTCAACTACAAATGAATTTATTATTTCAAGTGACAATAATAATAAATATTATAGTCAAATTATTTTTAAAATAACTGTTCAATCCTGATCAGTTTTGTCGCGTCTGTGTGCGCGATGGAGGATTTTGTTGAGTTTTATAAGTGTGCACACACAGACGCGAGTTTTTGGTTTTTTAGATAATTACAGTAAACCCTCCAACTGCGCGGTTTTTCATTGCGCGATTTCGCAATTGCGCGGCCAAACCTTTAATACCAAAATTTTGATCTGCGCGCTAAAAATTTCGTAGCTGCGCGGTTTTTTTTTGTTTTTGTCTATTTTAACAAGAAAAATCATGTCAATTTAATTTTTTATGGTGAATCCCGTAAAACTACGAATACATATGGTAGTGAAAATAGTGATTCATCGTATTTCGATGCACTGTATTTTTTATATAAAAATAATAAAGGCAGTTTCATTTTTCTACTGATGTGGTTAGGATTAGGATGTAAAATTACATAGTTTTAATTAATAGATATTTATACAAGTGTTTATTTAATTAAAAATATATTAGTATTAAATTCAAAAAAATCTTATTCGTGTGCATTAGATATAACCGTAATAAAAAATTATTACATCAATTAAAGAGTGTTATAAAGTAAGTATAAATAAAATTTTTGATTTTTGATTTAATACTCATTTTGATTTAATAGGTTTTTAATAATTTCTACACCTTATATATAATAATGGAAAAAGCTGGCAAAATCTGACAGCAGCTTTAGCACCATATGCTGAAATTTATAAAGAAAAACAAAAAGCTGGTAAGCAATCAGTGTTAACAAGCTTTTTTCCAAAAAATATACAATCACAGCCAATAGAATCAAGCTCATCAGCATGTATCAGTGATTAATATAACGTTACTTATGTTAATTTTTATTTATGTTTAGTCGTTGAATTGAGACTGTTTTTTAGTTCTTGTATTGTTTTTTATAATTTTTATTTATGTTAAATTTTTATTTATTTTTATAATAGTAATATTAATTATGTAAAAGCAATGAATTGAGACTGTTTTTATTAGTTTTTATGTTTATATAAATGTAAATATGTATATTAGTCGTTGAATAAAGACTTTTTATTATATTTTTTAAATTTTTGTAATATCTGGAACCTAACCCCATAATTACATATAAAATCGGGTTCACAGTGCGCGGTTTCGGTTTGCGCGTTGTTTTTGTGGAACGTATCTACCGCGCAGTTGGAGGGTTTACTGTATATCGATTGATTCGTGTCTTTTGGATTTTTTAGTTATATGGTGGATTTATGTGAGAATTGTATAACTGATTAAGATTTGATGGTTTTTTTGATAAACTGTGAATTATTAGGTTGTATGACATTTTTGAATTTCGTTAAAACATTTGGGTTTTTTGTTAAATATACATTTAAAATTGGAATTCGTTTTTGAAATTATACTACATTCAAATGGGGAATAGAACAGGTAAATGTAATGTTCCAGCAACTGAAAAGATTAATTAAGATGAACGTGAAGCTCTCGATAAAAGTAGTAAAATTGTTAAGAAACTTAAAGAAGATGATGTTCAAGCCGCAAAAGATGTTAAATTATTGCTTTTAGGGACTGATGAGTCCAGTAAAAGTACTATGGCTAAACAAAGAAAAATCATTCACGAGAGTGGATTTACAGATGAGGATAATAAGCAGTATAAACCAGTTGTTTACAGCAAGACAACTCAATCGATGATAGCAATTTTACGAGCTATGACAACATTAAATATTTCTTTCGGAGATCCGGATAGATCAGCAGATGCTAAAATAGGTTCTGATGTTATTCAAGCCATGGAAGTCACTGAACCATTTTTCGAGGAGTTTCTAAAAGCTACTCAACGATTATGGGCGGATTCCGGTGTCCAAGAATGCTTTAATCGGTCAAACGAGTACCAATTAAACGATTCGGCTAAATATTTCCTTGATTATATAGATCGATTCGACGCTGGCGAATCAGTGAAATCCAACAATAACTATTATTATTATATATTATTGAAAGTTACTATACCCTTTTAAATTACAATAGTATTTGATGTTATCCCGAATAACTTATCCGTTATTATATATTAAAATTATATTAATAATTTTTTTCCATTTTATCTTTTAAAATGTTTATTTTTCAATGGGGTTTTTACAATTTCTTGCAATTAATAAACTGCCATTAAGCAATTAAATTCTATTCATGCTTGAAATTATTTTCTTTTTCAGTACATTATAAATAATTAATTCGAGTCAATTAAAACAAATACTTAAATCATTTGCATTTAAAAACAAATCGTTTTTCATGATAAAAATTTTAAACGCCGATAATTATAGTATAAAATTATTATTAATTATATTTTTAATTATTCCATTAATGCAAAGTAAAAGTACTTACTAAAATACTAAAATTGAATTATATTTTATTTAATCTGGATTATCAAGGAATTTCAATCTATTTGATTGTATAAATAAAAAGCTATAGAGTAAGATTTTCCTGGACAAAATTCGAAAGACCGAGAAATTGTCTGCTTTTTGATGAGGGATTTCCTGGAAAATTGAATTGTAAGATTTGCCGATTCTTTCAACAAAATTATTTTATAATTAACTATTTTATATTTTTAAGAGTAAAATTGTGTTTTTGTCGAATAAAAGTTAAAAATTTTAAACTTATCAACTTATTTCCGATAAACTATTGCAATATAATTTCCATTTAAAAATTTTTAAAATTAATTTGTTGTAAAATTTGTCGGTTTTTAAAAATAAATATTTGAAATTAGAAAATTTTTATAATATTTCTCGAAAAACATAGTCCAAGTTTGACACTTTTCTTGTTCAACGCATCCATTGAGTTGCGCTGGTGATTTCTCAATAAAGCGCATGTTATATAATTATGCGTGATAAGTTATATTTTTTAATGAAAAAATCCAATGAAAAAACTAACAGAAAACCAATTTAATAAATCCGGAACATCTACATATATAGGTGCCAGAATCCGGGACTTCCTCTGAAAATTCTCTCACACACACAGACACACACACACACATATATATATATATAAAATTCATCAAGTTTGCCCGTTAAGGTATCTTATTGGTTGATATATGATCCAGATCAGTATCCCGGGATTCTGTGGGCTTGGTCCATGGCATCTGTGAGTAGCAAATTATTTCAAATTATTTAAATGTAGCAAAAAATTATAGTTAAAATAAAATGTATCTAAATCATAAACCAGGGAGTTGGACGGAACATGGAACTTAAAGCGTGGATAAATACTGACTCAACAAACATAGAGAAAAGTTGACTTTTAACTGTCTTTAAAATAGAAACCATCAAAGTATTGTGATTCCTTTAGAATAGTACAAATGCATTAGCTTCCTTTCAATTTATTTGCTAATATTCAAAAGTCTTTAGAAAAAGGATTCATTAGTTTTATGAAAACTTTCAAAAAAATTAAAATAAATAAAGGATGTTTGTTTTTATGCTCGAATTATTTAAAATAAGTTTTTGATAATTAATTAAATAATTTTCTAATTTTCTTTGTATTCCCCATCGATTAAAACAAAAATAGATCTTATTGGAAAAATTAGTCAGCAAATCTATTCGAAATAATTTCTAAAATTGAAAAAATGAATATTTAAAACAAAAAAAAATTAACCGATTTATAATCAGATAAAAACTGAGCAAAAATTAACTTCAATTAATTTTTCACTGTCCATAACTAATTGGGTTAAATGAAATTGACAAAACAATTAAGAAAATATATTGAATATTGGTGGTCTCGAGGAAAGCAAATCAGTTTTAAAACCTTACTCATTCAAATGCGCTACCATCAATTTTCTCGGATGGTAACTTCGTGCCACTGACCTTTCGATCAAGTGCATTTACCAGTTATCCGGATCTGTGGTTCCTCTCGTACTGAGCAGAATTACTATTATCATGACAATACATTCAAATGTCTGGTCGCGCTTGTAGAAGAGGAAAGGATGAACGAGGAACTGTAATTCTTATGGTCGATGAAACAATGAGTGACATAGACGACCGTAAAATCATCCATGGTAAATGATCTGGATCGAAAGATCAGTGGCACGAAGCTCTAAGTCTGAATCTCGACTAAAAATCATGATATTGCGTGCCATCCTCGTAATGAGGCAATATTATTATTCATTAACGAAAGTTAATGGATGTGGCTTAGACATATATTTCAACTCTAACCAGGCTATGAAAATAGTTTGGATGTTTGAATCATTTTTAATGATTTACGTGTTGGCATTAAATCGTTTTTAGACGACTTACTTTATGGTCGGGAAGCGTAAGAATCCAAGCAGTTTATACTACGAGGTTTTGAACTTTATCCTTGTCTGACGCAATATTAATGTTTGAGGCGCTACATTATCAATATTATCAATTAATACTGATAATAATTATTATTCTTCAGGCTTTCCATTACTAAATTATGATAATAAAAATGACAAAATATGAAAAATACGATCTTCGGCATGGTGCAAAAGTGGTATTGGAAGACAGTGTATAAACAAATCTAGCAAAAAGAGCTCAAACAAAAACCGGACATCAATGTACTGTTAGGTTTTATCGGAGAGATTATCAGACCAGCAAATGTTAGTTAACATCATGTCTGGTTGAGCCTTTTCAGAATAATCTCAATCTTTATTTGGTAGTTTCACGAAGTGACATATTTGTAATGAATGACAAAATCACTGCTTTTAAAAAAAATTGTTGATATCATCTCAAACGCTTAATAAAACATTTAATATACGTTTCCTAAATACAATAAATAAACAAAAACACATTTTAAATCACTTCAAAAATAATTTGTCAACTTTATTCTACAACAAAAGATTTTGCGATAATAAGACAAGAAGATTGAATCCATTTGAATCAATCCAACAATCAGCTTTCACATACTGAAAAAGATTGCCTTATTAATTATTCATTGACAACACTTGAAGATAATATTAAAGGAAAAGTACCTTGCAGGATTTTAGATAAGAATTTGATCTGAATATTCTTTATTAGATTAAGAAGCATTGAGACTCAAATCAATTTTCATTAACATATACATGTGAAACTGGATTTTCTGTATTCACTGTAATCAAATCAGAGAAAAGAAATCGATTTCTGATTGTCTTGAAGTATCTCTGAACTTGAACGTTTTGAATTCGATAAAACCTAGGATAGATTTATTACCACAAGATATTTATGAACAAAAATCACATTAACTTTCATATACTTTTGAAATTGATACTTTTTTTATTAATTACTAGTGTTGGGGTATTACGAAAAAAGCACAATAAAATCAATAAAACACCAAAATGATAAAAGTGCAACATTAATTAAAAATTTTACAAAAATTCGAAAGTAGTATTGATCGGGGGAAATTGGTATGGTTGAACGCCAAATTGAGAGACAAGTCCAGAAATAATAATAAAAATCTAGTGAGGCGTCCCTAGAAAATAATATAAGATAAAAAAAGAAATTAATTAAAAAATTAATTACTAATGGGAAGTCCGAGTCAATGGGAAGTTTTGGGTTTGCTTATTTGATTCGAAAAGTACACGAGGAGTCAGAGGGAACCGACTTTCAATAATAATAACCCAACACTAGCTTACACGTCATGCGTTGCTGTGATCTCCAAAGGAAGAATATTTAAGGTCAAAAAAATTAAAACAACGCATTAAAATTTATCTATTTTAATACAATTTATTTAGTTATTCGAGTGCTTTTGGAAGTATATAATATTTTTTGTTTTTTTGCCCTTTGTATATATGAATAAATCGGAAGGTTTTCCCACGCGTGATGTGGCTACATACAGTTGTCCATGTGAGAAACACGGATTCTTCAAATCTATTCCACGCACTTGAAGCTATTGTCCTTGTGCTTTGTTAATGGCCATTGCCAAATTGAGTCGCACAGGAAAATGTAAACCATTAAATTCAAATGTCATGTCTGTTGAAACCATTGAAATTCGTGGTAACAGTACATCTTCCTCCTTGAAGTTGTCATTAGAAATTGTGGCTTCGATGACATCTTTCATAATTTTATTTATTGAAAATCTCGTACGGTTACAAAGTTGTGATGGATTGATGTTTCAGAGAAGAATGATAGGCACTCCAATTTTCAATATTAAAATGTGCGGTGGAGTACCTGGTAAATCCAGTGAACTCAAGAATTTCGTTGGGTAATTGACTACTTAGTCTTGATTCATCACGGTATCGATGGACTTAGATGTTGTCGGCTTGCTTAGTATTCCACTTTGAATTTTGAAATTGATGGTATTCACATCATTGTTGGTAGCGGCTAATATTACACGTCAATTAGTCTTTAGTTGATGAAATCTTACAAAGATTATCTGACAATAGGATACATTGGGTAGATTTGACGATTGCCCTCTTTCCATTTACAATATACATCAATTATTTTGTAAAACGTTACACACTACACAATTTTAAAATTTTTCAATTTAGTAAAATAATGATTAAATTTTTATAAACAGTTTTAGTAAATTCCAAAATGAAAATTACTTATTGATTTATATCATATCAATTAATTTTTCAAAAATATATGCTTATGCATTAAGCTATTTGTTGATTCACTACAAAGAAATAAAATATAACTAAGATATTTGAAAACCAAATTTTTAAAATAAATTTAATAACATAAGTTGCTATATAATATTTTCTACAAAATTTGACTTTGAATAAGATTTATTTAAGTTGCTATAGTTACATGGAAAAGATTAATATCAAGATATAACAATAAAATATGATAGCCATATTTAAAAATTAACTTTTTAATAAATTAGTATCAGTAGATTTCAAAATGAAAAAATATAATTATTGTCAATTAATTTTGTGTAAAGAATCTAAAATGTATATTTAATTAATTATTAAATTAATCATTGGTGACACCCCTAAAAATTAATTGATAAAATAAATTGATATTTTCTTTGAAAACTAATCATGATTAAAAATTGTGTTGCAAAGAAGCAAATGTAAAATAAAAATTATCATATTGAAATTTAATTACAATATTATTACAAAAAGAATTAATAATTTATGCATGCCAAATAATTATATTTGATATTTCAATATAAAATGAAAATAATTTTAAATAATTACCTTATTTCAAAATAATTTTTTAATAATTTTATTATTTCAAAAGTAAAAGTATTAGTGTAATTATATTACTTACGTAATTGCTTATAAAAATTTTATAATTTGAGAAATTGGTTCATTGAAAATAAAATAAGATGAATTCAAGGGATTGAAATAAATAAATCATTTATTTATAATTACGAAGTCTAATTGGGATTTAAGTCAACCATTACCTTGTGGAGAGTTTAGTTGGATACTTGACAGTTTTGAGAATATCTTGTTTGTCTTTGGACCTTGAGTCGTTGTCTTATGGTTACACGCTTGAAGTAGATCTTGAAATTCCTTCATATCTTCACGATAAATTGAATAATTTCCCTATTTCTGCCGAAAAAATGAAACCCATGGGGTTTAAAGTAGAAAAATTGTCGTTGCCTCATTACCCAAAAAAGAATTATGTGATTCATTGGAGATTGTTGAAGATTCAAACAGTCTCCTTTTTAAAAAAATGTATATTGATACCAATACAGAACTAAAAGCAAAAAGTATAAATTCACTAGATTGAGAGTATTATAAGCTCTTGAATAATAGCTTGTGTGGTAAAACCGTTGAAAACCCGAAAAAAAAGAATAAATTTAAGATTATTTAATACAGAAAAGTAGATGATTACATGATGCTTCAAACCAACCTTTCAAAGAAGTATCAAAATTGGTGATGATTTAATTGATGCTTTGTTAAATCCTGACTCAGTATATTTAGATCGACTAAGTTATATTGGACAATCAGTACTTTATTTGTCAAAACTTCGTATGTACTAACTACAATATACCTATTTTGAAAATAAATGTCGTTGTTCTAGATACAGATTCCTTCTTTTTAGAAATAAAAAATTGTAAATTAGATAATCTCTTGTGTTAAATGTTTAAGAACAGTCTTTTAGATACTTCTAATTATCAAAATAATCATCCTCTTTATTCGAAAAACTCGATTCCGTTATTGGTAAATTCAAAGATGAAAGTGAGGGAAAAGGTTATAATGAGTTGGTATTCTTAAGACTCAAATGTTACAGTTTGTTAGGAAAATCAAAATGCCAAAAGGGTAAAAAAGGCTAAATGGATAATATTGAAAGACACATAGTTAACTCATAAATCCTATAAGGATTGTTAAGATAAAAACACTACATTTTCTGTACCTCACTTTCATATTGGTACCAACAATCTCCAGTTATATAGTTTAAAAAAAAGTAAGTTTGCGTTAACAAATAAAGATGATAAAAGAGTTTGGGTTGGAAAGAATGTAAGTCTGGCATACATCATAGAAAATAGTAATGAATAAACAGAATAATCTCCCAAATATTTATCCAAAAACACATCCAACAGCCTATCTAACTGCTCATCCAACAGCTCATCCAACATCTCATTCAACAGCTCATCATACTGTTCATTGAATTAATAAATGTATATTTTGTGTTTTTCTTCTTATTCACTATGTTTGTAATTGTTGTGTTTATGTTATATTTTAGTTTTGGATGGGTACCAAAAAGCTGTCCAGATAGAGCATATCTACCTACTGACAACAATTGAAACAAATATATAATGAGTAAAAGGGAACAACTGCTTTTGGAAAATAAAATTTTGATAAACGAGACTCACATTGATTCAATGAGCCGAAGTTTATTAAATGACCATCAAGTTACTAAAGCTAAAAGAACGCTCTATGAATTCGTTGTTTATATCAAATGTTTTCACGAATTAGAAAATCGTGAAGCACAGATCGAGCATGATTACTTTACTTCTATCCAAAATTAAACTTCAAGTTCAAATGAAGATTTAAGTTTAGAAAAATATTTAAATGAATTAACTTTTATAAAACGAAAATGTTTCAATGAAAAGAAACAAATCGATAGAGGTAAACAAAAGTATGAAAAGGAAATTTTTTACTGCTTTGGAGGAAGTTGAAAAAGATAATCGATCATCAAAACTGAACGTCCAAGAAGCTATTGATGTTTAACCCAAAATTATTGAAAATTCTGAATACACCTGATTTAGTTCATTAAAAACTCCAATAATAAAATGAAAAATCAATAAAGTTATAATATAGGGACATACATACTTACTGAATTTTGTTCAACTGAATAAAAACTTATATTATAGGACGGAAGGAATTAGAAGAAAAATTTTTATTAACGTAAAAACATAATACATAGTAAATAATGCATGCAAACTTTCAAAATGTAGAAATGTTCAGTTCAATAAAAACTCAATAAAACTATAAAAGTTTTTTTTAAATTAAAGCCGAAAATTTTTGAAAAAAATACCAATAACTCTACTTTGAGTTGTAAAGAAAATTAAGAAATAATTTCGTAAGATTTTTCATGAAATTCAATCAATTTAATATTTTTACAACTTTTCACGTATTTCAAAAATATCCATCGAAACTCTAGTTTTTGAGGAGATGAAGAAATAACTATGTAACATTTAAATTTTACTTAAAATAAATTGAGTTTTTACCTCATTTGCAATTTAACAGGAGCAGTGGAAACAGAACCTTTAAATGAGGAGTTTAAAAAATACGGAAAACATAAGTTTTCCGATAACTTAAGTTTAAAAAAATTTTTTATAAAGTATAAAAAATCCAAATCATTAATACCATTGAAAATGAGGAAGATTTTTATAAATTTGGGAAATTAACAGAAATTTCCAAAGCCTCATAAAATCAAAAATTTGGATATGTCAAACGGTAAAAAAAATTGCAGCCAAAACAAATTTCCAAGGAACAGAGGAATAGTTTATTCGAATATAGAAACTTTTTAATAATAAATTTTATTTAATAAATTTTAGTTTTCAATTAATCGGACTTACATTTATTCAAAAATAATTCCATTAATTTACATAAATTGGCATAAATTCCTAAAAAAGCCTAAAAAAATTAATTAAAACTAAATTTATAATAAACGATGATTAAAAGTATTTTTTAAGAGCTTGAATAATGATCTCATAAATATACGAGATCACAATCCAAGCCCTAAACTTAACCATAATTGTAATTGGTTGTTCATTAAAACTTCTATTATAGAACTGAATCAGGTGTAGAATTGCGACTGCATTACCACATACGCAAGTCAATGTAGAAAGGTTGTTTTCTGCTCTGAAAATAATCAAGCATTCCTTAAAGAAGTTTTTTATTGAAACAATTATGTTTTTAAGAAATATAGTTTAAATTTTAAGTTTTCAATGTTAATATATTATTATAAAAGTTTATTATTTTTGATTTTTAAAAAATCATCTTTTATATGTTTTTGTAAATCATAAATTTAATGAATAAATAAAAAATCAAAAAAATGATTTTATTTTTATTCTTATTGATTAAGTATAAAATATAACAGAGTTCCGAGCCGAGTTTAGTAAAAAACCAGGAGCTGGAGGCGGAGCTGATCAATTTCGATAGGGCTCCCCAGCCCTGATTTTTCATATATTTTTATCTATATATATTGGTGAAAAGGGTTGATTTTTATTCATTTTTTCTAGAGTATATGTGTGACTCCCACCTCAACGTCATCAAGATTATTATTCTATCCTTCCTATGTACCCATGGTGATTGCCATATTGGTGCTGTACATAGGGGTTGAAAATTCATGAGCAGGTGAGCTCCCTTTTTAGAACTACTTCTCATGATATTTTCACTTTCGGGTTCTTGACTGCCGATCGAAGGTCTTACGTCTTTCTCTTTCTATATCCTGGTCCTTACTCGTCTATTCCTACAATTCCCATACTTATTTGTCATCTTTACCCATTATTTATAAAGGTATCCTTCAAATATTTGAGCAGCGTTCCTCCCTTATTTTTTGATAAATTTCCTATTTCATTTGTTTATTCACGGTATTGACTACATTTTAGTTCTAGTTTACCCTTTTCCTTTCCCTATATTAAAATTTGATTAACAGTTCCTTAACTCCCGGTACGTTTCCCATGATTTTAAGTAGTTACAACCCTCTGCTGTCACTTTAATAAACACTACTCTCATTTGCCACATTAAATCCTTCGAATATTGGAAAATGCTTTCAACTTTACGTTCCTACACTATCCTATCCTTTTCTACTTGATTTTCTGATTAATTTTCCGACAATATTTTAAATTTTCTATGCAAAACATTATTCCCCCTTAACTAAAGTCGCACTTCCCATGATTTTAAGTTCTCACTCCGCCCGACATTTCCATCAGACGCTGTGAGTTTTACAACGACGCTCTACGAGTAAAGTCCTGCGTCTTTCGACCAGGACTCGTCGTGGACAGCCGAGGTATTAGGAGTAGCGCGACAAGCAGTCACAACTAGCGTAAACAAACTCGCCAGCCGAACCGCCAGTCTGCTCTCCTAAAATTCTATTTCGATACTTATTATAAGTAAGATTTAATGGGGACTTGTAAGTAGCACCAAAAGATACCACGACCATCCAGAATAAAATTAAAATAACAAAACTTTAACTTCGAAAAATATATTTATACAAGATAACAATACTTACAATCCACAAGTTTGTCAGTAATCCAACCAAATTTGAAAAATTGTCATAAGTTGGCATACAAATTTTCTAAACAATCGTGTCCACAAATGTCTAAAAATTTTGTCTAAAAGATTTTGTGTCTGTCTGACTGTCTGTGTTTTCATATAGTTTTCATATATAGTGTTTTCATGCCTGGGGTGACCAATCAGAGAATTTTGAGCCTTTTTCGGCTATTTTTCTGGGGATTTTATTGCTTTTATTTTATTTTAAATATTTTATTTTTCTCCTTATTTCTCTATATTTTTTGATATTATTTTCTCAATATTCCGTAAATTTTTATTTTTTTATTATTTAACCTTTCTCTTTGATTGTTTCTCTTTTTACCCTTTGATATTTAAATTTTTGGTCACCGCTTCCGACTATGCATTTTCTAAATCTTCTTTTGCAAGGTTTTGGCGGTTTTATGTTTTGGTTTTGTGTTTCTTTCTGCATCTGTAGGCTTTTCAATGATTTTAATTAATATATTTGTTTTATTTAATTTTGTTATGTTTTTATTTTGTTTTATTTAATATGTTTTATTTATTTTTGATTTCTGCATGCGGTGTGTGCTTATGTTACAGCAGCCATATTGAAAATTTCCAAAAGACATTAATTATTTTGTTTTAATTTACACAATTTTCTCATTTTTGTTTAACTTATGGATTATAGCCCAAATTATTTAAAAATAAAACTTGAATGAAAAGGCTTGACTTTAAAGAGTGGTTTTAATTACAAATTTATATTCCAAGGGACCCGCGAGACTTAAGAATTATATCCTTGGGAATTCTCGAAGCCTATTATGTCGAGGAAGACATCTATATGTCTCACGTTTATAAAGTTTACTTCTTTCAAAGATTAAAATAAAATATTTTATTTAATAATTTATAAAATTTGACTTAAACCCTTCTCTGACTCGAACAGGAATAATTATTTAAATTTCAATTTTTTCCCGTTAAATAGACTAATTAGAAAGAAATTTGTTTTTACTCGGTTATTGTTTATTTGATAGAAAATGTAATTTTTTAATATTTAATTATTATATTTTTATTAATTTTGTTAGCTGTAAGTCACATTTATACAGAATCTTTGCTTTTTTTTACTGTATCTACCGGGCTTCGCATCTAGAAAACAAACACAACGATTGAAAATAAAATTTAAGTAAATAAATAAATTTTCCATTTATTTACGTCATTTAATATTTTCAAAATTTGAAGCTATATAATTAATCAAAGCAATAAATAAAATATTCTCAGTTTTCAAATAATAATAATTTTAAATAATTTTATCATATTTTTTTCATTTAAAACACATTAGGAATGACTGGCAAAATTTTCACCTTTTAAAATTTCTAATGTTTTTAATAATTTTTTTATATATGATTTCTAAAAAAGTAGTGTTGTGAGCTTATCCATTCGTGTTTGGATATATATATATATATATATATATATATATATATATATTATATATATATATTGGTTTAATTAATATGCATTAAAAAGTTGAAAAATATTAAAATTCTGTGAATTATTGCCTTCTGGTTGACGCGCGTAATAATTTTTCATAGCGTTTTTAAAACAAATAACTTCTTTGTTTAATAGCATTGTTTTAATTTAAACAATGATATATTTATAATTTCAATTGCAACTTTGGGTGGGTTTAATAATAACTTTTCTTAATAATAATAAAAATAATAATTTTTAATAATAAAATTATCAATTTGAATGAAATAAAATAAATGAGCCTAGTTTATATTCCGGGAAATAAGGTGATTAGTATTGTTTTTTTAACATATGACAATTTTAATAAAATAAATTTTCAACAAAGTTTATTATTAATCAAGACTCGCGTAGTAGAACTTCTAGAACTTCCACATTTTGGGGGATCAGCTCATGATCATCAAATCCAGAAAATGAAAATGTCTTCTCAGAAAAAATACTTGAACCTGGAATGAGTAGTGCAAGGATGACAGTGAGTAAATAAAAATAATGTATTAAAATTAAATAATTGGTAAGTGAAAATAAATATCATTTTATCATTTTTTGAATAAATTGGATAAAAATGTTAATAATAATAACAGAACAAGTTGACGACCGCTGTCATAGACAAAAACAACAATGTGAAAAATGTACTTTTACTGAAATGAAAAAGGATAAAGAGTACATAATTCAATGATAGATAAGTAGGAATACTTTCAATTCTACGTCGGCAATTTTAATTCTTTCATTGGTAAGTTTTTTGACTTTAATCAAAAGAACAAGCTTTTAAACGATTTCGATGAATCTAGGTTTGTGCTGGATATATTAAAAGAGGTTGTAAAAAGACAGTTGCTAAACTTTGTGTTAAATAGGAAAAACATTGTCTTGTAGCCGTAATGAAAATAAATAAAAGGTTTGGCCAGTTTTAGATGAAACTGATTTCAATTAAAAATTAAAAAAAAGTTACAAAAATTTAAAAAAAATTCATTTTTAGAAAATAAATTAAAAGTCTGAATTATATACATTTAATGTCTTTTTTTGTATTCCGAAGAAATATTTAATTAAATAAAATAATTATTATCAACGAATCACAAAAAGCCAATCAAAAACAAGATAAAATGTTATAATTATTTTTTGTTGAAAAACAATGATTTCAAATCTGTATAATGTATAATTCTTCTAATAATTTAACTTTACCGAAAATTCCTTCATTTAACGGATACAATTTATTCAAATCTGTGTTTTTTCTCGTTGTATTCTTTATTTCTATTCTGGGAAACACTCACACTATTTTCTTCACTCTCAAACTACAGAAGAGATCAAAACTAAGCTACAGATCTCTGTACAGAATGATAATGCAGTTGGCTTTTGCCGATATTCTTGTATGCCTCTTTTTCGTACTGACACAAGCGATTTGGAATATCTTTGTCAGTTGGAGAGGAGGAAGTTTCTTGTGTAAACTGATGAAGATGGGCCAAGCATTTAGCATCTATTTAAGCACATATATAATGAGTCTCGTGAGTCTCGATCGTGCCATCGCAATATGTAAACCAATTCACCATCTACACAGCTGGAATAGAAATATTAAAATAATTATAATATGCTTATGGATTTATTCTTTTTTATTGGCTATTCCACAAGTATGCAATGAATTTATAATTTTTAATTTTTAAATTATTATTATTATTATTATTATTATTATTATTATTATTATTATTATTATTATTATTATTATTATTATTATTATTATTATTATTATTTATTAAATGACATTTGCTGTTTTTCGATAAAAATAAATTTAATATATAAAAATATTTTTATCTAATTTTTAATATTGATAAAAGAAATGAGAAAGTTGAGATCTTTTAGAAAACCTTAACCTATAAATTCATAACTAATTAAGATAAAAGAACATTTATATGAAAGTATTATTGAAAAGATTAATTTCACCAAGTAGAAACAAATAAATTTCTGTCTTTCTGAGTTTGCATTCTGGAAAATTGCAAAAGACTTTTCAGTGGGAAATCCTCTGATAGAAATAGTTAATAATTTTATAAATGTGAGACATATAGATAATTTAATCAACCTAGCAAATATGAATATAGCACGAAGATCCTTTAACAGACCTGCAAAATCCGTGATAGAAAAAAGACGCCAATATCAATATGGTGTTAAAAGTTAAAAACAATTTATATTTTCATAATTTAGGGTGATATACAATGTTCATATTTAGTAAAACAAAAATACTTCAAAGTAAAAAAATCCTTTTCTAATATTTTTGTAAGTGTGGAACTAAAACTGTAAAATTTGAGATTTGTTTAAAAGCGCCGAAAAAATAAAAAAACGCACCCCCACAAAGGTTTGTTCGTTTGAGAAATACTTTCGAGGTCGGAATTAACTGCCGATTTTGGCTGACAACCACAAAATAGTAATAAATTTAAACCTCTTTAGGTTTTGAAAGGAAACATTAATTAACATTTTATGAAGAGAATCATTTGAGAAAGAGACAAAAAGGATCAACAATCCAAGTAAACAATCGAGAAAGATAAAGATCTTCTAGTCATGAGCTCAAAAGTGAAAATGCAGTGAGTAGTAATTCTAAAGATGGAGTTACTCTGCTTCTTGATTTTTCAACAAACGTGGAGAATACCAACATGGAAATTGTCATGTGCTTACGGGTGGTAAATGTAGAATAATCATCATGACATTTAGGGAAGAGTTGATGATAAATTTGTTTGCAATTCTAGAAATCAAAACAAGACTCCCTAAAGACCAATGTAAATATACATACATAAATGATTATGAAAATTTCGTATTTTCTAAAACCTTAGTATTAGGATGTGCAAGAGCGACCAAGGAATTAAACAAAGCTGGTAGAGTCTCCTGTAAAAATCTGTCCCAAAGCAGCTCGTATGTGAATGTATATGAATGTTTTTGCGTGTATTTTATATTTCAATGATAAAAATATAATATGAATTAAAACAACTATTTTTATATGAACCAGTAGTAGCAAATAAACAAGGAAAAAGTACTCTATTTTCTTTAATTCAATAAATATATTTCTATTGTTTAAATTTCAATTTTCTAGATTGTTTATATTTTGGTTTTATATTGTTTTAAGAAATTGATTTTTCTACTTTAATTATATATTTTTAAAAATATTTATTGCTTATGGCAATTATTTGTTTATTTTATATTTAAACAGGGAACTGCCATTTTAATTGTGCCCTTGTGTTTTAATGAGCTGTATTATAATGATACATTAAATAACTATCTTTTTCGATTGGTTTAAATTTTCCTTTTCTTTTAAAATTTTAAATATGACACTACTTTTTTATCGAATTTTAAAAATAAATAAATTTTAAATGAAAATCAGAACGTATTTGGGCATTGAAGATAACTATTTCGCTATAAACAGAAGAAGATTATTTAATAATCGAAACTTTTTTCAACAATATAATAATAACTTTGCAGCAAGGGCTTATTTTGTTTATCACTTTCCTGATATTCTCTTTTATAAACTTTTTCTTCCTCAACAGATTAACCAAGCAGAAGATGACAAAATCCTCTTGTCTATAGAAGCCATCAATGAAAAATGGCCAAATAATATAATTTGCAGTAAAGAAGTATTTTTTGGCGAGGTGAAGATGTGGAGGCGCCATTGTATTCCTCAAAAATATATTTCAATGGACTTCATTCATTGCTTGAATATTTGCAACAGTCATTTATATCCTACGATTCACAATATATTGACGTTATCTTCAACTTTAAAACAGCCACAACTAAACGATACTTTTCTACGTTGCGTAGAATTAAGAGTTACTTAAGGAAAACGACATCAGAACAGAGATTGAATGGCTCAGCTATAATGAACATTCACCCGGAATTGTGTGGTTCCTTAGACACTGAGGAAGTTTTAGACTCTTTATCGAAGAGCCCAAGAAGATTGATACTTTTAATATTTACTCTATAAATGTAAACTTTATTTCTGATAAATAATAATTAATGGGATAATTTTGTGGTATTTAAATTTTTAAATTTTGAATGCAAATAAAATTTAAAATATCCAATTCAATTCCATGTTAAAAATTAAATAAAAATGTTAATTTTTCTTATGTTTGTTGAGTTTTAATTAGTATTGTTTATAAAATAATTTATTACCAAAGGTATTATATTAGAAAACAATAAATTATTTCGGATATTACTGAAATTTGTCAAGTACCACTAATTATTTTTGTTTAGAAATCAATAAAACCGTTTAATGAAAATTTATTTTGAAAATCCTGTTTCCTTTTCCAGGCTTCATTTTCAAAAGATAATATCTCAAAATTACCCTAACATATAGTAAATTATAGGAAAAGTGTGATTTTAATTTTCTTATATAATATGCCTTAACTGAATCCACAATTTTTGTAAAAATAATAATAATTAAATTAATTAAATTAGAACAGTGAAAACAAAAAAATAGTAAAATCAATTTAATAAATCTTGACAAAATTCTAGTATTTCATTATCGAATTTGATAAAAAAAGTAAATTAGTAATTTGGTTTAGGTATATAATGGAATTATAAATTTTTTAATTAATTAATTATGGGTGTTACCAGAGGAGGAGCTTCGGAATCTGCAGCCTCTATAATTATAGAGCTTTTCATTGTGTGAATTAATAGTGTAAAATTAATATTATACAGTTTAAAAATGAAAATAAAATAAATAATTTTTTTATATTTATATTTTAACGACAATAAAAAATATTTTAAAAGTAATTTTCCTTGAAAAAATAAACATTTTTATAGGCGTAACCGATTTTATACAGATTATTTTTAGTTATTTAAACTGCAAACAAAATGGGTTTGATGAACAATACAGACAGTAACGCAATGCCTAGAATGAAGAATTATAATTATAATATAAAAGTCAACAAGTGCCTTGGAGATTTTGTTATGCCGATCTATTAAATTCTAAAATTGAGCTTGATATCCGCCCAGAATTAAGAATTATTTCACATCAAAGTTCACTTCAGTAAAACAACTTAATAGGTATAATCAAGTTTTATTTTAAGTTCTGTTATTGATATTATTTTTCATTGTAGTAATATAAAAATAAGTTTTCTTATTTTTAACTTTGCAATCTTATTTAAAATATTGATTAATGAAACAAATTTATTTAAAATATAATTTATTGCTTGTTTTAAATAGATAATTAATTGTTCCTAAATAGAGGCTTAAACTTCAAATTGAATTAAAATAATATGAAGGGTTAAAATAAAGTTTATTTATATTAATTTCACTAATTTTTAATCAAAATATAAAAATAATATTAACAAATAAATCGATTATAAAATTATTAATAAACTAGCTATATCTCATTAAAAATTACGTAAGAGAATCACAAATCATGTTGTTTTTAAATGCAAATTTTAATTCAATTCAAAACCTCTTTAATTACATTTTTGTATGATTTGTATTTTCAAATGATCTTCACCGAGCGCCATATATTTGTTAAAAATACTTATTTCCTGAAACAGAAATTCCGAACAGAAATATTGACCAATGAAAATCGCATGATAAGACTTTCAATTGGATTCTGCATTGAATGCTATAGAAATCTTTGAAATTCAATGAAATATATGTGTAAAACGTATAGACGTACATAGAATGACAATTATTTGGATATATAGGGCTCTCAGATTTCTATCAAGATGAACCGGGACATAAAGAAAAACAACAAAATTTAAAAAAATATATTTTTTTTGTTTTTTACATTTATAAGTATTTATTACTAGATTTAGCCGCTTTTAGTAATTCTTTTTTACATAATATATAGTCATACATTTCACTACAGTTTAGATCGAAGTTAGTTATGCATTGTAATATAGCTTCAACTGTGTACTAGATAGTGAATTTCTTTCATCCGTCCATTGAATTCCCATTAGCGAAAGAATACGCTCAACATTTGCGTTGTGTGCCGGAATAGCAAAAGAGTATTCACAAATTTTTAATAGATCAATATATTGTTCAGGAAAGTTTTTGTCCATTTTTTGTAAAACACAAACCCACTTTTCCGAAGCTATTTTAAATTTCCAATCAAGATTTTTCTTTGATTCATTTATTTCAATTTCCTTTTCTTTAAAATAATCCAATACTAATTCAACATCTTTTCATTCAGGTTTTTCCTTCAGCAGCATCCAGGAAAATATTTCAAAATGTTTTAATGGTTTAACTCACTTCTTTAAATAATCACAAAATGTTTCATAAAAACATATTACCTCTTTTTAAATTTTTCAATATCTTGGTCTATGATTATTCCCGAATCTAGAAGTTTTTTTAATAAAGATAGAACGCTCGTTGGTATAAAACATTGAATTAATTTTTCTTCCAAAATAGAGACAGTTGCTTTTAATACAAGCAAGGCTTCAACAACTGACTGATTTTTTCCTTCAATTTTTAAAATTTGAAAACTGACTGAACTAGCTTAGCTATGAATAAACCAAAATATGCTTCGCTTAATGGATTATTAAAAAAACCGAGAAGAACTTCTGGAGCTTTATCTTCAGACAAAAAAAAGATTTAAGTCCATCAAATATTTTCAAAACTCTTTCTATTGATTGTAGGAGAGAGAGCCATCTAGTTTTTGTGTAAGATAATAGTTTTTTGAATTCAACAGAAACAAAAGCACAAAAGTATTTTAATCGTTCTGTTCTTAACATATATATATATATATATAATTAAATAAATTTGGCAACGATTTAAAACGATTTAAAAGAAAACGCCAATAAAAAACTCTTCCTACAAAATATTTCGGCAGTTTGACTGTCATTATCAGGCAATAAAAAAACCAACTAAAAATATTATGAATTAACTTATAATTTAAAAAAATTATTTTTTTTAATTAATTTTATTTTCTAATAAATAAACACTTAAAAATATTTAAATACTTTTAACTAATTTTTTAAAATTCTATATATATATATATATATATATATATATATATATATATAGAGAGAGAGAGAGAGAGAGAGAGAGAGAGAGAGAGAGATTCAACTAATTTATCAACACTTGACCCTAACCCAAAACCCATTCATACAAACTTATTTGAATAAAAATGCTTTAAAACACTTGTCACGTGTTTTTTATGTTTACGTAAACAGAGTAGATTGTGTTTGTTCGTAAACAAATGTTTTAACCAAAATTACTATTTATAATAGTTACAATTTTCCCCGACAAAGTCGGGTTCTGATTTAGCCTATTCTACGTGAATTTTATCTAAACGAAAATTTAATTTATCTGAAAGCATCCGTTAACCTCGAAATTTATAAACAACTTGACATTTCTATAAACTATTAATTAAAAATTATAATCTTTCTCTTTGGATAGAATTTTAAGCAGCGTTGTCTTGGAACTTCAATCGATTTGAAATTATTATATTCATCTTTAACATTTTGTTCATTTTTCAATAAATAATATTGATTTTCAAATTTTTAATTAATGTTTGGTTTTAAACTTTTGTTTTAAATTTTAGCGATTTTTATATTATCACACCAACAATCTTTTTGCACTAATTTACATGACCCCAGCATTATTATTAAAAGCAAATAATATTAAAAATTCATTTATGAAAATATTTTCGCAAAATTTGATATATTTGTTTTATATTTTCACCAAAAAACTTTAGAAAAATATTCATTAAAGAAAGATTATTCAGAAAGATAAAATGGAGAAAATAATAACTTCACTGATATTTTAGAAATATATCTTTAATTGTCTTAATAAAATAAAAAAATCTAATAACAAATTAATATGAATACTAAAATAAATAAAATATTGCAAATTAAGGAAATATGTGACATAAAAAGCTATGCGGGACTCAAAGGAAAGTTGGCAGACGTTGATCTACGATTGTAGAAATGTACATTGAAAATGAGATCAAAGAATCCCACGCAAAAGCATTGATACAAAATAATCAAGTCATCAATATAATGGCTACACGGATCAGTCAGCCTAGGGCCATAAAAAATGGGTTCCCAACAGAATGAAGTCATGGATTACTAATTTATCAAATAAGCATAACTTTGATATCATCTCAAATGTTTCATTGAGAGCAGAATAGCATTGCTTGGTAAAATAACTTTTTTCTGACAAAAACAAATTTTCAGTTTATAAATATTTTGGAAAAGTTATCAATTATTACACTATTTTTAGGAAGGAATTCAACTTTATCGAAGTATTGTAACTGCAACTCTTGTATGAATGGTACAGTCTTTAAGAACCTTTCATTTTAAACCCATGATACTTTCCTTTTCAGAAAATATTATAAACATTTACTATAAATATACGATACATTAAGTGATACCCAATACAATCCCCAATAGTATACTTGTTTCGAGCTAATGGCTCTCATCAGTACTATGCGGGAGGCGCTCAGATTTCTCTTCGAGCCAGGTAAGTGTAAAAACAGTGTCAAGTTAACACCGTTATACACTTATCTTGATGCACTGGACATCAAATAGTTTTGCAAAGTTTTTGGCTTTAAGATGAAGAAAAAAGACGAATCTTTATTTTGAAACTTCCTTTCACTTGAAACCATGGTAGATAAAATCTTACCTCTATGAACTACAAGTTCAACACAGAAACTGGTAACAAGCTATCAGACTACCAAAACCACTTGAAAAACTTAATTTTATTAATCATTATGCCTGATTCTAATCAAAAAATATACGATACATTAAGTGATATCCAGTACAATTCCTAATAGTATACTAGTTTCGAACTAATGGCTTAAAATAGCTAAAGTACATGCAATTCCAAAATAGTACACTAAAAAATGAAATTTCAAGATTGCTATTACATATTCAGTTTATTTAAGCAAGGATTAAATTTTAAATATATAGAGAATATTAAAATTGATGATGTTCTCATCGATTTAAACAAAACCAAAATTTAAAAAAATGTATGGAGATCTATTGCCAAAAATATATATGGGGACCTTAAAAAAGTTTTTCGAGAGTCGAGAATGTCAATAAATTCCATCTCAAAATAATGAGAGTCGATGATTTTACATTGGACCTGGAGTGCGCGCATTTATCTACTAAGTCATCTATTTAAAATAGCTAGTCTAAAAATTGTTTTTGATTAGATATTTTTGAAAATGTTTTTTTGTAGGTTCAGAATAATCAATATTGAAATTATAAGGACTTTTTTTGTTTTTACCTCTGATTTCTTTATAAGTGACAATATTTATTTAAATTATATTTTTTCATTAATAATAGATAATTCACCAACTGACTAAATGAATGTAATTGCTGACAAACTGAAAGTAACGGATTTTGCGTGATTAGAAAAGACTAGAAAAGTCAAGGAAATGTCAAGATGTAATTTGGTAAATAAGTTCCCAAGGAAAGTCAGATGTATTGTGATTTATCCCATTTGCCTGTCACTCCTTAACAATGGTTGTAAATAATTTATTGCTCTTCATTCAAGCAATTGAAGAATATTTTATAAAAATAAGTATTATTAAAACCTTTAGAATCCATTTTAAAGCAATATGTTTAACTGTAACATTTTTTTGACACACGATAATTTAAACAAAATATTCGTTTGTTTCAAAACTATGTAAAGTATATTATGTATACAATGTAGGAAATTGTTTCACTTTTTTGTTTTATGTTTTATTAAGTTCTAATGTTGATATAATTTATAAATTCTAAACACTTAAAATGTTAAAATATTAATATATTTTTATCTGTTAATATTGAAATATCGGTCATTGTTTAAATAATATATAATAGCGTTTTCCTTCATAAATAACGCCGGGCATTGTATTCGTGATTTTCTGTGTGTAATTAAATTATTTAATATGCAATTAATTTTGTTTTAAACATGGACTCTGTGTCATATTTATCTGATATTATATTTATATAATTTTGTTTTAATCAATCAGAAATCATGCCATTAGTTACATAATACAAGTGGTATTAATAAAAGTTTTATAAATGCCTTTTTCTTTAAAAAATAAAAAATATTTAGGGTATCTGAAATATTAAATTTAAATTGAAAAATATAATTATTTGTATGACTTTACACTTTACGTATGGACCTTTACTCTCCTCAACGTGCTATTTTGGTGTGGAATACACTCGTTAAAGGTCAGTTTCAGTATTATTTTGATCGTGTCCAATATGTGCATATTGCTATACAAATTTCTAGTGATGATTGTGAATAGATATATATTAGTGTGTGTCTGTGACCTATATATTTATTAAATAAAACAATATAGTATGTGTATATTTGACATATTTCTTTAATATAAAACAATCCAGTGCGTGTGTTTGTGATTTACATATTTAATACAGTTATCGAGGTTGAACATTATTTTCAAAAATGAGTCATATATATAAAATTTCCTTGACCTACATAAAAATACTAGCGAAAAAATTTGTAGTTTATTATTTTTTCCTCAGCAGAAAGGAGGTGGATTGTATGGAATATATATTTACTACTGAAATGATTGTTCTCAAGAAAATGTTATGTAAGTCATTGTTTGAAGGAAGTGATTTAAATCCAGATGTGTGGAGATCTCAAGATTAAATAATGTACATTCCACATTGCGCAATTATGAGCAAAACTAATAAATATGTGTAGAGGTTCGCTTGACTTGGATTTAACTGCTTTTGATAATATATATAAAGGTAAACCAAAATGGATGCATAATTTACAACAGATTTCAAAAACAACTCGCTAAATCCTGAATTACTGATCAAAAAAGGATATTTTGATTCCAAAAAATGAAAAAACTGTTGATCAAAACCAAATTAAACCCAGAGGAAAAACTCAAAAAAATAGGAAAAAGAACTTACTAACAAAGATTGCAGGTAAAAAACAAAAAAAAAGATACGAATCCAAATATATATGAACTAAACTTGCAACCAAATCAATTGTAGGCATTTTACTAATAAAGGACGTTAATTTATTAAAGCTACAATTTTTTTTTAAACTTAATTTTATTTTAATTTTATGCCATAGAATATGAGTTCATTGCTTCCAAATAAATATCCCCACCATTTTTCGGATATTTTTAATAAAAAAATATTATTTGTTAATTTCTTGTTTTCTTGTCGTGAATTTTTATTTAAATTGAGTTTAATTTTTCATTACATTTGTTAGTTATAATACTTTTAGTATTTATAGCATTCATGATTTATTTCAAAAAATATTTATTAAATTCAAAACAATACAATTTGATTGCAATATTGAAACAAATCTCTATAAGGATTTTTATCCACCACTGAGTAATGTATGTTTAGCGAATTTGCAAACTACATCATTTCACAACATATATTTATTTAATAATTTATTTAATTGATATTTATTGATTTATTTAATTAATTAATTAATTTACATTTGAACAGCAGCGAAATAATTAAATATTAACTGGAGACAAAAACTGTCTCTAATTTCCAAGCGAGACGAATGTGAAATATATTTTTTAAAATAATTTTTATTTGTACATTTAAATAAATAATTTTTAAATAATTCTCAACTAACTGTTACCCAACAACAAGTATATTTATGTTATCTTCTTTATATGTTTTTACCTATTGAACAAGTTGGACGTGTATATATATATTTTTTCAAACTTAAAACTGGTGCATTTGTCGAATATACATGTCGTTTGTAAAGAGCTTTAATCATTCGCTACTAAAATACATATTTTCCGTATAAATATATGTATAAATATATAATTATATTATATATTTGTATTTTTATCTACTTGTATATAAGAAATGAACTACGCATCTAACAGGTAAAAATACTAATAAAGGTTTTATATGCCTCAAATATTGTTATTATGGTTCATTAAAGTTTTTTTATTTAAAGTAAAATCTTAATGTAATTTTCGGCTGAGTCGTAAAAACACCAAAAAGGTTATAAATCTAGACGACAAAAAAAATTACCAGGAATAGTTCTTAAATTTTATCTGAACGTTTTGTATTGAGGTAGCAAAAAAGAACAACGGAAATATTTGTAATCCAGTGGATTATGAGAAATTGAAACCACTTGACACTTTATTTCTCAAGTGCAGCGGTTCAAAGCCGTTCTTAACCAATATCCCAACGATATGAAACATTTTTTTAAAATTAAAAATATAAATAATTACATTATTTAGTTATACAGTAAATAATGACTAAATATGAAGAAACTGAATTCTAATATAATGACTCTTTTGTTGCTGTTTTTCTCAATTATTTTAATAATTATATATCCATGACTATTCAAGGTAGCGCCTCAGAGTCCTTTGTCATTTGCTACGAAATTTACCTGAAATGAGATTTTCATTTCGTTTCCATATAACAAGAAAGACCAGAAACTAAATAAATGCAAGTTTTGATATGCGTGTGGCTATTTCAAAAAAATTGGAGGCCAACAGAAAAATTTACCTCGGTAAAAAAATTATTTTTGACAATTGTATATTTTACAAAGGTCACCTAAATTATGTATAATGTATTTCTAAATCTAAATTCGGCCCCCTAAATATTTTATCTGTCACCACCAAGACGTACGTGTGCCATCTGTTACGGATTTCTGCCCTAGTGGGGATGAGTTGCATTATTGTATCAACACCTCTATTATTGTCTCCCATATTTTCTCTCACAGAAAAATGAGACTCAAGTAAATTCCTCGCTTAGAAAAATATACGAGATCTAATCGCAAATAATTGTAACAAAAATTCACAAAAAATATGTTTTTTAACTGAAAAGCGTTTTTTGACTTTTACAAACTTGTAGTAAAATCAGTGAATAAATTCTCTTAGTTATTTCTACAACTTTTAATTTATAAATAAATATTTCAAATTATTTTTTACTTGGAAAACTGAAAACCGATTATATGAATCAGCCTTATTTTCCCTCTCACTAAATTACGGTTTTATATAATGCTAATAAGCATAAAATAATTGTTTGTTTTATTAAGTCAAGTTTATTGGTTTAAACTTAAGAAGATATTTTTTAAAAAGATGATGGACTCATAACTTAAGGGAATTTAATAAGGAAATTTCGAATACAAGAATAAAAAAAAAGATAGCTTGAGCAATTTACCATAAAAAATCCAGGCACCAAATAGTTTTAGAACTTGTCCATTAGGTAACAACCGTACCTTATTGTGCAAAAGAGAATCAGTGAATTCATGATTGACTTCTTGGAGAATCTCACAAAACTGTCGGTGATTCAGGTGGCTTGTCATTATTTTATTAATTATTATTTTATTTTGCTATTTAAATAAATAAATAAAATATTAATTAGAAAATGAATAAATTTACAAGAGTATCTTTATTCTCAAATTTAACTTAAATTTAATTTGCCCATTTTTAAATAAAAATATTTTTTTGCAAAATATTTGAGTATCCAAGAGCAATGTGGGGAAGCTTAAAAAACCTCAAGTTTTCCAAATTATTTTTTTCAATAAAAATAAACAGCATAATGCAAGTAATTGCATATTCACAGTAAATATAAAACTTATTTTTAAATTATATAATATTTATTTTCTGAACACAAAATGTGAATTTGACAAATTTGTAGGTGCTATTGTTCGATGCCTATCGAGGTCCATGGAAAACAGTAACATTCTATCAATGTACAACATCCGATAATCTGAATATACTCCAAATGTATGTTTACCCCCTTGTGTATTGTGTTTTAATACTGCTCATTCCTATTGGTATTCTAGTAACATGCTATACTGTCATCATTCATACGATTAATGTTAGATCCAAGGAATACGGTATGATATTTGGCTTTGAAAAGAGGAAAAAAAATTAATTATGTTTTGTTTAAATTACATAATAAAATGTAGAATTATATATACGAAAAAAACCTTTTAATGTTTATGTGTGAAATTGTCTAAAAAAATTATAAAAAATATATTAATTTTGTTAAAAATGGAATCATATTTTTAAATACAATATAGTTTTAATTATATTAATTGTACAAAGAAATACAGGAATTTTTATATGCTTTTTGATATTTATTTAAATTAGCCATAAATTAGCAATATCAAACAAAATCTCAGATTTAAAGAGGCGATTCTTATCACAGATAAACATCTAAAAATTAACTCTAAGAAATCAGTAAAATCGTCATTTTTTAACAATAATTATAATCAAATAAAATTTAAAAAAGTAAAAGAAAAAAATAAGTAAAATATTTTAAAAACTTTTAGATGTAAAAATCAGATTATTTATGACTTTAATTATATATGGAAAGTTATATGAATTTTTTTCATTGTGAAAAAAAGAAAACATTTTGCTTTCTTTATATATATTAAGGTGACCAACTATACTCATTTAGAGACTTTTGCACTCTTTTTTTCGCAAACCGTACTCTTTTAAATTCCTGTACTCTGAAAGTCTCATTTGTATAATTTTATACTCATTTGTATTTCTAAAACATTTTTTAAGATTATTTTATTTCAATTTTATTAATTAAATATTTAAAATTATTTTGACAGTGATTTGAATTTCACGCGTGCATATTGCTTAATATCAGATTATAATATCTATTTAAAATTAAAAAAAAATATCTTACTAATATAATTTATTATTAATTCAAATATGAGCGATAACAAAAGAAGGAAAAATCGTTTAAACGAAAATTTAAAAAAAGAGTTTCCGTTCAATGTAGTTAAAAGTCTAAATGATGAAAAGTTTTATGTTCTTTAGTTTCAATGTGTGCCATTATTGCACTACGTCCATGAATTGCAATTGAAAATTCCCTATTGCAGATTGCGCATTTAACCAAGGAACACAAAATAGTTGGTCACCTTATATATATATATATAAAAATTGAAGAATATTATATTTTTTTACTTTGAATTTTATATTAATACAAAATTTATTTTCAGTTCAAATTCTTAAATTTTTAAATTCTTAAAAGTTATTGAATTTTTTTATTTATTTGATCGAAGAAAATTTAAAAATCTTTGAATCAATGAGAAAGCAAAATATGAATTTAAAAGAAGATATATAAAGGTTGTGGACATAGAGATAGATCATTTCCAAGAAATTGAGAAGAATTATTTCATAATCAAATTTTTTTATTTTATTTAATATATGCTTTGCAGCAAAAACTAATATTATTATTTACTTCGTTAAAATTTTAATTTATGTTGTTACCAATAAACTATCGTTTATATTATTATTATTATTGTTATTATTATTATTATTATTATTATTATTATTATTATTATTATTATTATTATTATTATTATTATTATTATTATTATTATTATTATTATTATTATTATTATTATTATTATTATTATTATTATTATTACTATTATTATTACTATTATTATTATAGAAAGCATAACTTGAATAACTATATTTTTCACTGATGATGGATTTTTTTTGTCAAGGCCATTTTTTTGCCAGGCCTTGATAAGCACAGTATATATATATATATATATATATATATATATAATACTTCACTTTATTTGGATAGTTTATAAAATGGTTATTTTAGATTTTTATTT